>CM053787.1:599835222-600350222 GCA_028749045.1 Cupressus sempervirens
TGAAAAATTGCTATTATTGGCTTGGGATGTTCAAAGATGCCTATTCCTAGGTGGAAAAGTGTGAAAAATGTAAGATGTTCCCTAGGCATCCTTAATTGGTTGCTCTACCATTAAGGCATGTCATCATTGAAGGAGCCTTTCAACAATAGGGTCTTGATTTTACTGGTCCTATTAGTCCAACATCCAATGATAGCCACCAATATGCGATAACTACAACTAATTACTTCACTATGTGGGTGGAAGCTAAAGAAACCAAGAAAACTACTTCTAAAGTCATATGTGAATTCATTAAGGAGAACATACTGGTTACGTTTGGTGTTCCTATCAAATTAGTGATGGATAATGCAACCTACTTTTCTTCAATTGAGATTACTAATTTTTTCTTTGAGTGTGGAATTACTATTAGTCACTCATTTGATTATTTACCACAAAGAAATGGTAAAGCTAAGTCTAGTAACAAGAATTTGATAAATATTGTGAAGAAGCTAGTCTCAGACAATCAAAAGACTTGGCACAAGAAAATTCATGAGGCACTGTGGGTAGATAGGATGACACCTAAAAGAGAAATCAACATATTCCATTTGAATTAGTATATGGAACTAAAGCTAAGCTCCCATTACATTTGGAATTAGTCACAAGAAAACTTAGAACAATGATTGAAGATGATATTTATAAAGATGATTTACAAAAGAGAATTTAGTACTTAAGCAAGCTTGAGGAGGAAGGAGAAGAAATCATGGACCACATCACACAACATCAGATGCGAGTTAAAGATCTATTCGATAAGAAGGCAAGACCATAGAAATTCATGGTAGGAGACAGTGTGTTATTTTGGGATAATCAAACTGCTCCAAAGGGTATGCATAAAAAGTTTGACACGTTGTAGAAAGGTCCATTCAGAATTCATCAAGCATTTGAGAATAATCCATTCAAATTGGCTTATCAAGATGGTGAAGTGCTACCCCTAACCTATAATGGTCAAGATCTGAAGCTTTATCAAATTGCAAATTGAGAACAAGTAACCACTGTATTGTATTATAGTTAGTTCTAGTTTCTTTCCGTGTTTTCCTAGTTAGTCTCCTTTCCTTACTTTGTTTTCCTATTTTTCTCCTGTTTTTTCTTTAATGTGTTGCCACCTTTTATTTTCTTTGCAAAACCAGAGATTTTGAGTCCCTTTCTTGGGTATGCTCTACCCAAGTCCCTAGTCAAAGCCAGCTATTGCCCCACTTTTTATCCTATACCCATTTTGCAAAGTGGAAAGTTTTTTGTGTTTTAGTGTAATGAACCCTTTTTGGGGGGTCATTCTTTATTTATGACTTTTCTTTTTATTTGTATCCTTTTTGCCATATTTTTCCCTCATGCATACTCAATTGATATTATCTATATGTCTTTGAAATCTTATGTAAGTATAATATTTATGTCCTTGTTACTTTAGACTATTTATCTGTTCTCTAATATATATATATATATATATATATATATATATATGCTCACTCTAGTTCTTGAATAGATGCATGAATAGCTTCAGTATACCATGTTGTGTCATGCCATCTTTTATTATATTATTATGTTTTTTGATTGATCATATTTCTTTTCTTTTACTACTTTGATAACGTTGACTGTGTTCTAAGTCTCAAATCTGATGCCTCGTGACTATGAGTTTATGTGATATGTTGACAGGGTCAATTTGTAGACTAGATCTTATAAGGTGTTTTCCCAATGTTTATCTTTAGCAAGAAATGTACAATGGATTTTTCTATTCCTCTATGTATTTTTCTTCCTAACCTTCAATGATCCTTCTTATCTCTCTTATATATTTTTCAAGACTGGATAATGACATCCTTTGAATGTTAAAACTCATGTCCCTTTAACAAATTGCACCTCAACCCATTGAATAACCACTTAAGGAATTTGTATGTCTCCATAATAATTCAATTTGTTTAGTTGCAATCACTGTCCGTTATCCTTATGTCCTCTTTGATCAACTCACTATCCTAATTTTGAAATATATTGATAAAAGTTGATCTTAAGCAATCCTAATCCTCTTGTATCACTTTGATCAATGCAATGGTCATATGTATTGTTGTGTTCGAGACGAGCTAGTCCTGTGAATTTCTTCAAGGCCCCAATGATAGTAGCATGTTTGGTTTTTTTATTATTATTATGTGAATCCTTAATGATTCCTAACTTCTCTCATCGAACTTGTAGAGGATAGATGCATGTATCATATAACTAATCTACTTTATTTTGCAATACGATCGATCCTTGGTCTCCATCATTGACTTATTAGTAGTCTTCTTTGTTACTTCCTATAATCAATCGGCTTATCAGTCTGATTATGTGTCATACGGCGCAATATCTCTCTAACCCATATTAGTGATTAATCATTAAATTAGTATAGATGCATAACTTCAACATCTTTAAACTTAACGTTCTTTATCAATTTTGATCCTTTCTAGTATTCATGCGTTAATCATTTACCAATTTCTGTATCATACAAATCACGATGTCTTCAAAGATAACTTTTATTTATTTATTTATTTTATTGTTATTAAATTTATTTTGTAATCATGATTATATTATCTATTTTAATAAATATTTTATTACGGTGTCAAGATTATATGTTATTAATCTTAGGTCCATATATGATTTCTTATTATATTAACTATATAAAAGCTTTAATATATTGTATTCAAATTATTATATATCTACTTCTAAATTTAATATTATTATTTATTCATTAAGTTCTCCTTCATTATTATTTAGTATATTTATTAAATTTAATATTTATATTAATATAACAAAATCTATTATAGTAATATTTATATTATAATATATATTAATTTAATAATATATCAACTATATTATTAGATTATAATACTTTATTAATATAATATGTTGCTATATATATATATATATATATATATATATATATATATATATATATATATATATATATATCAAATTATTATTATTATACAATATCTATGATATTATTATATGATTATAATATAATATTACTTTATAAAATATTATTATTTTAATATCATTATTAATATTACTTTATATAAAATATTTATTTATTATTTAAATCATATACTAATATGGGGACATCACATTTAGTTTGGTTTAGGTATCTCTAACTCTTGTCTTTCCTCCTTAGGTGAAAAGATTCTCCATCGAGTTTAGCATCTTTCCCTTCTCTCACATTTCATGGTCGGGTAGGTTTCTGTTTGATATCGTATGGGTAGCTTAGTACCTAATTCGATGGAGATTCTTGTGTTTCATGAAGTTGTTCACAAAGTTGGACTTGTTCACAACTTGTCTTACTTTTTCCCATGAAAGAATGACACTCGTAGAAAATTGAGTATTGCCTACTCCTCAGCAGGTTCTTAACCCATGAGGGTGATTCCTTGCAGTGGTTAACAAATGAAGATCATGGGTCAAAATAAGAAGATAACAAGTTGTTTTATGAAAGATCATTGTTTTCATTGTAGTATTGTACTTTGAGAAACACTTGGGATTCATCATGATGCTCAAAATCACTTTAAGAAAAAAAATTAAAGATGACTTCCCCTTGGTGAGTTTGTGACCCATGAAGTCCATTTTTTGCTGAAAGAAATTGTCAAGGAAAGAAGTGAAGAAGTCCTTTTGTGATTTTTTGAATCTAGAGAAAAGCTTAACTCAAGAGTTAGAAGGAAAATAAAGCTAAAGCAAAAAACTAAAGATCACCTTCTCCTTCGTGGGTTTTCAACCCATGAGGGTGATTTTCCACATTCACAGAGAAATCATTTTAAAAAAAAATAGATTGCATTCACAAATTGCATGTAAGACACCTTCAGATGATAATGGGAACAAGCTAAGCACAATTGGAAAAGTGTAGTGAGCAGAATCTAGCTAGGTGGATATTTCCTTACAAAGTACTCTGTTCTTAATTCTGTAAAACTAGGTGAAAATGGGAAGGTAAGTATGAAATAAAGAAAAGTTACTATTAGGCCAATAGAAATAGTGAAAAGACATGGAAATATCCGTTAGAAACTCTTGCATTTACTAATCTAATAGATTTATCCTTTAATTCGTTTGCGTGGCACAAATCCCAAAACTTAATGGATGGATTGGAATTCCTATATAGAGGGAAACATAATGATTTTACAAATCACTGCTTTTCTTGAACTATTATGTTGTTAAAATTGTGCAACATTTTCAAATCTTCTGTGTTGAAAATTGAATTCCTTGTGCCTACTCTAGATTTGAATTTTCAATTTATCTTATACTTCGATACAATGGCAACTAGATTCATTGGGTTCGATGGGCTAAATGGAATCAAGTCTACATTGCAGAGTTTCATCGACACCTCACTCCATTTCTATGACATGCAAGATTTTCAAAGGAAGTTGAGGTCAGATCCAATTTATCCTATATCTGAGAAGCTTTGAGGAAGTGGGCTAGTGGAGGCAGTTAGGTTTTCAGTGGTGGTTCAAGCTCCTGAGTTTATTGTTGAATGCATAAATCACTACAACCTAGATAACAGACAAATTTTGCTACTTGATCATATAGTTCTAATCTATACTGATAGGAAAATTGTAGTAAATTGCCTCCAAGTTCTAGAATAGGAAGAGTTTTCTAAGTTGACAATAGGAAGAGCAATGTATGAGTTCTCCTTGAAGAAAATGGTGTGGAGAAAAGAAATTATGAGATCCTAGTTTCAAAAGCCACAAGGCACCAAGAGTAAGGTTCCTAAAATTCTATGTGGCATAGATCTCAAACCTAAGATCATAGATATTCTAGTTCTCTTGCACAGATTGAAAGGTGAGCTAGAAGCACTTAATTTTGTTGAACAATATTTCTTTTTGGTACAAATTATATGTTTAGATACACATTATGTTGATTGGGCCTATGAGGTAAGTGAGCATCTATCCAGAGCCCTTAACTCTATGAAATTTAACAGCACCTTTTACATGTCTTCTTTCCTAATTTATATGATAACTTCTATACAATTGTGGCTAGGCCTTCCCAAAATAGAGAACTTTCTTGATGATGTGAAAAGCTCTAAGTTTTATCCATGTTTACAATTGTGGAATAGTTATGCAGAATATGTCAAGGTTAATGATGCATTTACAATGAGAATTTGTAGGGAACTCCAAGGATTCCCAAAGAGGACATTCAGCCTGAAGGCAATGGTAGCTATCAGTTAGTTTGGTAGCTACTTTATCAAGTTCTCATCCTTCTCATATTTGTGTCTTGCAACATTCAATGGATTTCCTTCAAAGTTGCCCAAGTATCCAAGTGATATGATCGTACTGATAGAGATCATGAGGCAAGTGATCTAGGTGAACATGTTGAGTGCAAGCTTGAAGAAGAAAGGGTATGAATTCGCTATGAAGGATGGAGCTTATAGTTGTGAGTCTTATTCTGATGCTATAAATATGCTCAAAGCATTTGAGACTAAGTACAAGTTAGAGGAATATGAGGTCATGAGACATATGTTCAATCTGAATGGATATGTGAGAGACTGTTGCAGATTGGCAATGTGATCAAACGCATTATCACTATTGAAGACTATTTGGCAAACTGTAAAGATGAACTTGAAAGCAGATATTGTGCTTTTGCTAGGCTCATAGTGGAGCAGATTAAAACATATGGTGTCAATTTTGATGTAGAAGGCTTGGAGGGTGATGGACAAAATATGTATAGCAATACATATTTAACTAAGTTAAGGGGCATTCCTATCAGTTTAGAACCTTATGTAAATGCTGAGGAGAATTTAGATGTCATGATGGCCAAGATCATCAAGAGAATAGGGAAATGGGTTGAATGGACAACCAAAAGAAGATAGAGTAAAGATGTAGCCACCCAAGCTTATCTAGTAGCTACAACATCTACTTCATCTCAGAGTGCTACACTAGGTGTGACCATAGCTTCCACTCAAGGGCCATCTCAACCTTAAGGTGGAGGTGACCAACCTCCAAACAAGAATGTCCCCGTAGCCAAGACCTGTCATGATGGTTCCCTCCCAGTCATTGGAACCTAGATTGGTGCTGAGGAAAAGAAGATGGAGGAACCAAAATATAGCATGGCTGCCTCAATTCCATTCTCGCATGTCACACTAGTTCTATTACCTCATGTTTCTCCAATTCCTTCTCCCCATACTACTCCAGTTCCCTCTCCTCATCATAGTCTCATTTTGCCAACAAATGCTACACTTCTACAGCCAAGTGGCTCTTCAATATAGAGAGTAGACTTAGGGGATGGAAAGAGTAGTAGTAGTGAGTCTACTGAGTTAGATGAGGCTGTGAAGAAAACTTTTGAAGTAGAAAAGGGCTAGACTTCTTCTAAGATCATCTCTCGAGATCTCAATAATCCCTTCTCTTCAACTACTGTGACAATAACTCTAGTTAAGAAGAAGATGTTTAGTATAGAATCACTTGGGATGGCCTCCAAGGTGATAGGTACAAACTCCTGGTTGGAAGATACTCTATAAAAGAAGAGGAAAATAAAGGATGAAAGTACTTTCACCAAAGATATTATATCTCTCGTGGTTCATTCTAGATCTACATTGGTAAAAGTAAAGAAGCAAAAAACCTTGTCTATACTTGGGCATGATCCAAAAATAGGGCACTTGATAATGGAGATAGCAAAGCCTAACAAAGGAGGAAGGACTGAAGACATGACTGCTAATGATTTTACTCTACACTATGTGGACCTTGGAGAAGCTAGGCATGACACCAAATTTTGCTTCTAGAAGGCAACCAATGAGGTGATTGAGGTACAATTAGAAATTCTAAAGTTGTCCAAGACCAAAATAAAGGTTGACTTAGAAGAATTGAATAGATTCATCAAACAAATAGTCACTCCATTTACAGCCATCTCTGGAATATCAGTTACCCAAAATCCTACTACTGCTAAGGTTCAAGCCCTCATCTCTCAACTCCAAGAAGATAGGCATTTTGGTTAGATAGGTAATGTTATGTTAAGGTTGGAAACAGAAAAAGATAACATAATATCAAATAGCAATACTCTAGTTGAAGAAAGGGTGAAGTGTGATGATTGCATCTCCCTCTTGAAGATGATCATCTAGATGAAGGCCAAGGAAGTAGTGGAAGCAAAAATCCTACCAAAGGGAGATGAACCTTGTTTGAGTGGCTTCAAAGCATGCAGTTTAGGACTGAGATGATCTAGTCTATAGAGAAAGGGCTTAGAGAAATAGAGGATAAGGTGAAGAAGACATAGGAAAAAAGATTTGAACTTATGAGGGGATTACATAAAAACTCATAGAATAGTGGCCAAGGAAAAGCACTCCTTGGGATCAATGTCATGAAGAAGAAATTTTCCAAGTTTCTAAATAGTTTGTCTGATGTGTCTTCTAGTAGTCAAAATAGGGTTACTGAACTCTAGACACTTAGCGAATACATTCACGTGGCCAAAGAAGAACTACTAAATCAACTAAATATTGTGAAGGAGTTGGCTAGAAAGCATTCAAAATGGCTCTTTAGTTATACCAACATAAACATGACTAGGCATGAAGAGCTCATCTCGATCCTAGTTGCTACCAAGGCCTGTAGAGCAAAAGTAGAAAAGGGGAAGAATTTGAAGTGATTCAAATTTTTCCTCCTTTTTTGTTTTATTATGTAATTATTGTAATATCACAAATTGGTGCCTTGCCATTTGTCATTTTTTAGAAGATGAATCGATTAAACTTTGATCATAACAATCATCTCGAAATTGCATATGTATGAGATTTAAAGATTAATAAAAGGTCAGCAAATTTTTGGTGTGAATTAATTTTTGTTGCAGAGACAATATAATGGTATTTGATATCAATTATTTTCTATTCTAGTTTCTATTAGATTCAGTCTTATGTTTTCTCTTTTGTTTGAGTCGAAATGAGGAAAGAATAGAGTTTCACTTCCCTATTTCAAAGCAACGAATGAATGTGATAGGTAGTGTCATTGTTCATTCAAAGAGAAATCCCTTTAGTATTCTTCATTTGTTAATCATAGTTCAAATTCAGATTAATTTAGCTCCATACTAGTTATTACTTAGTTAAGCTTTGAGAATTTGTAAGATGTATGGTTTCATAAACTTGTCTAGATATTTTAAAAACATTATTTGCTTGAGTTAGATTCTATTTAGGTCTAGCTTGGTTTTACCTCTTCTATTCTCAAGTCAAGAACATACCTTGAATTAGTTTAGTAGAAAAACATAATTCATTGCAAATCTATTTTAGGGAGCTATACCTACCAATTCAGAGAAGGTCAATTCATCCATAAGTGGCTTTTCAACTATTTGTAAATAGATATTGTTCCAAGTTTGGGCATTTGAGAGTTATAATAAAAAAGAACAAATATATTTACCAACAGTCACCTATAAGAAAGTTATACTATCATAATTCTAACTACAAGCTCTATCCAATGGTGTTTTTTATTTTTCTAAAACCCTAATTTTGATGGAAGTGTTAAGTTCTTCATAATTGCAAAAAACATGATAGAAAGTGCCACATCGGATGACACCTACATAGTTCTAGCTGGATTCGATCTAACTGTACTAGATCTAACTGTACCAAATCAATACGACACAAAAATTTCTCATGTAAGGTCACATACATGAGCACATTTCAAATGTATTATTTTATTTTTTATTAATTCAATAAAATAGGGTTTGAAATGTATTATTTTATTTTTTTATTAATTCAATAAAATAGGTTGTTTTATTTTAAAGGTAAAGTTTTATTTTTAAATTATTAAATTTAATTCAATAAACTTTAAACAATAAAATAGGTTTTCTATTTGAAATGTAATGTTTTATTTTAAAATTGTTATATTTAATTCAATAAAGTTTAAACAATAAAAGAGGATTTCTATTTGAAATATAATGTTTTATTTTTTTAAATTTTTATATTTAATTCAATAAATTGTATATTTTTATTTTAAAGATAATGTTTTATTTTTAAATTGGTATATTTAATTCAATAAAATAGGTTTTTTTATTTTAAAGGTAAGGTTTTTCTTTTTTAAATTATTATATTTAATTCATAATTGCATTTGTAATAGTAAAAAAGTAAAGTTTGAAATGAAATTTTATTGAAGAAATATTTAGAAATTAGATTATTTAAGTTATTTCTGTATTGAAATTAATTAATTAAATTTTTTGTTTATTTAAAATTTATTAATTTTTTTATTTAAATAAATTATTAGAATAAATTTAGGTGTTTTAAAATAATATGAAAACTACTAAAATTATTAAATAGTTAAATTATTTAATTTATTTAATATATTTAATAAATTGTTTAATCTAAATTTAGCAATGCTTTAATGTGACTACATATCTTAAGATTTTATAGTGTTACAGACAGTCAAATATAATAACCTTCTAGTGTTGAAAGTTTTTTTTCTAAATTATCTATGATCTACTAGTATTTATGTAATTGAATTTGGAAGTCTTTTGTATGCAGGTGATCGCAAGCTCTCTATTTAGGTTTTTGTGCATGGGGAATAAAGTGAAAAGAGCAAAAAGATATAATCGAGTCAAAGATAACCAAAAGAAAGGATGGACAAAACATAACATAGAGCCACCAACTAAAGATCCATTGATTAAAGTTGAAGAATATCTCATTGAAGCTCCAGGAAGTAGTAGGACATTTGGAAAATATGGTTTATAGTTGGAAAATTTGATGGAGACCGATGAAGACTCTCTTTTAAGAGAAATTGCATCATCTAAACACATGATGCTTGAAAGTACAATTAAGCTACATCTGAAAAATATGTGGTAGGAATTTTTTGAGAATAAATCTTTGATTGGTGCACAATTATTTGTTAGATTATTTAGGAAAAGAGAAACGAGTCTTGTCCTAGAGTTGTTAGGTGAGAACAACCAAAAAAGCTCAGTAGATCATGTGAAGGGAAAAATAGTTTAGAATTTGAGACATGAATTAAATGCTATTGATAATAGAAGTCGAGTAGCTAATTTAAATGTTGCACGAAGAGCATTGATGACTATGATTACAAAAAAAGATTTGCAACAAGAAAACCAAGTTCAATCAATTTTTGAAATGCTCAATCTATCTAGAAGAATGGTTCAAGGATACATAAAAAGGAGAAATTTTCTTGATGAGAACATTGAAAAGAACTGGGTTAATATTTGTCAACTTCCTTGAAAGGATAGAATTTCTGAAGATGTTAGAAGACAGGTTGTTGAATATTGGACCAACCAGTCACATGTTTCTTTCAATAGAAGAGACACTTTACAGATCAAAGATGAAGAGATAGGTATGAAAATCTAGCACATCCAAAACACTTTGTAGACACAACACAAAGTGAATTATTTGAAGCTTTCAAAAAAGAATTTTTAAATGTGAAATTTTTTCAAAGAATGTTTGAGAGGTTGCGCCCATGTTTTGTACACATAAATAAGGTATGTGAAACTTGTTGTTGTTGAAATCATGTTGAGTTTCATCTTTATTTGCAATCTTTTAGGATATCTATGGCAACACTTAAGCTAGATGTGATAATTCCTAGAAGCACAACACAATTTGTCAAGTCTTTGTGATGTGATAATGCTGAAGAGTTGGATTAATTCAATGTAGAATGCATAAAAAATGCATGCACAAATTATAGAGAGTTGCATAAATTTCCATATAAAATGGACAAGATTGATGTTTCAACACTAGTTGTGTGGAATCGATTTGAGTATGAGATATATTGAACAAGGAATGGAGAAGAATAAAAACAAAAATAGCTTTGAAGTAGAGCCATTTTCCATATGGTGAGTTTATGGATAAATATAGAACTATGATTTATCCACACATCCAGCATTGTCATGGTGCAAGACAACAAGCCAAACAGTTTCGAGATTCAAAAAATTGTTTTCCACTATGATGTATTCTATCCATTGTAGACTCCTCTGAAAACTATATTTTTTCCTATTAATCTAAAATTCAAGCCAAATATTATTAGTCAAATCAAATTGCAATTTTTATACAAGTTTCCTATAGACATGCACAATTTGAGTTGGATGGGGTAGAAAGTATCGATCCAGATGAACACAATATCATCAAGGATGTCTATTTTTATCTTAGTCATGATAGGTTCATGATAGGAGCAATGTAGCTCATTGTTTTGGAATGTTCTATGATGATCTTGCAAATTGGATAAATGCTTTAGAACATTGAATTTTCTCTAATGGTTGTGCTAGTAAGTATATTTGAAAGTTAAACTTTAAAGTTTCATGCACATATTTAATTAACTAAACAATTAACTATATATTATCAATTTGATTACTCATAAATTTATTTTACTTTTTTTCCTAGGGCAATTTAAGTCTGCAAAAGTAGTCAATTGGCTTGCAACACAACATGCAAGATGAAATGTTAAGTTTCTTTTGAAATTCTTTGAAAGTGGTCTTGGAAAGGGAGAGAATGATGGAGCAAGAGCATGTGTAAAGTGTGCACTTTTCCAACGTGAACTTTGAATCAAATTTGATGTATATGACCATCTGCTAGATAATTCTTTTATATTTTATTAAAATTGATACAATTATCTTTCCTATATAGGTGCAAAGATAGACAAAGAAAATCAAATTGTTGAATGGTGCAAATCTCATTTTTCTCCTCATGATACATCATATAATAAACATTTGATTTGGGAAGTGAAAGGTAAGATTTCCATTTTTCTTTGATATGATTACTTTAATATTTCAATTATTGATATAGATATTTGCTAATTTAATGTATTACAGATATTGATCAATCAAATCCTTACAATTGTCAACCGATAGTTGGAATTAGAAGATTGCATCAACTAATGACTTTTGGACAACATGAACCTCCAATAATTTAAGTAAGAGAAAAATCATGTTTTTGTGATGTCTACATTCAAAACAATATAATTCGTCAATGTGAGAATGTTGTGACTAGCTATGTCTCTGAATGGACATGGAAAAACATAATCAAAAGTGCCCCTTATGAAGAAGATGAAAATAAAATAAACATTCATAATCCTATATATTCAACTGATTATGAACGTGTTTCTGATTTAGTTGTTCCAGGTGAGTTTCTACAAACATGTTTCATTTTAATATTAATTTGTCTTCATATTTATTTATTTATAGTTTTCATTATTTTTGTACATTTGTAGGTGACATCTTTGCTATCAATGTGGATCCTCAAAATGTGGAAAGTATG
Source organism: Cupressus sempervirens (assembly GCA_028749045.1). Lineage (NCBI taxonomy): Eukaryota > Viridiplantae > Streptophyta > Pinopsida > Cupressales > Cupressaceae > Cupressus > Cupressus sempervirens. The sequence goes on from CM053787.1 coordinate 599,847,401, forward strand.
GATTATTATTTACTTGGGTAAAAGTATTAACGCTATATCACCTTACAAGCTGACTTATCAGAATGACTGAATTTGAGTATTTATATCCAAAAATCACCTTTGTTCAAACATATGGTCTAAATAAATTCATTCTAGCTAAGTTATATATATGGTTTCACACTTTTCCAGTTGGAAATGTCTATTAAATGCATGTTTTATACTAGTTTGTATCCAATTACCAAAGAAACAAGATTATTTCAAAAAATTGATGTTTCAATAACTCTTACTATTTTTTATAAAAAAATTTAGTAACATATAAACACCATTTTATAGAGCTTAAAGTCAAGAATATTCTGATATAGATTTTATTGTGTTTTAATTAGACATAGTATATTGTAATTAAAAAATCCTACAAGGACATATTTTAACACTAGAAAAGACATCGATTTTGAGAAAGAAAAAAATATTAAATCATATTTTTTAAAAATTAAAATTATATGACGTTCTAGAGGAGAGAGTCCTCTTCAAGAATGTATAATTTTTATTTTGATTACAATAAATTTGTTTTAAAAAATGTGTTGGGAGATAAAAACTATCAATTCTAGGTGAGTAAAATTTGAATCATTATAAAAGAGAAAACATAGATCTAAAGTCAATTTTTATATTTGATTGTTCTAGCTATATATGTTATATATGACATAGTCTGAGCTCAAATGGAAATAAGTTTATTTCCATATAGTTTTGTTGTGGGAATTAAACCCCTAATTTTTAATGTTTTTAAACAACTAAAAAATCATCTATAAATATCAGGAAAATACATCAATTTTTATTCTAAATAATTATTAAAAATTATAATCCTAAATTTCATCCATTTCTACACATTTCATTAGTTTACTTCATTTTCAAATTCTAAATAATAATACTAGTTTTATGTCATTGAATGTGCACAATTATACTTTTGTTAGCTTGTTCCTTTACAAAAGGGTGACACGGGTTTGTGTTTTTACCCACTTAGATACATAAAAGAAAAAATCAAGTTGATTGAACCATGTATAGATGATGATAACTAGTCTTATCCAACTGGTTCAATTGTTATAGAAGGTATAGATTATCCTCTTATGAGATGTATACAACTAATTAGAGAGTGATAGATTAATAGTAAATAATTATTTCTTTTTTATATTATTAAGAATACTAAATGAAGTATAAATCTCATTTTGTAGGCACTTATTATCAGCAAACAAAAATTGACCACAATGGTGTTCAATTTATTGAATACATGTCTGGCCAAAAAGTTTTGCATTACAGCCACTTGGTTTTAGCCAGAAAGATTTAGTTTGACATTATGCCAAAAAAGGACATAGCAAACCAAAATGGAGGTTAGATATTGAGGACCATGAAAAGTTGTTGGAGATTATTAAAGATAAAGAGAATCCTGACCATATGTATCAGCAACTTCCTGATTGATCTAGATAGGTTTAATGATTCATAAAAATATTTCAAATTTATGTATACATTCTTTGTTTTTCAATAGTTATACATGTTTTTATTTTTTCAATATTTATATACTTTTAAAAAATACCTAGAAAATGATGTAAGATGTATTTTAATTAATTTATAGAACATGTAAATTTATTAAACATTAACAATTATCTAAAAAATAATGTATTTATTTCTAAATTTACATGTACATTTGCTATACACTTTCACAACACACTGACAAAATTATGTAACAAATATTTTCATTAATTTATACAACACATAAATTTATTACACATTAAAAATTATCTAAATAAAAATGTAGGAGATATTTCAAAAATATTTTTCCACATTTATGTAAAACATATTCTATAAATGTAAATATCAACTATATCAACTACATATAAACATGGTCACATAACTCATGAAAAAATCATATATGTCAACTATAAATGTAAACGTTCACATAACTCATGAAAATATCAAATATGTCAACTATAAATTTAAATGTTCACATAACTCATCAAAATATCATATATGCCTATTATAAATGCAAATGGTCAAATAACTCATGCTAATATGAAATATGTCAAATATGAGCATGTTGTAAATATAAAATGTCCCATAGTTCTAAATCTAGAAATGATATCATCATAAATCAATATCAAACATCATGTATATGACATATATGAATATCAAACATGATCACATCATGCTCCATGATGTGATCGACTAAGATGAGATTGCAAACCTTATATCCAATATAAGAACAAATGTATCATGAGCATGTGTATAAATTCAATTTAAATAATAACATAAGTAAAATTAAATTTACCTGTGACTTAGGATGACTAGGGTCAATAGTTGTCTATTCATCTCCACCCTCACAAGTTGCAAATGTAGTTTGTATGTAATAGAAGAAACAAATATGTCACAAGTTATACTTTACTAAAGTTTTAAATATAAGCTCTATAGGTCCAATTAAATAGACATGTTTGTAAAGTTTTATCTATTTCTCCTATTGTATAGGATGCATAGGTGTCTATAAGTCCCCATATGCCATTTTCATTACTAATATATGCCTACTTATCTCACTCAAGTTTGTACTGCTAAAGGTCATAACTCTGATATCAAGTGTAGGATCTTTGAGCATATCTATGAACAATGAATGCTGTGGTGGGTGAGAACCTGCATAAGTAGGGGGGGTTGCATCCTCCTCAAATATGGTCGATGGTGGAGTTTTAGTTGCACCATATATGTCCTCCTACCCCTAACCACCCTATTCCTTTGATGTACCTCTAATGATACCAGTCACATATGATGGCACCACACTAAGTGGTTGTCTGGTCAAACAACTATATAGCTTGATAGACTGAATGTAGATCAGTGGACAAACATGTACTCATAGCCCTCAAGTAGTCCACAAAAGACTCCATGGAGACATCTACTGTATATGGGATGTTAACCTCATGATACATAGCATCAGCTAAAGATGATGCAATAGTGTGATAACCTGTAGATGCAGATCATGATTATAGGATTTGAGAAAATACGCATAACAAATCCACGAAGCCCAAGAAAACTTACATGTAGAAAACCTATCATAGAGAAGAAAAAGACAAGAAGAGGTAAGGGTTTGATCTAAAAAACATGAAAACTATATTCATACGAAGAAAATGTTATTCAATAGATTCAATTAGTTTACAAAGAGATCAATCCTTATAAAGGAGATCAAAACTCGAAAAGGGTAACCTAAAGCCTAAAAGCTAATTTGCACATTATAATTAATATAAAATATTAATTATATGCACCTACGAGATAGCTTAAGAAAATTAGAGTAATAGGAAACTTATTTAATTAAATCAAAGTGATTTAATTATTACGTGAAAACAACTAATTACTCTAACACCCCCCCTTAAGCGAAGCTCAGGAGGTAAGCTAACCTAGCATAGCTATGAAAACAGAAAAATGGGTCCCGGAAAAAAGGCCTAATGAGGTACCAAACACAAGGAAATTTTTGTAAATTGGAGAAATAGAGAAAACCACATGCAAAAAACCATACTCCAAAAAGAGATAGCAAAGAATGTTCCAGAAGATAGGAACAAAGAGAGAACATGAAGAGAACCACTAAAGCATGGAGAAGCCACAAACTCTATTAAAAAGAAACTATTATCTATAGAACCTCCAAAGTAATAGAAGGCATGAACCGAGTGTGTCTATATGGTAGATGATCCAGCTCACCAAAATGCATAGGTAGCTAGCCACTGCAATCACCTAGTATATAGGATCAAGTACTAGATACATAGCTCACACTAATGAACCATTGAACCAAGGAAGCATTAGAACCAAAAATGTAACCCCCCCTTAATGTAAATGGGGTGAGGTGATACGCAACTAAAAAAGTGAGCCAAAAATCTCCTACAACATAGGAACCAAACACATCAAGAGTGGGATACAAACACCTATAAAGGCATGTGTCACTGATACTGCATGAGGCAAAAGAGGAACATGGCACAAAATTGGCAAACAACTATCCCCCCTATGGCACTTTATAAAGTAGTGTGAGTACAATAAATCATAATGATGAAAAGGATCTTGAAACACAAGAAGTGACACTTTATCTCAGTGCGTTTGCAAAAATATGCTTACAAATGATATCACCAATGATCTGAAAAGACATAAGACTAATACAAAAGAAAATACAACCCAAAAGGAAGCATCAGAAGCAACAAAATTGATCCCTAGACCTAAAACAACCAGGGTATCCACTAGAATGCAAAAATGCATAAGACTAAATAAAATGTTCCTAGAGAAAAATCTAGAACAACAACTAGCATCACTAAAAAGAGCACAAAAATAGCTTTCCAAAGATATAAAGAAGTCCAAAATTGGAGATCGGATGCTCAAGATATGCCTCTCGAACTACAAAATAGAACATCTGGCTTTGACTATCAAAATAGGTAACCAAACTGCATCAAAACCCAAAAACACCTACACAAATATCTATCTCAGAAGCATCTTTCCAGTGTATTTTTTAGATCTAAAAATTATGTTTGTATGCTCAAGTTATGGAGAAAAAACTAACAAGGCCTCTGGAATGCATGAAAAAAAAAAATAATAAATAAAACACTCCACTGTCAGTGGAGTGGCAGCCTAGTGGAGTGGGCAAAGGGCCTCTATGAGGCGGAGCTATAGTAGCGCTATAGTGGGGACTACCAACAAAGTCGATGTGGGCGCTAGCAGTAACTGCTTGCAGTGACTGCTAGTGGTGACCAGTCGCAGTTCCACCACAATTTACTAACCATTGTGAGCCAAAAAACTATCTGCGCTAATTTTTTTGCAATTTTTTATGATGTTTGCATCTCGAATTGCTTGCCAGGGGTCATATAGCCCTATCAGACAATTTTTTTGCCTCCCAGATGAAAGTTGTCCAAATCAAACAAATTTTATATGGAGATGGGAGTTTTGACGCCTTTTTAATCCATCTATGACATCTATTTGGCCTCAGACTACTCTAAAAATTAGTGACCCCCAGTTTTCTCAAAAAAAACTCAAAAAAATACCAAATCTGATCTACCAAACCCTTGTTCTCCCTTTTTTTTCAAATATCGAACAAGCTACAGTAGATCTGGCTTTGATACCATGTAAGATTTGAGAAAATATGCATAACAAATCCATGAAGCCCAAGAAAACCTACCTGCAAAAAACCTATCATGGAGAAGAAAAAGACAAGAAGAAGAAAGGGTTTGATTTGAAAAACATGAAAACTATATTCAAACAAAGAAAATATTATTCAATGGATTCAATTAATTTACAAAGAGATCAGTCCTTATAAAGGAGATCAAAACCCAAAAAGGGTAACCTAAAGCCTAAAAAAGCTAGTTTGCACGTTATAATTAATATAAAATATTAATTATATGCACCTACGAGAGAGCTTAAGAAAACTAGAGTAATAGGAAACTTATTTAATTAAATCAAAGTGATTTAATTAAAAAGTGAAAATAACTAATTACTCTAATAGTGATTGTGTCATGCATCTATGCACTCAGTCAAAAGATATCTCATGCACCCGGGTAGCAATAGTGGCAATGTTGGATACAATTGTCTAATTGTGTGTTGTCTTTGATGTTACACAAATATCATATCAGTTGGCATTTAGTATTTATCGACCTTAGTTGGTTAGCAAGGCAATTTTCTATGTCTACCAAGCATTCCTAGATATTATTCTGTGAAGAAAATATCCACCAAGCTCACTTGGGCATCAAAGGAAATTATGGCAAAAAAAAGTATTAACCGAGCTCTCGTGGTTAACAAAGGAAGGTTAGTGTTTACTAAGTTCACTCAGTTTCCAAAGGATTTTTGCAGGTTCATAGTGTTAACCAAGCTTCTATTGGTCAACATAGGGAATCATTTTAGGATCAGTGTTTACCAAGCTAGTTCAACCAATGAACGATTTTTTAAATTTGAGAAATGAAGTTTAATTGTTTCAAGTATTAATTCCAGCTAACTATGGTAATGATTATTGGTAATTGTAACTTGTAATTGGGCTGACTTGATAATCTAAATGGTATATATGAAAGGTCAAGTTGAGATTCTAAAGTGTATGAGCGAGTATGCAAGTGTGTTGATTGTTTGAAAAGGAAAGTGTGAGCGAATTTGAAGGATGGTAAAATATCCTTGAGAAGTAACAAAGTTATATTTGATCAGGAAGGATCTAGCATGAAGCAAAACTGAGATCTATAATCAGTAAATTTAGTTGCATCTCATTCAGGTCATTTCATTATTACTTTATTATCATTGTAGCAACGATTCTAAAATCTCTTAGCAAAGTTGGTTTAACAACCAGTTATAAATCTTCTAAAAAGGTCACAGTTCCATTGATTTTTTCTAAAGACCTCTTCCAAGACCACTCCTAACAAGGTGATTAAATCCTCTAACAAGGTCACACCTAATAGTATGTTTTGTAACCTATAACTAAGTTGGCTCCTAACAGGGCTCACTTTAGAAGAGGGAAAATTAGTAGCTAGTTACTTGGTGGTTTTTCTCATATTGGCTTTCCACATTAAATCTAGTGTCTCATGTGTTCATGTTATTTCTTTTATGATTGCATGTTAATCACTATGAATGTTTAAGATCTATTAAAGTTAGCATACACTACATTTATCGTATTACAACATTTTAAGTATATTTACCAAGTGACAGTAGTAAATAGTCTTATCAGACATCTAAATGAGCTATGGATTTGTTTTTGTGGTAACTGATTCAACAGCCACCCCCCCCCCCCCCCCAAAGTAACTTCATCTATATTTATAATAGGAAATACTCTCCTACACATTGCTATGTGTATCATCTGCCACTTTATCTCCAACTGCAGCTAACTCCAAACATTTTGGCATAACCAAAAGGTTTGGATGAATCAATGCCCATTTATTAATTGGTGTAAGAGCAGCTGGGTATCTAAATTTATCTAAGAACCTACCTTGACCTTGCCTAGCATGCCCAAGGATATCAATGTAATCAACCTTTAGATGAAGATGAAATTCCACAAAATAATTGTTTGCAAAAATATAAGGGGAACTCATCCTTTTGGGGCCACATGTGATGTGTGGCCAACCAATGAGGATACATGAAAGGTGCCACCAATGGATCAATATGCCTCAAAACACGGTACCCTCTAACCTTTTTGAAGGTCAATAATGTGGGAACATATTCTTCACACTCTCCACTAAGACCATCTCATCTATCTCCCTCCATTACAAACCACCACTAATAGTACAAGATAGAGCACTATAAAAAGTGTCAAACTAACACTATCATAAGGGTTAAAACCTTTGACAGTGTGCATCATGCTAATAAGCTCATCTCTAATAGCAATCACCTTATCCCTATGTTGTAGGGTAGGTGAAGCCTAAAGACTCTAATCAATAACATCAAGTGCACTCTATAAGCACTGAATAGTATCACTGAATAATGTCTCCCTGTCCTGGGTACTAGTAGTCAATCTATGGGATGAACCACTACAAGAATGACCATGTACATTGGCCTCTCTAGAATCACTACCCCCTAGTGCCATAATAATGAAAGATATAACCAAACAAAACTAGATAGATGATAATAGAGATCTACACATGCATACATATACATATATACACATATTATTATATAAACTAGTTGAATCAAAACACACTAAATGAATCTTGCTAAACAAACCTATTGTACAACATATAAAGAAATGTTAACTACATTACATTTTTTTTGAATAATAGGTACAAATCAAATTTAGATAACAAGTTTAGGGATTATGGGGTTAGAGATTAGTTTAGGGTTTAGAGAGATAGGGTTTAGGAGTTAAAAAGTAGTTTAGGGTTTAAAGAGACGGGGTTTAGGAGTTAGAGAGTGATTTAGGGTTGGGATAGATGAGGTTATGATAGAGAGAGATATATATGAAGTTAGGGTTTACAAAGATCAAGTTTAGGAGTTAGTGAGTGGTTTAGGGTTTAGAGTGATGGATTTAGGAGTTAGATAGTAGTTTATGGTTTAGAGCAGTGGGGTTTGGGAGTTAGAGAGAGATGGAGAGGAAAGATGAAGTTATGTCAGGGATTATGGGTTAGAGTTGGGATAATTATGAGAGAGAGAGAGAGAGAGAGAGAGATGAGATGAGATGGGAGAGATGAAGTTATGTTAGGGATAAAATGGGGTTAGAGAGTAGTGTAGGGTTTAGAGAGATGGGGTTTACAAGTTAGATAGTGGCTTAGGGTTTGAAAAGGTGGGGTTTAGGAGTTGGAGAGAGATAGAGGGGAGAGATGAAGTTATGTTAGGGATTATGGGTTAGGGTTGGGATAGATGAGGTTATGAGAGAGAGAGATAGAAAGTTATGTAAGAGAGAGATAGATGAGGTGGGAGAGATGAAGTTATGTTGGGGATTAAATGGGGTTAGAGAGCAATTTAGGGTTTATGAGTTAGAGAGTGGTTTAGGGTTTAGGAGTTATAGAACGATTTAGTATTTAGAGAGATCGGGTTTAAGGATTAGAGAGGTGTTTAGGGTTTAGAGGGATTAGGTTTAGTAGTTAGAGAGTGATTTAGGGTTTAAAGAGTAGTTTAGGGTTTAGAGAGTGGTTTAGGGTTTATAAAGATGGGGTTTATGACTTACAGAGTGATTTAGTTTTTAGAGAGATGGGGTTTAGGGGTTAGAGAGTAGTTTAAGGTTTAGAGAGATGGGGTTTAGGAGTGAGAGAGATGAAGTTATGTTATGGATTATGGGGTTTAGAGAGTGGTTTAGAGAGAGAGAGAGAGAGAGAGAGAGAGAGAGAGAGAGAGAGAGAGAGAGAGAGAGAGAGAGAGAGGTTTTCAAATTATATGGTTAGGGAGTGGTTTAGGGTTTAAAGAGCAATTTAGGGTTTATAGAGAAGTTTAGGTCAACATATTTATATTTAAAGTTCAATATAGGAGTTAGAGTCTAATCTAATTCAATGTGAGAGTTTAAGTTCGAATTTGATTAGGTTTAATGTTGTGATTTGATTAAATTTAATGTTAATTTTTGCTCCTACTTAAGGTTTCAATTAGAATTTATTTGTGTTCACAGTAAGAAGTAAAGTCTAATTTAGTTCAATCTGATGGTTTTAGTTACCAATTTACAGTTGTTTCTAGACCTTTACCTTTATAACAATTTCTAATAATTTGTAATAAAAACAAAAAAAAAGTTTAAATTCTCTAATTTACATCTAACTAATTTTCTATATATTTAATAAAAAATTTCTATTATTTTCTAAAGTTTCAAAAGTTTCTAATTGTTGTAGTATTTTCTAAATTTTCTAATATTTTGAAAAAGTTCTAATATTCTATAAATTTTCTAATATTTTGTAAAGTTTCAAAATTTTCTAACTATTATAATCTTTTCTAAATTTTCTATATAATTTTCTACTATTTTCTATAAATAATATTTTACAATTTCTCTAATAATTTATAAGTTTTACTAAATTTCAATACATTTTCTAAACTTCATCTAGAGTACTTAAAAATATAAATGTATAGTAATATTAAAAAATTGAACTCTTTAAAACAATCTACATTAAAAGTACACATTAAAACCATATTTCTACCTAAGAAAACATAAAATGAAACTTAAAGCATATTAAAAATTTAGGGGGAATTGTTGACATGTCTAATCCGGCTAAATATCTCTTGTAGCTCTTCTTGCTCAGTGGTTCCCATAACTCTTATGATGAAAATGGAAAGCAGATTTGTCTTTTTGTGGATTATATAATTTACATTGTTCCAACAGGAAGGGATATGGTTAGACCTAGTATGGGCGGGTCCCTTCTAACTAGACCCATGTCGAGGTGTCCATGCCACTTGGCGTATAGTTGGTGCCACATAGTTTTGCCCCCCTCCCCCCTCTGGAATGCATTCAGTCAGATCTAGTCCCACCAAAACCTAAAAGTTAGCCCCAAAGGTGACACAGATTTTTACTTTCACCCTACAAGTATTAGTTGTTTGTAGATCTCAACTCTTTATCCAAGAGTTGAAAGTTAAAAATCTTCCCTCCATGTAACTTAACTTTTAGAAAGTAAAGTTCTCCAATATAAAAGTTGAATAGGGGAGGGGGGTGAATCAATTTTGAACTTTAAACAACTTTCTACCTAATGATGGATATAATTTATAATTCTTAAAATTTCATATATTAGTAAAATAAAAAGGTAAAACTTTTCATAATATAAATAAAGTCATAACACCATATTTTGTTAACTAGGGAAACCGTACCCAAGGTAAAATTGGCATGGGGATGGTAGCAACAAAATGAACCACAAATTAAAAGTATCTTGTGAAATATAGTGAAACTATTAGGAGTCTATTACACGAATATATTATATATGTCCTTTTTAGAGGACCAAGCCTTATGAGAAGCCTCATCCTTATTAGATTTGGTTATAACAATAAACAATATAAGTTTATCCCATTTCAAAAAAATACATAAATAACTTTAAAAGTATAGATACAAATATTATACCATTAAGATACAATGTCACACTTTTCTAAACAAAACACTCATCCTTTATACATTATACTTTGAATTAGTTGGCCTTATTGTCTTAAAAAATAAAATTGATTTCTACCACTTGAGGATTAACATCTAGAATGTAGTCCCTATTGATCAAGTAATCATTTGTCTAGCTAAAATAATTACTTAACGAAAAACTCAATTCTCTATTAACTATCATTTTGTGCAATGTTGTAACTATTTATGGAAGTCTTTCTAAAACTTAACATAACCTTCAAGGGCCTTACACACATACTTTTTGGTGTTCATAATACCTTCCAGTAACTTTGCATAACATAATATGCCTCTAGTAAAGCACACTGAATAAATTTATCTACATGTTTCCTACTTACCAACATTATACTTAGACAATTTCCTAAGTATACGAGGTCCAAAATTATCCTTGACTTCTTCCATCTTAAACTTAGGGATATGTTTCCATAAATGACATCCCAAAAAACTACCCTTAGAAGAATTTCCAACAATCACCCCCTTTAGCATTGATGAAAAAATATGGTAAAATTTTGTTGTGTAGCAAAATTCTATAAAATGTAAAATTGTGAAGTTTCAACAATGGAAAAAATATATATATATATATATATATATAGTGGCTAGTCCACTTTGCCCAAAAAAAAAATAATGGCAAATACAAAATTCAAAAATTGTGGACCATTCTCATTACTATTCCATCTTGCTTAATTTATTATTTTGTCCCATAGATTATACTTTATATTTATCTTATGACATCCCCTTTCAACATGCATGATAAACTATAAAAAATATTTACAATTTTTTGGTCTTCTTATTCCTTCTTTGACATCAATGACAAAGGTGAGTCAAGAACTGTATACAAGTAAAAATGTTGATAGATTCTCTATTTCCTCGAGGTAAATGCATTCTCAAAAGTGTCATACAATTAGAAAAATTCTTCTTTAAATTGGTAAATTCTATATCCCATGAGAATTTGACTACATCTGCTATGTTGACTACTCTACAAAGATCATAATATGTTACTTCTTCTACATTAAGATTAGTATGAGAGAATTTCTCATATGATGACTAGTGCAGGGCACCTCCCTACTTTTTCGTTTATAGAGTTTTTAGGGGTTAATTAGTAGTTTTTTTATGCTTAATAAATTCCAAGAGTCCTTTGAATGCAACTAGTCCCAATGTAAGAGCTAAATTGCTCATTAGGTCCTAAGTTGGTCAAAAGTTGTTCAATGAGCCAAAAGTTTCTCAATAGGTAAAATATTGTTAGGGATGGGAAACTAAGGTATTTGACTATATAATAGGTCCTAGGAATCTTAACTAGGATCCTAGAATGGTCCTAGATGGATCTATTTGACCAAAATATGTAAAGAGCAAAAATTGCTCAACTTTTGTAATTTTACAAAAAAGTTGTAAATGGCAGTTTGGGAAGTTGTGACTACCCATGCTGGCATATTTGAGCATGGGGATCATATTTTGGAAGGTTAAAAGGTTTCCAGTCAAATTCCACACATGTATGCTTGTTGTACAGATTGTTGCAATATTCTACATTATTTTTGTAATGTTTTAATGCCCTAGTACAACTGTGTACAGATTGGGATAGAAGATCTAACTTATGATTCTTTTAGAGTAGTTTTTCCTTGTTATTTTTCATGTCAAACTAGGACTAAATTTGTTAGACTAGCATGTTGTGGAATTTTCTTGGTGATTGGTTGGTGATTCTCATTCGCAGGGCTGCTCCCACAATAATGGCTCTAACCTAATCATCCATGGTGGAAAATGTGTGAAACCTTGTGGGATGATAGGTTAGAATCTGTAAATAGTGTTTTTTAATTCTTCATCATTTTTTGGATTGGTTTCAAAGCTATGAAATGATTCCCTAGGCTGACTATTGGGGGTAGTTGAGCTAGGATAGTTTGAATATTTTTTGCAGAGCATGCCCATGATCAAGTTGGGTCAAACCAATGGAATGCCTAGAATGCCTAGCATTTTACCTTGAATGAGAAAGTAGTTTGGAAGATTGATTTGATTTTTGAAAGGATCTAGAAGCTTTTTGGTTAAAACTAGTCTAAAGGCCTAAATGATAGACTAGGAACTAGAGCTTAAGGGTGAATAGGGTTGTGGGTGTGTTGAGGCTTTGTAAATTTGGAATCTTGGAGTGTTAGCTGATAGATTTCAGATTCCTAAGGTTTTCCATGAGGTTTTTTGGAATAATTTGGAGTAATGGAATAAAATAGGGTTACTAGACCTAAAGCAAATAGGCCTAATTAGCCCTATTTGAGGATAATGACTTTTTTGTGATTGTTGATGTGACTAGAAGCATTAGGAAAGGTCAAAAGGATATGGAGGGTATCTATAGAATTAGTAGAAGCCAAGGTAAGGTGATACAAAGATCCTAAGCAAGGGTTAGGGTTCTAAGGGAAGGAAGGGCTAGTAGGATTAGTGCTTTGATAAGGGAGATTAAGCCTACACCAACCCAATTATACCTAGGAGGCAAGTTGGGAAAGAGTCTTGGTGGCTAAGATTGGTGGAAAGATTAGGAAAAAAGAATAATTGGATGATTCAAGGTTTAGAACCTTACTTAGAAGTGGCTAATTGATAGAAACCTAGACCCTCTTCATCAGAGTGGTATCAAAGCCAACATTCTATTTAGTGCATGTCTGATGTGGAAGCTAGCCAAGAGGTTGACAATATGCCACCCAAGACAATGAGAAAGGGTGCAATAGTTGATTTGGTCAAGGATCTATTTGTCAAAGCCAATTAGGCAGACACAAATAGTAAGAAAAAAATCATAGAATGGGGAGATGAGAGCAAGGAAGGAGATGAAAGTCTAACAGGGGAGAGATCTAACAAGGGAAAGGATCCATAGGTGAAGAAGGACCAAAAGGTTTTCTTGGATTCCTTTAAAGCTATTAATAAATATAGTATTGAGTATATTCCTTATTATAGCAATAGGTTGAATGGGGAAGAATTGTTGGATTGGCTCAAGGCCATAGACAATCAATTTGACTATAAAGAGGTACAAGAAGAGAAGATGGTCAGTTATACCAAGGCTAGACTCAAGGGATCAACATTAGTATGGTGGAACATAATGCAATATTGTAGAGTAGTAGCAAGGAATAAGAAGATAGTTTCTTGGGATAGGATGAAGATTAGGTTGAGGGCACAATTCCTACCCATAGAATATGAGATTTAGATATATCAAAGGTTTTAGAATCTAAGGGAGACATCATAGTGAGTGCCTACACTAAAGAGTTCAATAAATTAAATCTAAGAGAAAGAATAAAATAAGAGGATGTGGAAAGAGTGGCAAGATACCTCAATGGATTGAGGCAAGGGATTCAAGATGAGATTTGTTAGAATAAATAGTCCATTGATATAACTAATGGGGTGGGGGGGTGAATAAATTATCCAACTATTATCACAATTATTAACCTTTAAAAAATTAGTCATATGAGTAATATAAAATGAAACCACAACAAGATACTCATTCAAAATAACACTAGATATGTTAACTAGGGAAACCCAATTAGAAGGGAAAACCCCTTTGGGGATTGTACCCACAAGGTGATGTATTAATATAAATATTCCTTGTTAGAGGATGGACCCTATTAGGAGTCTATGAATGCATCCAATACATATGAGTCCCTATTAGGAGACTTTGAATTCCTATTAAGAAATTCCAACCCTATTAGGAGTTGTGGAAGATAGTTGGACCTACTAGCCAAACAACTTCAAGGGCAAAACTAATGAACCCACTGTCCAAATGATCTCTGTGCTATTCCTTGTAGAGTAATATAATTCTAGTGTATTGTTCCTTCCTCTTTCTATGTCTTATCAACCTGACTTCTACTCCTTCTGATCTTGTAACTAGATCAAAAATATCACATCTAATAATCCCTTGGATCACTTATATGCATTGAGTAAGTACTCTACTTCTTTTTGTACTTTACACTTCTTACAATGGTTACAACACACTTTAATACATGCTACAAACAAGGAAAACATCTTTCCTTTATATACCATATCTTCATAATAATTCCTTGAGTTAGCCTTGAGGCTTTCCTAATTAAATAATAAGATAATTAATTAATTATAATTACAATAGCATTGTTGGCTCATAGTTTGTACAAAACTTCACACATGTGATACTAGGGCTTGTGCACTTGCTAAGTGTCCTCTATCACTACTTGACTATGCATCTCTTCATTACATCTCAGATGTTGGATATCCAAGAAACATTAGGAACTACTTTCCCAATACTCTATCTTGAAACTTCTCTCTATAAATTAGGTACGACTTATGTACATCTTCAACTTAGACTCTATGCACTTAACCACATCATCAAGATACTATGCCAAACATGTCTATAACTTTGCATCACTAGTCAACCAAACCATTATTTGTACCATCAAGATCTATGTCTATTACTCAGCTAGTCTTTACAAAAATTGAACTATGTTTACATTAATGAAAAACATAGTCATGAATGCAACATGTCAATATTTTTCAATGCTTAGAATACTCCCCCAATATAGTATCATCGACATTCATACTAACAATCTCCCTCTTTGGCATTGATGGAAACATAGATGAAAAAACCATCTAAGTTCCAAGAAAACCAAATAGTGTTCTAATGTTGTTGTTGACTAGCATCAATTGTCCACATGCTAAAAATAATCTAAAAATAATAGGTGCACAACAGATGCATACTCCTTCTTCTTAGACATCAATTATTTAATTCACACTAAAAAATTCATAATATATCAGATTTTCCTTACATGAATCTTTCTAAATCTCTCTAAAGAGATATCTCTCCCCCATACTTAAGAAATGCCCTCCCCCATACCTTACAAGATGTTTTTTTTTCTCATGCATATTCTCCCCTATTGTCATCAATGTCAAGGACCTTAATCTCAATGTTTCTAAATACTAATTGATAAATACTAATTGCTAATATGTTGCTCCAAGTCTTCAACTAGATCAAGTGTCCAAAGACATTATTCAATACCAAATACTAAGAGTCCTCAATGACTTGAATTATCATAGATACTCCCCCACACAAGAAGCATCATCATCCAGTCCAGGCTAATATTAGTGCTACGTACCACTAGATTGATGCACTCTCTGCATCATCTTTTCAAAAGTAGGTAGGGAAATATCCCCAACCATACCTCTCATGTACTCAAATGTATCTTTAGGCAAAGGTTTCTTAAAGATATCTATGATATGATCTTTATTACTTACATACTCCAATCTGATCTCCTTTTTTCATTCTTTCTCTCTCAACACATGATACTTAATAGATATATGATTAGCCTTAGAATGCAATATTGGATTCTTAGACATACTCACTGTACTTGTGTTATTATAGTGAATGATAACATTTAATTCAAACTCTATTATGATATCCTTAAATATCTACTTAATCAATATAACTTGATTACAGTTATTTGTTGTTGTAACATACTCTTCCTTAGCAGTACTTTGCAAGATACAATATTGCTTCTTGCTTAACCAAGAAACCAATCTTCCTCCAAGAAAGAATGCTCCACCACTAGTGGTCTTTCTATCATCCATACTGCCTTGCCAATCTACATTATTATATACACATAGAGTTAAATCACTCAAGTTGTCATACCAAATTCCATAGTCAGATGTCCCTTTCAAATATCTAAATATTCTCTTTACTACTACAAAATGATATTCCTTAGGATCATCTTGAAATCTAGCTATGATCCCAATTGCATTTTCTATACCCAGTTTGATATGAGTCAGATACTACAAACCTGCAATCATGGATTTGTACTTCTTCTGCTTTATTGTAGTGTGTCATCTTTGTTGGATAACTTGTGACTAGTTATCATAGGTTTTCGAATAGGTTTACAACTTTACAAACCAAACTTTTCTAAAAAGTGTTCAAGTACTTAGCTTGTGAAATGAAAGTACCATCATTGTTCTATACAATCTGCAATCGTAGGAAAAACTTCATTTCTCCTAACATGCTCATTTCAAACTCATTATTCATTTCTTCAAAAAACTTATCACTTGCTTCATCATTTTCTCCAAAAATGATGTCATCAAGAAATATTACAATAATTAAAAAACCATTTTCAACTTCTTTCAAATACAACTCACTGTTTTCCACACCTTTAGCAAATCCAAGCTTTTCCAAGTAATTGTCCAACCTTACATACCATGTTCTAGGTGCTTTCTTCAAACCATATAAAGCTTTCTTTAGTCTACCTACCATGTCTTTATCTTTTGATAAAGGAAAACCTTTAGGCTACTCAATGTATACCTTTTCTTCAAGTTATCCATTCAAAAAGGTTGACTTAACATCCATCTAATAAACCTTGAACTTCTTATTCATTGCATAAGCCAAGAACATCATTACTATTTCCAATCTAGCTATAGGTCCATATATCTCCTCATAGTCTATGTCTTCTTGCTGGGAATATCCCTTGCATACAAGTCTAGCCTTATTCCTTAAAAATTCTCCTTGCTCATTCATCTTATTTTAGAATACCCATTTGGATTCTATCACATTCTTGTCTTTAGGTCTAGGAACTAACTCCCATGTATCATTCTTTACAATATGATATAACTCTTCCTTCATTGCTTGAATCCAATGATCATCTTTACATGCATCATCTATCCTTTAAGGCTTAACTTGAGATATCAAACATATCTCCCCATTTACTCTATTCCTTGTCATCATACCTTTGTCTTTGCTTCCAATTATCTACTCAAGAGGGTGATTCTTTTTCATATTCTTGTTAGAGGTTGGATTTGACATCTCAACTCTTATCTCATCTCTAGGTTCAAACCTCTTCTCTCCTTTTTGCTCAAAAAATAGCACATCATTTTGCAAATCATTTTTAGTCTCAAAGAAAACTTCTTCATTTTCATGGTTAGCCTTTGGATCAACAATAGTTACCAAGGCTATTTCTTCTACTACTTCCTCTTCCTTAACCCATCCAATATATATATCTTTAACATCACAATCATTTAAGAATATTTAAATACTTGGTTTAAATTTTTTAACTTCATCAGAAAGAAAACTTGTTCTAGATTTTATTACTCTATTAGGACATTTAGATGAAAAATGAAAAAACTCTTTACATGTCCAACAAAAGAAATTTTCCATACCTTCTGGTTCTCTTTTCATAAGAAAATCAATACCTTCTTTGATCTTCATTTATTCCTTAGATCTAGATCTATCAATACTTATGTTGTTATTCTTTTATATATAACAAAAGGATTCTCGATCAAGAAACTCAATGCTTAGCTCTATATGCAATTATGATATCTCACCAAGAAGCTCTATCTTCTAGGTGTCAAAATTTCCTCCATTAGACTTAGGACTATATTTTTCAAAATAAATGACCATTGATCTCCCAAAGCTATTAAGCTCATCCTTCAAAGAGCTGATACTCTAATACCAATTGTTAGAATATATAGTCCACTGATGTAACTGAGAGGAGGGGGGTGGGGGTGGTGGGGTGGTGAATCATTTATCCAACTATTATAAAAATTATCAACCTTAAACAAACTTAACCATATGATTAATATAAACTAAAATTAAAACAAGATACTCATACACAATAAAATCAAGTTAACTAGGGAAACCTTGGATCAAGGGGAAAACCCCAATAGGGATGGTACCCACAAGATGATGTACTAATTGTGAGGCCTCACCCAAAATGTCATGGTATAGATTACACATCTATATTATGATACTTCTAATTTTATGTTTTGATACACTTTTGAGACTACAAGGTTGTGTCACTTTAATATATGCATTTTGATGATCTACACTTATGCCCACATATTAGGACCTAATTGATGTATTTAATGATTTCATTTCATGTTCTAAACTATTTCAATTGCTTTAATGGAAACTGAATTGTAGAAATATTTGAAATGTCAAATTGTAATGTTCAAGTGAAAATTAGTGCCAAAGGATAGATTTAGATATGCAAACCAACCCAACTCCCATGCCTTGTAATTTAATAGTCATGACTCAATATTTTATCACTATGGTAGAAAATAGACTATGAGGTTGTTCAAAATGTTAATCTGATCATGTTACATAAGGATCAATGTTGATATGTAGGGATTGGTATTTTAATGTTTTGAATGTTTTATAAGAAAATGATTAGAAAAGGGAAAGTTAATTGGAAATGATGAAATATGCAAGCCTAATGTTGAATGTGAAAGTGATTTATTGTACTTATTTATATATTTCTTATATGATTTCTTGGACTATTGATGCTCAAGTTTAGTGTGCAAGAATTTGACCATGGGATTTAACGAGGGACCAAGGCTCAAACCCATTTGAAACATGACATGGCTGAGGTTGGATATGTGGAAGGATTCAGACCTCTTTGTAATGTGGTTTATTTCATAATGTGAATGGTATGTGGGTGATGGTTGAATACATGTATTATGGGAGACAAGTCATTTAAATGTAATATGTTGTGATTTTGTCACTTGACACTTGTAAATGACTTGGCATTTAGGGTTTTGGGAAAGTAACATAACCCTAGCATAATATATAAGTTAACCTCAAATTGAAAAGTGTTAGGATAAGTCCCTATCCATTAAAATTCGAATTCCAACTTTCCATTAACTTTTGGGGATCAAAAAGTGGTCCTAGGGGATTACCATGGTGAAAAATAAGTGCCCACATGATAGTAGTATGGTTTGGGGGTCTAAATCTAACCTTTAATAGGCCTAGGTGACCTTGGGAACCCTCCAAAAAAGTCACTTTCAAAGAAATTCGAAAATTGGAGTGTCACATGACTTGTTCCACTCTAATAGTTGGTTAAGGCTACACGTTTAGAAGGAGATAAGGGTATAAGAAAGGGGCAGCTCATGTTATGACCATTTTTAGATAATGGGAGGTTTTGGGGTTCTTTTTAGAGGATTAGGGATGAAATTAGTGGATTTTCTACCCACTCTCTAACCTTAGAGATACCTAGGGTTTGGAAGCTTGGAGGGATCTCTTCGACAACTTTTCATTCCATTTTGCAAAAGGATTCAAGGTTGGAGTTCCTTCCATGTAGTTAGTTTGCTTCCATTTTGAAGTTGAATTTTGGTATTGCATTCATGAAAATGTAGATAGTGAGAATGACATTGTAAGGGAAACATGTGGTACCATCTTGTATCTTGTTGTGTTGTGTTTTGTGGTGTTGAGCATGAAGTTTGGATTTCCCTTGTTTTCTTTCTTTTGATCTTCCACGATTTTGTTCAAAAGTGTTTCTATGGGTGTGAGGGCTTCACTCACCCTTGGGGAAAGGAAGAAAGTCTAGAGTGAAGGGGTTAGTTGGGCTTGAAAATGTATTGAGAACCTTGGAGTATGGGCTCCATTGTATGCCATAATCATTCATATCTTGCTAGGGGTGATAAGGGAAGTATGATGTATGAATGAAGTTTATGGAGTATGGGCTCCAAGAGAGTTACAATGGATGATAGTATGTTTGGAGTATGATTGTAAAGGCCCTGAAAGGGCATGAAATTGTTGTATGGTGGAAGCCCCAAAAGGGCATGAAAATTCCTTGTTGTAGGTATTGTTTGATATGGAAAATCTCCATTTTGAAGCACACCTTCTCCCTATGTTTATGGTTCCATCAGTGAACCATTGTGAAATATCCGTGGGATGGAACTATTTCAAGTTTTGAAATGTAATGTTTATGCATTTGCAAGATTATATGCGAAACTTAGTTTGAGCCTTGTTTCCCTAGCATGAGTGTGGTCTCTTTGGAGGCCTATGGTTGGGTGGAGAACACCCATGGTCCTTATTATTTTGTTTTGATGAATTTGTAGATTTGTGTTCAAGGGAGCAAAGGAAAAAGGCTTGGAATGATCATCTTATTGATTGTTTCTTGAAGGAGAAGACTTGTCATTATGCAATACACCTGTAATGGAGGATTCTCTGTCTTGTTCATGGTGTTTTGATACATGATTGCATGGTAGTAATGATGGAATTAGGCATCATATATAATTGTTCCATTAAGTTCCATTGGTATGCACTCGAATGTAGTGAGGTTGTAAGTTAAAGCCTTAATGTGGATAATATTGGAAATATTTTATAATGGTTATGTTTCTTTTGATATAGTTGATTTAAATCAAACCTAGATAATTACAAATAAAAATTGGTAGGGAAGTTGTTTGTGGTCTCCTAAAAGAAAATTTGCATAATGTAACTAGTCCAATGAGAATTACCACTTAAATTTTCATTGTAGAAGATAAAGTTGGAATTAGTAGATTTCAAATAGATTCAAATTGATCTATTAATTCATACTTGATATTGTGCTCAAAAGTATTACAAGTATCAAACCTATTGTTAGACTGAATTTGATAGATTATTGATATATTTATTGTTGAATGTGATATTAAATGATCTATTTATCTCGAAGATCTATTTATCTCGATAGATATATTGGGATGTAAAAAGAAAAATAGTAGCATAGTGGAATAAGGGAGATAGATCAAATAGATATCATAGGATGAACTTCTAAGGGAAAAAGGCCTATACATGCACATTTATCCCTTTGGAAATTGTATGGGAAATGGGAAAATATCCCACTCCCAATCACGGTTCATTAAAATAATCAAAGAATGATTCCAAGAATCTTCCTAATAGTGTGGAACTAAGAATATGGAACAACAATATACACAAACAAAATATATATAAAGAAAGATGGGACTAAGCCTTGAAAGGAGACTCATGAGCTAAGGAGTCACTTTCAAGAAACTAAGTAACTAAAATAATAAAATATATGTATATATACAAAAAAAAGAAATAATATAATAACCATAAGAAATCATATCCCCTTTATATATTTTTTAAAAAAGTTACCACATAAATTTGCCCAACCCATGGAGGGGTACCTTTGCAAGCACATAGAAATTCAAAAATTAAAGGGGCGTACATATATGACAAGATTTTGGAAGGTAGGTAGAGGGCCCACCTTCCCCAACCTCTCTTCACCTTCATACCATGCTATCCTAACAATGACAATCGTAACACTCATGTTAATCACATTTGGTATTCTTACAACTTTGACTTAAACCTAGAATGTGCCTCCACCTAAGATGTGGACACAATACTCAAGGATGAGACTACACATTCTAATACATGCCTCCTATCTCATCAGCTACAACACTTGTAGTGTTCAGCTCAACTTGAGTGTTGTTATTCAGATGCATGCCTCTTATAAAACCCATGACCTAAGCAATAAAGAGGGGTCACAAATCGAGCACAATCACTACTTTTGCTTCCATGATTGTTTGTTCTAAGCCCTAATACATGTGATTTGGGAGTAAGGAATGCATAGAGTTAGAAGTGCTAAGGTTTAGCATATGGGCTTTAATGTTATACAAGACCTAGTGGGGGGAATGGGCCATACTCAAATTTACTTAGAGGAGGGGGAAGGTATAAAAGAGACACGTGTAGAGTTAGGAGTTTAGGGTCAGAGAGTTAACATTAATATTATTTTCTAGTAGGATCCCCATTGGTAATATAAATAAATAAGTTAAAATTTGAATAAGGATAATTAGAGAATTAGGCTAGTTTACTATTTTGGTGATGAATTAGAAATTTTTGTTAATAGGATATTGTTTTAATATAGAAATTAATGGTAATAATAAGTTGATAAATCACAATAAGTAATAAATAGATTTAAGAAGAGAAAATAGTTGGATATTAATGGATTTTCAATTTGTAATTGTCAATATTTTGGGGATTCTAGATTTGTTATGATAGTTGAGAAATTGGCATAAAAATTTGAGTTAGTACTAAATTTCTATAGTAAGTCCTTTGGTTTTATGTATGGGTATAGTGACCATATAGAAATTAAAACTATTGTGTAAGTTAGTAATTAGATATAAGTATATTTATACTTTGACCTTTATGTTAAGTAAGTGTTAGTTAATGCAAATAAATGTCAATAATAATATTATGATATGTTCTTAATTTATATAAATATACATTAAATACTATATATGCTTTTGATTCTATTTGCAAATATGCTTGATAATGACTTATAATATAAATAATTATAGTGTATAAATATAGTCTTATTATAAAATTCAAGCTATCCTTCCATTAGCAAATTAGAAGAAAGTTTGTTCAAATTGAAATGAACTCATGAGTCAATTAATATAATTACAGGGAAATGCAAAGAAAGCTAGTGGTGGTGCTATACTAATGAAGTCATAAGATTTATTAGGTTTTGAGATATGATTAGAATGATCAAAAGATGTGGATTCTTAAGGAGAATATGTAACAACAAATAAGAATTCATGGTAATTGTTGCTTCATATAATGTTCTTTTCCATGAAATGCACTAAAGAGTAGATTATTGAATTAATTTGGATAATTAGCAAAGTTGGAGTCATATTATTATATAGAATCATGTGTTACTAAGGTGGAAAGTAATATTGGTTAAGGAGAACTAGTAAGTGGAAATGTATTTAGATAAAGGTAGAATTAAAGGTGTGTATTAGTGGTAATAGAGCAGTTGAAGTAAATTATTTAATGATGTCTTATAACTCAATTTGTTAATTTAGTAAGTTGATATGTTGTTATATAATTAGAACCTTATACTCAAATATTGCTAATATAATAAAACAAACAAATTGAAATCTAGGACAGAAAAAGGAAGGATAAAATGATTAGTATACACATATCTTGATACGGGGATAAATAAATAGCAAGATATCAAAGATAGATCAAGTGTTAGTAGAAGTTATCATAGGGATGTAAATCAACATATCACACCATATTTTTACATGCTTAAGTAAACTAAGACTTTATAACTGTACTATTGAATCATATGTTGGTCCTATACACTAATAATTGGAATACCTATAAACAACTTTGTTACAAGTCAATATTGTACTAATTTCATAACCTTTGCCAATGGCCATGTGATTGAAATATAATGCCAAGGTAGGACAATGTAAAGAGGGAGAAAAAAGGTAAGAGCTACAATTCTATCAGATAAGATGAAGTGGTTTAAGGATGTTAGGATTAGATAAAGGTATCTATTGAATATGCTATAACTTGAACCCTAGTAGATTGAATAATGCTTGTTTTGGAAACTTTTTTTTTTTTATAAGCCCCAATATGGAGGAAGAGTAGAAGTATCAAACTAATTGAGATGTTCGTACATGGCACCAATAAGGGAAACATACTCAAACAACTAAATCCTCAAGGCTAACTAAGTATAGATCTATACATTTTTCCTTAGTTCACCTTTTAAAAATAAAAATAAATTAGTTGTGGTTTTTCCTTGTAAATTTTGGGCATGACACTAATATAAATATTCCTTGTTAGAGGATCGACCCTATTAGGAGTCTATGAATGCATTTAGTACATATGAGTCCTTATTAGGAGACTTTGAATCCCTATTAAGATATTCTAACCTTGTTAGGAGTTGTGGAAGACAGTCGGACCCACTGCCTAAACAAATTCAAGGGCAAGACCAATGAACCCACTATTTAAATGATCTATGTATTATTCCTTGTAGAATAATAGAATGGTACTATACTATTCCTTCCTCTTTTTCTATCTTGGCGACTTGGCTTCTGCTCCTTCTGATCTTGTAACTAGATCACAAATCTCACATCTAATAATCCCTTAGATTGCTTACATGCATTCAGTAAGCACTCTGCTTCTTTTTGCACTTTACACTTCTTACAATGATCACAACACATTTCAATACATGTTATAAACAAGGAAAACATCTTTCCTTTGTACCATATCTTCATAATAATTCACTAAGTCAATCTTGAGTCTTTCCCAATTAATTATAATAAGATAATTAATTAATTACATTTATAATAGCACTATCAGCTCACAATCTATTTAACATGTGTGATACTAGAGCTTGTACATTCACTAACATCATCAATTCAGTATCCTCTGTCACTACCTAACTATGCATCTCTTCATTACATCTTAGATGTAAGATAGCCAACAAACATGAGGAACTACTTTCCTAATATTGTGTCTCTAAACTACTCTTTGTAAATTAGGTACAGCTTATGTACGTCTTTGACTTAGAATCTATGCACTTAACCACATCATTAGGACAATGTGCCCAATGTGTTCATAACTATGTATCACCATTCAATCAAACCATTGTCTATACCATCAAGATCTCTATCTATTACTCATCCAATCTTTATAAAAATCATGCTATGTTGACATCAATGACAAACATAGTCATTAATGCAACATTTCAATACTCTCCAATGCTTAGAATACTCCCCCAATGTAGTGTTGCTAGCATTCATGCTAACAAAGATTAGCATGATTGCTCCTTATAGTATACATAAATATTTTCAACTAGCTTTAAGGGTAGAAGAGAAGGCTAGGAGGAGACATAATTCACAACAAAGAGGAAAAGGTAATAGAGGTTTCAGAGGTAGGGGAAACTTTGACAAAGAACCCAGACCAAGTAGGCCAGAAGAGACTCAAACAAATGACAACTATGGGGGTAATCAGAACAAGAACACATTTCAAAGAGGAGGATTTAGAGGAAGAGGACCACCTAGAGTTAGATTCCAATCCCAAGGTAGAGGTAGTTTACTTTTTACAAGTAGATGGTATAACTATAATCAAGTGGGCCACACTATGGATAGATGTCCTAAGAAGGGTTCCACCTCATCCATGGGTGAAAGGAGAACACAATTGGTACCAGAGGATGACACCTAGAGCATGGCATTGGCTATTTCCAAAGTAGGACTAGTATTGGATTTAGATAATTTAATGTTAGGAAGGACTTTTTTGAAGGTACCTAATGTGGTTGAACCACCTCAAAGAAAGAGCCTATTTAAGACCACTTGTAGGTCACATGAAAAGATTTGTAGAGTGCTAGTGGGTTTTTGTTCAGCTAAAAATATAGTATCCATGGAGATGGTAGATAAGTTGAACATCAAGAGGATACCTCACACCACTCCTTACAAGGTGTCTTGGTTGATAAGGGTCAACAAATAGTGGTGGATGAACAAACATTTGTGGAATTTGAGAAAGGGGAATATAAGGACAAGGTGCTATATGACATAATGCATATGGATTCTTGTCATCTTTTATTCAGATGTCAATGGCAGTATGATGTGAAGTATGATGGGGAGTATAATAGTTATCTAATCACCAAGAAAAGTAAGAAGTTTTATATGGACCCTTTGATTGAACCTAAGGAGGAGAAACATGTCATGGCAAGTGTAATGTTATTGAGTGGGAAGGAGTTCCTAAAGAATATGAAGAAGGATAAAGGATTTTATTGTGCACTAGTGGTAAGACTTAGAGAAGAAACTAAGGAGAAGGTCCAAGTACCTCAAGAAGTGTTGTAGTTATTAGAGAAGTTCCATGAAATAGTGGAGAGTGGGCTACCTAGTGCATTAACACCTATGAGAGATGTAAGTCATCAAATAGACTTGATACTAGGAGAAAATTTACCTAACAAGGAAGCTTACAAGATGAGTCCAAGTCAAAATACTAAAATTACAAAAAAAATACAAGATTTTTTGGAAAAATGCCTAATAAGGAAGAGCTTAAGCCCTTGTGTTGTACCAACTATGCTTTCACCCAAAGAAATCAACAAAATCACAAGGGTGGATTTGTTAGATAATTTGGGAGGCTCTTACTACTTCTCCAAGGTGGAATTGAAATCAAGTTATCACCAAAATTCGGGTTAGGCCTAGTGATGAATTGAAGACATCCTTTAAGAAAAATGAAGGATTGTATGGGTGGCTAGTAATGTTAGAAATTCTTTAGAATAACTGAGAGGGGGGGGGGAGGGGGTGGGGAAAAATCAATTATTCAAGGTCCTAATGTCCAATTCAAACTTTTTCACTAGTGTAGTGAGCCCATTCAAGCATACATTCATCCAAGCTTTAATATTCCTACTCATCAAGTTATTGTAAATCAAGATGCAAGCATAACACATAAAAGATCAACACATAACATAGTGATTTATGTGGAAACCCAATTTGGGAAAAACCGCTAGTAACATGCTACTCAATTCTCACTCTTTTGAAGTGATGCCCTATGAAAGGCCTACCCTTTTAAAGGCTTATAGCACAGTATTAAATGTGACCTAGTTAGAGGATTTAACCACCCTACTAGAAGTGGGCATAGTTAGAGGACTTTAGAACATTCACTTGGAATGCCACCCTATTAAAGGATTTAAAAATGGTTGTTAGGCTAACCTAAGTCCATAGCATTTTCCTTCTATCCTAATTGATACAATTGCTAGAGAGTAAAAATTATGGATTTTGACTTGATTACAGAATACAACTTAACTTTCAGATCTCAAAACACTCTTTAGCTCTTTACATTTCCTGGCCTTCAATCTTTGCAACTCTTGATAGCTTGCCCTGCTTTCAAGCTTAGTCTCCTTGAGTCTCCATGCTCAACGTACTAGTGCAAGCATTAGCAACAACAACATTTGCTTCTTGGTTTGTGACTCCTTAAATAGAAGTCTTGGAGTTCCTTTCCTGCTCGATTCTTCCTTCCTTTGATTTCAATTCATATGGATTAGGTAGGATTCATTGTATCTAACCCATTTTTTTTCCTCTATAAACTTCTTGAATAATCCTTTTTCAATTTGCCCAAAAATGGTTTACATAGAATTTTGTGCCACCAACTCATCATCCTTATCCTCCAACCGGTTCACAAAATTTTAGGTAACAACTATGTCAACTTAGATTTGGTGAATCTTTGTCATTTAAAATAATGCAATAGCTTGGCACTATTGAAATCTTGATCCTCAACACATACTGTGTTACTCAGTTCCAACTATGTTTTTACTAACGCTCAGCACTAACTAAGATTTTATGATGCTCAGCAAATGATACTTTGCTAGGCACTTGAACTTCACTTGGCACACACTAGGTTTTCCTTTTCCTTTGCTCCAACTAAGAATTTTCTTGGCTTCAACTAGCTTGCTTGGCACCCACTAATGAACTAAGTTTAAGCTTTGCAGTCAACCTTATTACAACTTATACTTCTAATATTTCTAAGTGTGACCAACCTCTATATCTTTGAGTATGTTATCAATACATCATTTAACCATTTTCTTAACTAATCCTTGCATTTCATTACAACATCATAACTCAACCTTTCCCTTAGGTGTTCTTGTTACATCTTGTTGATCAAATCCTCTTCATCAATCAACTAAGTGATAGTACTTGGATCTTATAAGAAAAATTCATTCCTACAAATAGCAAGTTTGACATCAATGAAAAAACAATGATTGAAAAAATTATTTTAATAAAAAACTTCTTTCATTGCAATAATCTCCCTCTTTGATCTTCAACAATGAGCTTTTCAATTAAATTTCCAACAATCTCTCTCTTTGGCATTGATGGCAAATCAAACTGATCAACCATCAGACTAAACTATTCAACCAAATGCTAATTAGATTAGAATAGTAAGTCAAATTTCAAAAAGTAATTGTGTTACCATTAGTTTTCACATCTACTTGTCTTGGTCTACTATTGTAATTGCTTCATTTCTACTTCTCTTTCTTAGCTATCGTATCATTTCTTACATTCTCTCCCTCTGTATGCATTACTCATCTTCTAATGTTTTGATCAACTTCTTCATCTTCTCCTTCAATTGTTGATCATTTCTATCTACTTCTCCCTCTATCTTCATTTGATCAGTTTTTGCATTTTCTTGACATTTTTCCCTCATACTTTTGATCCAATGTTGTTGATCAGTTTCACACTACTTCTCCCTCTTTGAAAACAATGCCAAAGACATATTAGCATCTTACCATGCAAGCATAGCATTTTCAAGTTCATTCAATTTCTCGCTTTGTCACCTTGCTTGTGACTGATTTGTAACTTCTGCACTTTGATTACTTTAGGCATGAATCCTAAAGTAAACATCCTTTGCATCAATGTGTAGAATCTTTAACAATTAGCTCATTTGATTCAAGGTAGTCTTGCTTATTCTTAAGTAGCCTTAGCTAGGGGTATCACCCCTAACTTACATCTAAGATACTCAAAAGCATCTTTAGGTAGTGCTTTTGTGAAGATGTCAACAATCTATTCCTTTGAGCTAACAAATTCCATCTTCACTTGTTTGTCTTCCACCAATTTTCTTACATAGTGATACTTGATTGCAATATGTTTGGTTTTAGCATGCATTACAGGGTTCTTTGATATGTTGATAGCACTTGTATTATCACAATAAATTATCACAGGCTCATTTACCTCTTCCTTCATACCTTGCAAAAAATGTTTGATCCATACAATATTGGTGCAATTGATAGCAGCTGCAACATATTCAACTTCTGCAGTAGACTATGAGTTACAACTTTTCTTTTTGTTGGCCCATGTAATCAATCTTTTTCCTAGGAAAAGTACTCCTACACTAGTGCTTTTTCTATCATCAATATTACCTCCCTGATCTACATCAGCATAGGCTCTTAGCTCAAACTTTTCACTTGTCTTGTAATACAAACCAAAGTCATCAATTCATTTTAGGTACCTCAATATTCTCTTTACTGCCATCAGGTGATTTTCTCTTGGATTTTTAGAAAATCTTGCCACTATTCCAACAGCTAATGCAATGTCTGGTCTACTATGTATAACATATTGTAGCTTTCCAATCATTGTTCTATGCATTGTCTAATTCACTTTAGTTGATTCATCATTCTTAGATAACTTATGTCCTATTGTCATTGGTGTGCTAACTGGTTTTGATTCTTCTAGTCCAAATGTCTTGAGTATCTCCTTGATGTATTTGGATTGGGTCACAAATATGCCATACTTTAGTTGATGTACTTCTAACTCAACAAAAAATTTGGTTTCTCCAAACATTGACATCTCAAACTCATGCTTCATTTGATCAATAAAATCCTTGCATAGAGCATCTTTTCCTCCAAATATTATATCATCAACAAAGATTTCTGATATCAAAATGTCTTTACCTTTTTCATCTTTGACATACAAGTTTTTGTTGTCATATCTTCTCTCAAATCCTATCTTCACAAGATATTTGTGCAGTCTCTCATACCATGCTCTAGGTGCTTGCTTCAGACCATAAAGTGCCTTGTGCAGTTTGCAAATCATATCCTTGTTCTTATCATCAAAAAATCCCTTTGGTTGTTCTATGTAGGCTTCCAATTCTAGTATACCATTTAGAAAAGAAAACTTGACATCCATTTGGTAGATTTTGAAACCTTTGTATATAGCATATGCAAGTATTGTTCTTACTCCTTCCATTCTTGCAATAGGGGCAAATGTTTCCCCATAATCCAGTCCTTCTTCTTATGCATAGCCTTTACAAACTAATCTAGCTTTATTTCTTGTTATCTCACCATTCTCATCAAGTTTGTTTCTAAACACCCATTTGGTACCAATCAAATTCTTATCAGCTAGTGTAGGAACTAGGGTCTAGGTTTTGTTCTTCTCAATCTAATCTATCTCCTTTTCCATAGCTTTATACCAGTCATCATCTTGTAGTGCATCTTTCACTATTTTGGGTTCAACCTTGCTAAGTAGAGATGATTCATTTCTGATTGTATTCCTTGTCATTGGTCTGGCATCCTTGTCACCAATGATTTGATCTATTGGGTGATGTCTTCTTACATACTTGGCTAACCTTGGTTCTATCCTTCTTTCCATGTTTGATCCTTCAGCTTCAAAGTCATTTTTCTCTCCTTTATCTATTATTTCATCATTTCTTTCATGAGTACTATTCTCTGAGTTAGAATGTACATTTTCTACATTCTGCAGCTCAACTTTTGAATTCAGCTCGACATTCACTGGCTGTGACTCAATTGATACTAAATTTTTTTGTTCATTCCCAACTTGATTTGTAGCACTATCTTCAATAGTAATTCCTTCATAGAAGTATACAAAGGATCTATAATCTTCTAGTTTCTTGGAGTCGTAAACCTAAATTTCTACATGCTCATCAAAATTTACATTTGCACTCTCCACAATATTGCTAGTGTTGGTATTCAAACACTTATATGCTTTGCTTCTAGTGGAGTATCCAAGGAATATGCCTTCATCACTCTTTGCATCAAACTTACCATTTCTAGTATCTTTAAGAATATAGCATTTACAACCAAAGACTTTGAAATGTTCAACATTAGGTGAGTGACCATACGACAATTCAAAAGGTGTTGTATTTGTACCTTTCTTGACTTGGACTCTATTTAGGGTGTAAATAGGAGTGCTTATAGCTTCTCTCTAGTACTTTAGAGCAACATTTTTCTCCATCATCAAGGTTTTTGCATAGTCTATCACTGACCTATTCCTTCTTTCAGCAATACCATTCTATGGGGGGGCCCTCGGTGTTGATGTTTGCCTTTTGATACCTTTATCATTGTAAAATGTCTCAAATTCTTTTGATGTGAACTCACCTCCTCTATCTGATCTTAGGCATTTTAGACTATTACCTATTTCTTTCTCAACTCTAGCCAAATACCACTTGAACATTTGAAATGCATCAGATATTTGCTTTAAGAACATAGCAGTCATCATCGTTGAATACTCATCTACAAACACCATTATGTATATATCTCCTAGGTAGCTTTGTAGTTCTATTGGTCCACATAAGTCTATATGGACTAACTCTAGTACTTCTTTGGAAGTGTATATTTTGGTTTTGAAACTAGACTTAGTCATTTTCCCTAGTTGACATTGTTTGCACATTGTGCTTTCAAGTTTCTTTAATGTGGGCAACCCTTCGGCCTTCTTCTTTTTTCTTATGCTAATCAGATTATCAAAGTTAACATGACATAGTCTTTTATGCCATAACCACACATCATCAAGTCTAAAAAAAAGACAGGTTACATCTTCTATATCTAGGTAAAACAAGTTACTTCTAGTTTTTCCACATTTTCCTATCAGATTTCCATCAGTGTCATTGATCTTGGTAGTTTTGTTTCCAAACTCTACTTTGCAACCTACATTGCCTAACTGTGATACAGTCAACAAGTTGTAGTTCAATCCTTCAACATAGTATGCATTATCATATGAAATTTTCTCTCTCAGTTTAAGTGAGCCTTTTCCTTTGATTTGACATGGAGCATCATTACCAAATCTAACACTATTTCCATCATATTGAGTAAAGGTAATGAACTTACTTTTATCTCCTATCATGTGATGTGAGCATCCATTGTTTATGACCCACTTGTCATTCTTGTTCACACAAGTTACCAATTTTGTTTCTTTATCTTCATCTTTATCTAATCCATCTGTCATGGCCACATAGACAACTTCATCATCATTCTCATTAGAATCTTCTTCAACAATGTAGCTTCTTTTTTCTTTTTCCTTGTAGTCTTCGCTATCATTTTCTCCCTTGTTCTTATACTTTTTTCCTTCATTGTAGTTCTTCTTTTGTGTACACCTTGCAACAATATGACCTACTTCATTACAATTAAAACATATGATAAAGAGCTTACCTTTAAATTTACCTTTGCCTCTATGGAATCTTCTAGCCAGTAGTGCTTCTAACTTATCCACATCTTCCTCATCTATGCTGCTATCACTTGATGTAGGCTTTCCTTTTCTTCTCTTCTTATTTGATGTCTCCTTCTTAGTGTCTTTTATTGTCATCTTGGCCTTGAGAGTAGACTCAAGGTTCTCAAGCCTTTAGTTATCAAAGTTGGACAATTCAAATATAGTAAGTCTTCTCATAATTTCTTCAAAGGTTAGTGTATCTCCTTGTACACACGTTAGCTCTTGGATGGCTGAAACTCTAATAGCATGGATAGAGAGAGCAAAGTTCTTAAGTTTTTTTTTTTGACAGTCTCTTCTTCCAATTGACCACTTAGACTTCTTATTGCACTAACCACTTCTTTCATTCTAGCAGCATATTGAACAACATTTTCACCTTCCTCCATTTTCATGTCATCAAAATTTACTCTGAGGCTTTCTCTCTTTGCTCTCTAAACATTTTTATCTCCTCCATAGATATCTATTAGGGCTTTTCGCATCTTGGATGTAGTGTCACAATCTTTGATATCATCATATTCTACATAGTTGAGTGCAGAGGATTTCTCCAACATTGCTTGATTGTGCTTCTTCCTTTTGCTCAAGTCATCTATAGTAAGAGGTCTAGCTAGATTTACATGTTCTATTCCAATTGAGGCTTGTGCATAGTCACCTATTGATCCAAGGTGTAATTTCATCAGACTCTACCATGTAGCAAAGTTGTCTTTGTTGAGCTTGAGAACTTCTCTCTTGGGCATCTTGATCATCCTACTTCTAATACCTTGAAACTAAATCAATAGATGGCTTTGATACCAATTGTTAGAAATGCTTTAGAATAACTGGGAGGAGTGGGGGGGTGAATCAATTATTCAAGGTCCTAATGTCCAATTCAAACTTTTTCACTAAGTGTAGTAAGCCCATTCAACCATACATTCATCCAAGCTTTATTATTCCTACTCAACAAGTTACTATAAATCAACATGCAAGCATAACACATAAAAGATCAACACATAACACAGTGATTTATGTGGAAACCCAATTTGGGAAAAACTATTAGTAACATGCTACTCAATTCTCACTCTTCTGAAGTAATGCCTTGTGAAAGGCCTACCATGTTAAAGGCTTACAACACACTATTAAATGTGACTTGGTTAGAGAATTTAACTAGCCTATTAGAAGTGGGCCTGGTTAGAGGACTTTAGAACATTCACTTGGAATGCCACCTGGTTAAAGGATTTACAAATGGTTGTTAGGCCAACCTAAGTCCATAGGATTTTCCTTCTATCCTAATTGATACAATTGCTAGAGAGTAACAATTGGGGATTTTGACCTAATTATAGAATACAACTTAACTTGCAGATCTCAAATCACTCTTTAGCTCTTTACATTACCTGGCTTTTAATCTTTGCAACTCTTGATAGCTTTCCCTCCTTTCAAGCTTAGACTCCTTGGGTCTCCATGCTCAATGTACCAGTGTAATCATATTTCTTTGACCACTTATTGAAGTAGAGGCCCTATGCTATGTTCTTCTCCTTGATGCCTTCTCACTAACACCCTTCTAATCACTTTGCAATTTGACACTTTAGCATCAAAAACATCAACAACAATAGCATCAGTAGTAGTGGCATTTGCTTCTTGTTCTATGACTCCTTAAATAGAATTCTTGGAGTTCCTTTCCCACTCAATTCTTCCTTCCTTTGATTTCAATTCATATGGATTTGGTAGGATTCATTGTATCTAACCCATATTTTATTTCCTTTAGAAACTTCTTGAATAATCCTTTTAAATTTGCCCAAAAATGGTTTACATAGATCCTTATCCTCCAACTGGTTCACTAAATTCTAGGTAACAACTATGTCAGCTTAAATTTGGTCAATCTTCATCATTTAAAATAATGCAATAGTTCAACACTATTGAAATCTTGATGCTTAGCACATACTATGTTACTCGGCAACAATTGTTTTTTTACTGATGCTTGACACCTAAAGTTCACTTAACACCAAGATTTTCTAATGCTTAGCACATGATACTTTTCTTGACACTTGAACTTCACTCAGCACACACTAGATTTTCCTTTTTCTTAGCTCCAATTGAGAATTTGCTCCGCTTCAACTAGCTTGCTCAGCACCCATTAATGAACTTAGTTTAAACTTTGCAGTCGACCTTGTTACAACTTATACTTCTAATGTTTCTAAGTGTGAACAACCTCTGTATCTATGAGTATTTTATGAATACATCATTTAACCATTGTCTTAACTAATCCTTGCACTTCATTAGAACGTCATAACTCAACCTTTCCCTTAGGTGCTCTTGTTACATCTTGTTGATCAAATCCTCTTCATCAATCAACTAAGTGATAGTACTTGGATCTTATAATAAAATGTCATTCCTACAAATAGCAAGTTTGACATTAATGACAAAGCAATTATTGAAAATATTCTTTTAATAAAAAACTTCTTTATTTGTAATAATCTCCCTCTTTGATCTTCAACAATGAGCTTTTCAATCAAATTTCCAACAAGTAATGCCCTTTGGCTTGCCAAATCCCCCAAGTACCTTCATGAGGCTAATGAATGAGGTGCTAGAAAAATTCAAAGGTAGGTTTTTCATTTTATATTTGGATGACATTTTGATTTTTGGAAGGTCCAAAGAGGAACATATGAAGCACTTGGAGATGATCTTGAGGAGGCTACATCAAGAGAAGTTGATGATAAATCAAGAAAAGTGTGAGTTTCTAAAAACTAAATTAATATATCTTGGGTTTGTTGTTTCCAATGGGTGTATTAAAATGGATCCTAATAAATTAAATTCCATATTGGAGTAGCCAAAATCTAAATTCATAAATGATGTTACGGGTTTCCATGGGTTGTCATCTTACTATAGGAAGTTTGTGAGAGAATTTAGTCATGTATGTGCACCTATTCTCAACACTATCAAAGGAAGAATTAATTGTCAATTCAAATGGATAGAGGTAGAAAAAAAAGGGTTTGAAATTTTGAAAAAGAGGATTGTATCCCACCTACTCTAAGGTTTCCAAACTTCAATCATCTCTTTGTTGTAGAGTGTGATGCTAATAACCTAGCCATTGCAGTAGTATTAAGTCAAGAAGGACACCCTGTGGCATTCTTGTTTGAAAAGTTGAATGAAACAAAATATAGATACTACACTTATGACCTTGAATTATATGCAATTCTCCAAGCCTTGAAAAAGTGGAGGCACTACCTCCTACCAAAGGAATTTTTGGTGTATATAGAGAACAATGCCCTTAGCTTCTTGAATGGCTAGGAGAAACTAAATTAGAGACACCTCAAGTGGGTGAATATTTGTAGGCATTTACCTTTTTGATCAAGCACAAGAAAGGTGTGAGCAAAAAAGATGTAGATTCTCTTAGTAAGAGAGTACTATCAATACAAGAGATAGAATTGTAGAGTGTGGGAATGGATGACCTAAGAGACATCTATAAGGATGATAAAGACTTTAAAGAATCCTATGAGGTATGTGAGAAATTCAAATAAGGTTTTGAAGTTTATTTTACTAATTAGTTGTTGCAAGAATTTTTTATATTCAAAGGATATCGATTGTGCACTTTCCAATGTTCCATGAAGGAGAGCATAATCAAGAAAAAGCATCAAGGTAGTTTATATGGACAGTTTGGAGTAGACAAGACACTTGAACAAGTTACTAGGTACTATCATTGGACTAGGTTGTAGACTAATGTAAGGAGCTTTGTGGAGCAATTTCATGTGTGTCAGAGGGCCAAAGGAAATAGTAGCAATGCATGGTTATACCAACCACTCTCCATACCACAAAGGCCATGGGAGTGCTTGAGTATAGATTTTGCTTTAGGACTACCTAAAACACCTAGAGGGAATGATATTGTTTGTAGTTGTGGATCATTTTAGAATGATGGAACACTTTATCCCTTGCAAGAAAATAAATGATGCTTCACATATAGCAAGCATATTCTTTAGAGATATAGTTAAAATACATGGGTTACTGCTCAACATAGTGAGTGATAGAGATAGTAAAGTTAGAGGTCACTTTTGGAGGACCATTTGGAAGATGGTAGCAACCAATTTATCTTTTTATTCAGTTTACCATACTTAGTCTAATGTGAAAAGTAAGGAAGTGAATAGATCTTTGGGAAACCTATTAATGGGTTTGACCAAGTAGCATGGTCAATCATTGGATCATATCATAGGATAGATAGAGTATTCTTATAATGACTCCATTAACAGGAGTACTAGTAAGATTCCATTTTAAATTGTATATGGGACTCACCCTAGGGGAATTATGGAGTTGATGGATCTCAATTTACATGACAAGATGAATTTACAAGGGGAGTCATTTGTAGAGAAAATGAAAGAGCTTCATGAACAAGTTAGAAAGTCATTGCAACATCAAGGGGAAGAGTACAAGGCAATGGTAGAGTAAACAAGGAGGGACTTGTAGTTTTAGCTGGGAGATTTGGTGCTTGCCTACCTCAAAAAGGAGAGATTAGAAAAGGGACAACCAACCAAATTTTTGATGAAGAAGTTAGGACCTCTAAAATTCTTCCACAAGTTTTGGAACAATGCCTATGAAGTTGAACTTCCTCTTGACTTGGAGATTTAACCCATTTTAAATGTATAATATCTAATTTTCTTAAAAGGGTACTCATGTTGATACTGATCAACAAAATCTTATATACTTGGAAGGGGTGGATTGGGTTCAAGACTTAACAACTCCCCAACCTTTGCAACTAGATAGCATAGTGGACTCCAAGTTTCTCAAGAAAAATAGGAAGGGCACCTACAAGATGTATTTGGTGAAATGGAAGAGGCTACTAGATGTTGAAACTAGTTGGATGATTGAAGTACATATACTAAAGCATGGGGTCACCATTGAAGACCTCCTAACTTAAGGGACTTGAGTTCTTTTTCATTGGGATTATGGTGTAGGGAACCTCCCTAATTTTTAGTTTTTGGAGTTTTTAGGGGTTAATTAAGAGTTTGTGTGTGCTTAATAAATTCCAAGAGTTCACTTAAGAGGATGAGCTTGAACTTACATTCTTACTCAATGTAATAATATTCACTCTTATATTTGCATGCAAAGTCAGTTGCATCAACAATAAATTCAAGTCATTGTTACTCTCTAATAATTGTAGTAGTGAATCAAATCTCTTAACCGAGTTAGCTTAACATTTATTTGAAAAATATTCTAACAAGGTGGCATTTCTAGATTGAAGTGTCTAAAGACCTCTAATTAGGTCACTCCTAATAGAGTGAATTAAATCCTCCAATAGGGTCACACCTAGTAGTGTATTTTGTAACCTTTAATAGGGTTGGCTCCTAAAAGGGTTCACTTTAGAAGAGTAAAAAATAGTAACTAGTTGCAATTGGTGGTTTTTCCAAATTGCATTTCCACATTAAATATATATGTCTCTTGTGTTCATGTTATTTTCTTTATGTCTCTTCTGCTAAGATAATTAAGGTTAATCAAATTCAATATCTTAAGATCTACATGTTTAGTGTTAACTGAGTTATAACAATTTTTTCAATATTAACTAAGTGACAATAATTTTATTGTTAACTAAGTTTACGCAAAGAGTTGTTCTTAAATTTATATTGAAATCTTAAGGGTATTGAGCCCTTGCTAAGGAACAAAACAAGATCAATTATTCTAATGTGAGGAAATTATGAAGAGGTTAGGCAAGAAACAAAAGAGGCAATAGTAAATTACACGTCCTAAGTGCCTAAGGAAAGTGCACAATATAAAGATGATAGTCTAGTGTATTTGAAAGACCATATACCTTCTAGGGAAGACAAAGAAAAAGAGGAAACACATCAAGCACTATCACCACCTCACATTGTTATGGGTACTAAAGCCATGCAAGTGGATAGTATGTGCATAATTGTGGATGCAAACGAGAACCCTTTTGTAGGATATGGAGCAAATATTGTTGGCAATATTAGAAATATCACTAATTATTCTAGTTTTGATGATGAGGAAGAAGGAAGAACAAGAAAAGAGTAAATAGGAAGAAGAAGAAGAAGAAGAAGAAGAGAAAAAGAGAAAAGAAGAGGAGGAAAAGAGGAAGAAATCATAAGAAGAAAGGAAGAAGAAAGAAGAAGATGTAAAAGATATTTTCCACAACTGTAGCAAATTCAAACTTGTAGGCCAAGGCAAAAGAGTTAGTGAAGACCTTTGATGGGTAATTCACAACTTTGACTTCCCAAGATAGCCAAATTAGATTCTACAATGTGAGAAGGAAGTTTCACGTGTCAAGTTCACCAAAATATTCATTAAGAAACTGGTTCTTTTCTCCACTAGTTCTTTCTCCATCATTGGATCTTCTCTATGATCTCGTTTTTCATTACTTGAAGGGTTAGTATTCCTAAACATTCTACTATTTGCATTATTACCATCAAACTTAGGTTTCTTACAATCTACTACTTTATGTCCATAACCATGACAATTATAACAATAGAAATTTTTAATAGGTTTAAAATACTTACCTGTACAATCCCTCATTTCCATGACCAACTTTCTTGCATATGAAACATCTACCTCTGAATTTATGTCTTACTTCCTTGGGTGGTTCATCTTGCTTACATTTATCAACTTGCTATGTTCTCTTAGGTTCATCATGTTTCACTAAGAAATCAACTAATTCAATCTATTTTCATACTTTGGTAGTTGTGCTTGATTCTACCTTACTCAGATCAAATTCTTTAGGAGAATCAAATGGATCTAGTTCACTTCTTATTTTAACTTTCATGGTTGATTTTTTGCCAATAAGATATCCAAGTCCTATCTTATCATAAGAAGGTCTCTAGTGAAATATCTATTCATCAATCGTCTCACTTTTGGAATAAAGTTTCTCTAACTATTGCTTATCATTTGTCAATTCTTCTTCCATGATGATATTGTACTTTTCTAATACTGCATGCTCAATCTTGATAGTATCTAATTTAGATGTTACTTGACTCAACTGGGATCTAAGGTTTGCATTCTCAATTTTCAATTTAGGAGCATTCTTACTACTATCTTTCTTAAGACTCAACTTAAGTTCCACAATTTTCAATTCATGTTTCAAGACCAATTTTCTTTCTTAAGATTTCCTACTTCATCATTGTCACTAGTCTAAAAAAATGATTCCTTGCTAGATTTTAGATCATCAATCTTGTCTTTTAATTTACCAATGTAGAATTTTGCATCTTCATATCTATCTTTCAGGTTATCTCTTTCTTCGGTAAGAATGTCAATCTATTGAAGAGCTTCTTCAATTTTTTTCTTCAACTATTCCATATCTATAAGGATCTTACTCAAGCTACTGAACTTCTTTAAAGTAGCTGGGCTCTGATACCAATTTTTAGAAAAAGATAATACTAAGAGAGGGGTGAATTCATATTCTACAAACTTTTTTTCACAATTGAATATTATTAATTACTTTATAACTTTCATATGAGAGTAAGCTAATAATGTTGCACACTAAATGTAACCATACACATAGAGAACTCATAACACCATTATATTTTAACTAGGGAAACCCTTAGTGGGGATGATACCCACTAGATGATCCACTAAAAAAAAGAATCATGGTAAGGATATTGACCCTCTTAGGAGTCTATGAAGTACATATAGTTTCTTGAGCCCTTGTTAGAGGACTAGACCTTGTTAGAAGTTGGTAGATCCAATATAATGTATGCAAGAAGAGCCCACTTTCCTAACATGCATTTATACAATAAAGTTATTCACAAGAATAGATATGCATACAATATTTTCTTACTACTATAATTCATACTTGCTCCGATCATACATCATATGTAGCTTTCATATCATCTCGTCAACTTCACATCTATCACAAATTTTGCATAGATCACACATATGTCACATACTTATCTTTGCAAGATAGGATCTTTACTTATACCTTGTATATTAGTAAATCTCTACTCCTTGGGCCTTCATGTCTCCACACGCTTGACATAATATAAAATAACTTATGGAATAACATCCACAAAGTTGGATCATCATGACTTACTAATTATTTTGTCATCAAAATAATTCCTTAAGTTGTACAACTCAAATCTCTACTATGCTTTGTTCTACTCTGTCAAATACCCATACTGGTATTTCAATCATAACTCACATCATACTATCTATACACACCTATGCACTAGCACATGACATCATGATGTTGTAATAGAACTTTCCTCAACTAGGCATAAGCTAACTCTCAATGAGTCATCTGTACTCATTAAATTTGTCCCTATGCTACTGCACACTATCTAATAGTTAGAAAATTTACTAACACTAAATGCATAAATGAAATATTGAATACATGTTACCATAAATGACAAATCTCAAGATATCTATCTAACCATATTGCCAATAGTAGGTTGTTGGTTTATATATTTTGGAAGTTTTGATACCACATGGATTCACTTCTATGAGATGTTGTGAGTAGATTGGTTACATATTTGATATTATCTTTTGCAGTGGGGACTTCTTGGTATATATGTGGCAGGTATTTATCTTAAGGCTTGTGATTAAAAATTATAGATTGGATATTGTTGATGATGTAATTTTCACTCTGTATACCTTTGGAGGTATGGATAGTTGGATGGGTTGGCACTTAGTATGGGTGTTATTTCAACTATGGATATTTTGACAGCTATGGTACTTCAGCTATGGATATATGGATACATCGGATAACCTTTGGATCATTTATTTATCCTTGATAATTTTAGTTGGTAATGGATTTGATGATATTCTTATATCATAGGTTGGGTGGCTTTCTCTTTGTATGGCTTCTATGTATGTTCGCTGGCAATGGAATAATAGGAGGTGTGATGAAGGTTGCTCCCCTTAATACCATAAACACATAATGAAACAAATAAATAATAAGAACAAAATATGGGCTTCTCATTATCATCAAAAATGTAGAATTATATAATTTACAATTACAATATGCTAACCCATATGGGTGCCTTCGTTGCAATAATCTGCAAGACAAAGTTGTGAACTATCACGTAGAGTAGTTCTAGACAATGTACGAGCATTTTTTAAATTGGCAATTGCCTGCCTATTAAGAAGGTTCTAGACACTCAAAATTAATATGCAAAGGGCTGAAAACCCCTAACAATACATATAAAGTCAACCAAATTCATTTTTGACATTTATTTTGGAAGTTTTGGTTGGACAAAATTTGGAAGGACATACATTTTGAACTGTTTCTCTAATTGGCTATTATAACCACTTTTCAAAATCCTCATCTTCTAATCTATAGGCTTGGGTTTGCACAAGTGCCCATCCATTGATATTTTAGGCCTCATCAAGGCATGTTTAAGCTTTCAATGGTGATCTTGAAGTTGTTATACCAAAATTACATGCCAAAAATTGCAATGAATCCATGAATACTCATGGTATGACACTGAGCCTCAACTAGTAGGACGATACATCCAAGATGAACAGCCACCTCTAAAATTAGGATATTCTAAGCTTGTATGACTGAGTTACTAAGTAGAAAGCCTCTAGAAATATCAAATCTACACTAAGGCAACCCTTATTCAAGAAGCAAAAAGGAAATATTTTTTGTTGATACAAGATTGCTCTTACACCTAGGATGCTCTTGTATCAAACACATACAGTAATATGAGAAGTGACCCTATCACATCTAAAGTATTTAGAAGAAAACTAAGATTCTTAACCTCCTTCCTTCCTAGACATGTGAATCTTCTACTCACCTTCATTTCCATTTGATCAAGTATTCTTCATAAGTTCTACTCCTTGTACTTTTATAAACAAGACAGTCCAATATCTCCTTAATCTCCTTTGTAGCTAAACTAGCTATTGGAATACTCTACTATGCTTCTACAAGTTCATCTCCATCACATCCTTCATAATCTAAAAAATATAAAATGTTAAATACTAGAAAAATATTCAATTTAGTAGTCAATTTCACTTCATCTAGAATCATGCATTTTCACTATCGTATATGATCTCAACTTCTTCATTTTCAACTTATTATATGTACCCACTAGAAAATACTCCTTTCTCAAATGAACCATGACTTCATC
Organism: Cupressus sempervirens; assembly: GCA_028749045.1. NCBI lineage: Eukaryota > Viridiplantae > Streptophyta > Pinopsida > Cupressales > Cupressaceae > Cupressus > Cupressus sempervirens. The sequence continues at coordinate 599,889,425 of CM053787.1, forward strand.
TTCAATCTAGAATTCCCTATACCTCCTTTTTAGATATTCCTTAGCCTTGTACTATGTATTCATCTTAATAATGTGCTTTCTTACCTCCTCATAGATTTTCTTCAAATGTTCAGCAAATTCTTCTACTTCAACACTACATTTTTATCCTTTTCCAATTGCCTTGATTCAGAAGTGTTTCTGGAACTACTCCCATATAAAGTTTGGAATGGCTATTTACAAGTACTTCTATTAAGATAATTATTATAGGAAGGTTTTTCCTATGGTAAGATCAGATCCCATCCCTTTGGTTTATCTCCAACCAAGCATCTTAGAGAATTCCCCAAACTCCTATTCACCACCTTTGTCTATCCACCAATCCACAAATGATGTGATGAGCTAAAGTTGAAGTCTACCTTCAATTTCCTCCATAATGTATACCAAAAAGACCCAAAAAACTTGGTATCATGACCATGAACTATACTCTTTGGAAAACCATGTAGTCTCACCAGTTCTCTAAGAAATAACATTGCCACATGATTAACATCGCTAGTCTTCTTGTAGGGCATAAAATGTGTCCTCTTTGAAAACCTATGAACCACCACAATAATATAATCATACCTCGACTAATTCCTTGGTAATCCAAGAATGAAGTCCATGTTGACATCCTCCCACAACTTCTCTAGTATAGGTAATGGCTGATACAACCTTGTATTTTGTTTCACTCCTTTTATCATCTAACATACTCAACAACTTTGTACAAACTTCTTCACATATTTTTGTAACTATGGCTAGTAATAATTCTTAGCAACCAAAGAAATGGTCCCATCTCTCCCAAACTATCTAGCCAATCCTCCACTATCCTTATCCTTGATGAGATTCTCCCTCATAGAACTTTTGAAAATTCTCAACTAAATTCCTTTGAACAACATACCATCTTAGATTATGAAATACAACCATTTCATCCCATATGTTGGAATGTCTTAATGGGAAGAGTGCTTCTGAGAGGGGGGGAGAATCAAAAGAACTAACCTTTCCTCTATTTTAAATCCTTAATAAATTATAACTAAAATTAACATTCATGCATATAAACATTAAACAATCATAAGGAGCAAACATGCAACACCACATAACACTTGAGATTTTGGTAACCCAAAAACCCTCCAAGAATAAGAAGGTAAAACTGGGGTGGGGATAATACCCACAAAATTACTGTAGCAATTGAATTTCAACCACTTCTAATGTTTTTCCTTGTAAAATGCTACAACAGACTGTTAAATGTGACCCTATCAAAGGATTTCTACACCCTATTAGGAGTGTGCCCTGTTAGAGGACTTAAGAAAATTCAACTTAGAATGCCACCATTTCAAAGGATTTACATAAGGTTGTTAAACCCACCTAACTCAATAGGATTTCCAAAATTCCTAATACAATTATGAGAGAGTATTAGAATAATACACCTGATCTAATGCAATCTATGATGCTAATCTTAGGTACTTGATCTGCTCTACTATCACTGATCTCTGCTAGATCTGATCTACTGATTGTGTTCCTTGTTTTGTTTTGATCAACTAGATGTGTAAATGCCATCCTTTTTACTAAATCTTTGACACCAATGTTTTGAAATGACCTTAATAGGCTTTGCTTTTCCTTCTTCTTTCGACTCTCTATTTTTCAATGGCATCAAGACTCCCTTATAAATATTAGGGGTTCATTATGCATCCTTGATTCAATTGTTCCCGCTCAAACCCTTCGAAATTCACCCATTAGCTACATGAAATCTCCAATTTTCTAATTCGCTACATGCAGTCTCCAATTTTTTGATTGGCTGCATGAAGATTGCATAGGTGATTGAAAGGATTTGATCTTATCCTATCATGAGTCATGCATAACCATTTTACATCTTGACTTGCATTTGCACAAACTTTCATGTTGATCCTGCATTGCTCGGCACATGAAGTAATACTAATGCTCAACACCATCTATTCTAGATTGCTTGGCATCCACTATAGTTCCTACGTTACTTAGCACCTATTAGTTTTCTACATTGCTCAGCTTCTACTGATTCCTGAATCACTCGAATCCTATTAACTTCGCAATGCTCAGCTCATATAGAACTCCTATGTTACTCAACACCTATAGAATTCCTATGTGACTCGGCACATATTAACTTCCTATTTTTCTCAGCACATACTATCTTCTAATCTACTTAGCACTATATGTAACTTGGCATGTGTTAAGTTCTAGCTTGGCTTCCACTGTATACTTGGCATGTATAGTGAAGATGGTTAAGTGTGTTGACACTCAATTGTTAATCTTACTTATTTGATCAACAATCTCCCCCTTTGACATGAGTGTCAAAAACAATTAATCATTCATGATTCAATCCTTATGTGTACATTCTTTAGTTTCTTATCTTACATACAAAATTCCAAAAATAATAAAATAATATTGTAAACAATCACTATACCTTATGACTCCCCCTGAGTTGATCATGTCATGAATTCTAATGTCTTGTGCCATTGTGCCTGATGTTCTCTATTTATGTCATGTTCTTACCTTCTGATCTTGTATCAAATCTATTTGATGATCCTATCTCCGTATGATTACCAAAATTTTCATGTCCCTCGACTCCTTTATTTCTATTTATAGTCAATCAAAATTTCAAAATTTGGCAATTGAGTTGTGCTCCCACATGTCCCTTGACTCCCTTAATATATCTCCTCCTTAGAATATTATCTCCCCCTTTTTCACACTTATGCCAAAGGGTTCTAAATAGTAATGCCATGCTTGGCAAAAAATATCTTATTTACCTCAAGGAGTATTTTGAGAGTTGCATCCCAGTTATTCAATGCAATATCCAATGACTTGTGTTGGATTGCAAGCTCTATTGCTAGATCAACAAGTCCTTCATGTGTAGAAACATTCAGGTCCTTCTTGAGGACTGTTTCAGCATACATTTGCTCCTTATGTAAGACTTCTAAATGGGGAGTGATAGAGGCTTGCATTTACATCAGCTTTTCTTTAATAGTAGCCTCTTCTACTGATAATGCAACTAATTCCCTCTAAGTGTGAAGCGTTTGAGCAAAATGCTTCTCACTCTATGCAGGATTTGAGGGTAGTTACATATTGGAGAGCTTAAGTTTTCTCTCTCGGTTCAAAATTTTCTAATTTATTTCTTGTGTGAACCTAGAAAAATCACACAATTTGCTATAAAGGGAAAAGATGTTCCCTAATACAATCTTTACATTATCCAATTTCTTGGTTAGGTCAACCTATTGCAAAATAATGTTATCAGCTATCTTTTGGTTGACCTTACCTAGGAACTTCTTTTTTGACCATTCCATGAGTTTCACATTTGTATCATGGTCTTCATTATTCACTTGGTCAACTATATCAGATAGTTGCTCAAGGATTGGCCTGCTTGAATCTAGAGGTTGTAGGCTGAAGACATCCATGAATATATCTTTGATCTCATTCATTGTCTTCTTGTATTTGAACTCTTTCCTCAATTCCTCCTTCCTCCATCTCTTGTCCAATGCACTTTGTATTTCATTCATCTTTTCCTTAGTTAAAGTGTTTGAATCATAATAGGGTATTTGAATGTCTTCATCAAGCTCAGGAATACCATAATGAATGGTCCTCACTACCCTAGTAGAACTTGAGCTTGGCATACTAACTTGTAAGTTCAATGTGTTAATACTCGACTACTGAACAGGTTTGGTAGGAGTACTTGGTTTAGGTAATTCAACCAAATTTTGTATTGTAGACTCCTCCTTATCTTGTGTTTCTTCCTTATCCTTTTCTTGTGTCACTGTTGTTAGGGGTGTACTCACTATCTATACTATTATACTTATATCTATCCCTGTTGTTGCACTCAGCTTCTGATGAGCTTGCATGGTTATTCTTTGTGGTGAAGGAGGTAGTAGAGATTAAATTCTAGTAGTTTGAGTGATTTAAGGTGGTTCTTGTGGTGACACCTTGGCTTCTTTGAGTTTATCTACTAACTTTTGAAGCTCCTCTACACTGACCAATATAAGACTTGCACACAATTGTGCTTGAAGAGTTGTTTGGTCGCGGATCTTAGTGAGATCCTCTACAATTAGTGGATTGATGTTTTGACTTGAGGTTTCAACAACATCCTTAATATTTATGATTTCTATAGGTGTAATAGTAGAGTGAGGAGGACTAGGAGGTGGAAGTTGTGTGTCTTGCACACTTGGCTACTCATTAGTGCCCTTGGCTTTTTCCTCTTCAGCCTTTTTCTCTACTTCTATCTTCTCTTCTCTCCTCTTTCTTCTCTCTTTAGGCTTAGCAATAGCCTCTTCTTTGTATTCTTCTTCAAATACATCTTCAACCCTTTTGTATAGATTCTTCCATGATCTTGTTGTCCTTTGTACAAATTCTTCAATTTTATTCTATAAAATGGGGAATGCCCTATACATAGGTGTAAACCTAGTGTTATGCCTTTTGACTACTTTAGTTATCTGTTCCCTTGTCAAATTAGGCGATATGCTTGCTAGGGTTGATTTCCTCATCTCCTTCTCCATTTTTAGACAAAAATGTCATCTATCCTCTACAATTTTAGACAATTCTTTTGACAATTATCCATCTAGTTCAAGAGGTGTCTACTTGAACTATGCCATTAATGCATAGACTAATTCTTCTATTCTATTTTGTTCCTCTTTGGTGTACTTATTGAAATCAATCTTTTTCATTTCACTTTAGTCTCCATTCCTAATCTTTTCACATAATATATCAACTGAAGGCTTAGGAGAATGACTTACTTTTTCAAACTGATTTTCTTCATCAGTATCAGGCTATGCTACATATCTTTTCTTCTTCCTTGGCTCTTCCTATGCCTTCTTGGCTATCTTCTTCTTCTTTGTAGCTTCCTCTTTGGCCTTTTGTGTGGAGGCCTTTGTTGTAGCTCTAGTTGTTGGCTTCTTGGGTGTTGGGATGGTAGCTTTCTTTGGTTTAGGTTGAGAAGTAGGAGGTGTCTTTGCCTTCCTTTTGATGACTTTGTCTTTGATGGGTGCTTCCTTGGCTTCTTCTTCTTTGGCACTCTCATCTTTGTCTTCTTCTTTGGCACCTTCCTCTTCATCTTTACTAATTTCTTCTTCTTCTCCTAATGCATTTGTTTCCTCAACACCAAATTTCTTCTTTATCCTCCTCACCAGCTTCTCCTTCTTTTTCACTTCTATGGTTGTTTTGAGTTCTATACCCACTCTTGATTTGACAATGTCATATGTTCCAAATGCCTTTGGAGTTTTGTCTATTTCCTCTGCAAGTAATGTTGTGATGGCTATAGAAGCTTGATCAACGTCAAGCTCATATCCCAATGGTCTAAGCCATCTTACTCTTGGAAGGATTGCTTGGATGTAAGTATAATCAATGTCAACAAGAAAACATATGTCATTCACATGTTTTTCTACCAATGAAACTGGTATCCTCATTCTCCTTTTCATTGCATTCTTGAAGTCATCAAAATATACAGTCATTTGGTCATCAAAGCTATCTCCCATTTGTGCAATGAAGTCATTTATTTGATCAACAATTATTTTATTCTAACTCTAATTGACTTTTCCAAATGAAGGGAATTCCTTCATCACATAAAAGAACATATAGACCAATACTGAACCAAACTTGCATTGTGCTCCCTTGGATTTTCTAATAGCTCCAAGATTTTTATTAATTTTTTGCAACATGAGCTCTACAAGGTCATAGGTGTGGTCCTTCTTTATCAGCTTGTATGCAACATCAATAGGTATACAAGGCACACTATTTAGTCTACTAGACTGATAAAATTTGTATGATATGATCCTCAAAGAAAAGTCTAGAAGTGGATCAGTAATGGTGTCTATTGTCAAGCCTCTGTTGTTCAACTTTGCTCCTGTATTTCTCTTAATGTTTTCCCTTTTGTCACTTCTGAGTGTCTTGGGTTAGTCTAGGGTTAGAGAACCTATGACCCTATGAACCATTTTCTTAGTAATTTTAAGTAGTCCTTGCTCTAACTAGAATGATCCATCATGGATTCTACTAAGCACTATGTGTATCCACTCATTTTTGAATATGATTGGAAAAACTAGGGCTTTGGTTAAACCCTTCTTCTTTATGATTGAAAATGCATCCTTCAATATACCATTCTCACAAAGTTTGTCAAAGGCATTAAATATTTCCATGTCTCCTATGGCTCCTATTTTGTAGTTGTAACACTTTCGCACATCCTAAACCATAACAAATTTTTTAGGGATGGTGGATAGGGCACTAGTGGGATCATTTTTATATGCAACTTATGGGATTGGCTTGAATTTGGGTTACTTAACTTCGTTACCAACAAGCTAAATCTCATGACTTTCCTTTCCTTTGGTGGATTTTGAACTAGACACCATTTTTAACTGAACTAGGGTTTGATGTTTAAAAAATAAACTTCACAAACTGTACAACTTGGCACTTGACGGAAATACCTAGTTAGATGCTTGAAATCGCTTGGGTAGATGTTGAATCACTACAAATCACTGGTTGAATGCTTGAAAATCACTCAATCGTTCTCCTTGTAATCGCTCTTCATTTGAATGACTCAAAATGAATCAATTTTCATCTTTACACAGCTCAAAAACCTCGCATTTAATGCATTCTTGTACTTTCACATATCACTTGGCTTCCAAGGGTTTTCAACTCGGCATCCACTCTACTTTACTTGGTAGCCATTCTCATTCGGCATCTACTAACTTTGTTAATAACTTGACAACCACTACAGTTTTACTTGGCTTCCATTAAACTTCTTAACTCGGTATCCAAAGAAATTTTACTTGACAACCAAAGAAAGCTTGGCATCATCATTCAAGTTTTGTCTTAGCATCTTATCTCATGTATAATTATACTTTGCAATGCTTCATCATGGTTTAGGGCTGATTTATGATACTTCCTTATATGTATCAGCCCCATAGGCTTATCTTGTGATTAGTTGGATGAGATATGATCACTTAACCTCTTGGGTGAAGTGACCCTTCCATTGGATGTACTTGGTTCATCTTTTCTTTGCCATCTCTTCTTCATGTTTGTTTTGATGTGTTCCTCATCAACCTTTTCTTTGCCCTCATTTACTTTAGTCTTAGGTGCCTTGGCCTTTATTGGACAATTCTTGTTGACATGTCTAGTTTTCAAGCAACTGAAGCAAGTAGTTTGGTTCAACCATCTTTTCTAGTTCCCCTTAAAGTGTATTCTGATGCAATTCTGGGGTATGCGACCATACTCTTGACAATAATGAAAACTTTGTCTTGTATTGTAGTCCCAATTGTAATGGTATACATAGTTGTCCCTCCTTTCATGCTGATTTGATGTCCACGTAGGCTTTGATCTACACTCAAAGGCTCTATGTCCATATTTCTTGCAATTATGGCAGTGTCAATCAAATCTTTGCATCCTTGTGACATTAGACTTGTAGTCTTGTGTCATGTGTCCTTGTATGTTGCACTTGTCATAGTAACCCTTGCTTTTGGGTGTGTTTGGCTGATTTATTCTTCTACTCTTGCAAACATTAGCAGTATGACCCTTTTTATTATAGTAGTGAAAAGTGGGTTTAGAGTCCTTACCTTTGTCACTTCTTTGCTCAAAATTCTTTGATGATTCACCAACTTCAGTGTTGGTGTATCCAAGTCCTGATGCATCATGGGATGATCTTGGGGATTTCAGCAATTGTTCAAAGTACTTGATAGCTTCACTTGACTTGTTGAGATTCTCTATTGTTTCTCTTTCTCTCTTCAATTCATTCTACAGTTGTTCATTCTGCATCCTTAAAGTAGAGATATCAATATCTTTCATATTGAGTTCATGATGAAGATTCATCAATTGCCCAAGTGTATCCATCTGCATGTTTGAGATCCTTGTAAATTCAATACATTTTTCTTCAAGTTTTTTTGCAAGATTTCTTTTGTCATCTTCCAGCATGACTCTGTCCTCAACTGCTCTTTTCTTTTTCTTAGTGATTTCACATAACATTATGGCATATGATTCATGTTCCATCTTGAGAGCTCTTATCTCTTCTACTTGAACTCAATTTTTCTCCATCAGTTCTACTATTGCTGCATCAAATTCTTTGGAATCTCCTTGTAGTGAATATCATTTTCAGCTATTAATATTTCCTTCTTTCTTTTTAAGGATTTTCTTAATTCCTCTCTAGCTTCCTCTACCTTGTGTAGAGCGAGATGTACATCTATCACTTGGTTCTTAATGATCTTCCCAAGTTTGAAGACTTCCATCTTCAGATCTTTTCCTCCAAGCTATTAGGCTTCTTCTTGAGAGAACTAGGCTCTAATACCAATTGTTGGAATGTCTTAATGGGAAGAGTGATTTTGAGAGGGGGGGTGAATTAGAAGTACTGACCTTTTCTCTATTTTAAATCCTTAATAAATTATAACTAAAATTAACATGCATGCATATAAACATTAAACAATCATAAGAAGAAAACATGCAACACCACATAACACTTGAGATTTTGGTAACCCAGAAACCCTCCAAGAATAAGAAGGTAAAACTGGGGTGGAGATGATACCCAGAAAATTACTACAGCAATTGAATTTTAACCACTTCTGATGATTTTCCCTATTAAAGGCCTGCCCTTTTATAAGCTACAACACACTGTTAAATGTGACAAAGGATTTTTGCACCCTATTAGGAGTGTGCCTTGTTAGAGGAATTAAGAACATTCAACTTAGAATGCCACCATTTTAAATGATTTACATAAGGCTATTAAACCCACCTAACTCAATAGGATTTCCAAAATTCCTAATACAATTGTGAGAGAGTATTAGAATAATACACCTGATCTAATGCAATCTCTAATGCTGATCTAAGGTACTTGATCTGCTCTACTATCACTGATCCCTACTAGATCTAATTTTTTGATTGTGTTCATTGTTTTGTTCTGATCAACTAGATGTGTAAATGTCATCCTTTTTACTATATCTTTGACACCGATGTTCTGCAGTGACCTCAATAGGCTCTACTTTTCCTTCTTCTTTCGACTCTCTATTGTTCAATGGCATCAAGACTCCCTTATAAATATTAGGGGTTTGTTATGCATCCTTGATTCAAGTGTTCTTGATCAAACCCTTCAAAATTCACCCATTGGCTGCATGAAGTCTCCAATTTTTTGATGGGCTACATGTAGTCTCCAATTTTTTGATTGGCTACATGAAGATTGCATAGGTGATTGAAATGATTTGATCTTATTCTATGATGATTCATGCATAACTGTTTTAGATCTTGACTTTTTTTTGCACAAACTTTCATGTTGATCCTGCATTGCTCAGCACATGAAGTAATATTGATGCTTAGCACCATCTATTTTGGATTGCTCGACATCCACTATAGTTCCTATGTTACTTAGCACTTTTTAGTTTTCTACATTTCTCAGCTTCTACTGATTCTTGAATCACTCAGCTCTTATTAACTTCATAATGCTTGGCTCATATAGAATTCCTGTGTTACTCAGCACCTATAGAATTCATGTGTTACTCAACACATGTTAACTTCCTATTTTGCTTAGCACATACTATCTTCTAATCTACTTGACACTATCTATAACTCGGCATGTGTTAGAGTTCTGGCTCGGCTTCCATTGTATACTCGACATGTATAGTGAAGTGTGTTGACAATCAATTGTAGATCTTACTTATAAGAGCCTTCCATGCTTCACCAAAATTAGGATCCTCTGGATACAAATTCTTGAGTTCCTTGTATCCAACCACCTCAATATGCATCTTCATTAGAAAACGTTGTCTTCTACTAATAGCATCTCCAACTCTATTAGACTTCTCACTTCTATATTTCAAAACAAATGTATAACTCTGCAAAAACTTAACCCACTTGATATGCCTTTGGTTTAGCTTTCCTTGACTATTCAAATATTACAAAGCTTGATGATCAATATAACAAAACCCTTAGGAATAACATAGTGTCTTCACTTCTTTAATGCCTAAACTATAGCATAAAATTATCTATAGAACTCTTTGGAGTGGGCTATTCAAGGATAGTCTTCACTTTCTCTAGGTCTATCTTTAGACCTTTTGTTGAGACTATAAATCCTAGGTACATCAACTCCTTCATAGAGTCACACTATTTTAGGTTTATCACCAACTTTTCTTCACTCAACTTATCAAAAATATTTCAAATATGTAACAAATTCTCCTTCAATGTCTTGCTAAAGATCTAAATATCATCTAGGTAAAAACTAAGAAAATTACCTAGAAACTCCTTCAATACCTCATGCATGACCCTCATGAAATTTCTTGCTACATTGGTTAGCCCAAAAGGCATGACTAACCACTCGTACAATCATTCCCTTATCTTGAAGGTAGTATTCCACTCATCTCCTTATCTAATGTGAATCTAATGGTACCCACTCTTCATATCCATCTTTTTGAAATACACAACTCCACTCAAATAGTCCATGATATCATCCATACTTGACAATCAAAATTTTTACTTGATTGTGATCTTTTCGATAGCCTGTGAATCTATGCACAACCTCCATTCTCCATTCTTCTTTAGTGTTAATACACATATATAACATGGACTCAAACTCTCTAGAATCAACCCTTTTTGCAAAAACTCATGTACTTGTTAAATTGAACTATTGACTTTTTGCTAGTGTCATTCTCTATGCTACCTCATTTGGAAAACTGGCTCCTATAATCGAATCCATTTAGTGACTGATCTTCCTCACTAGGGGTAATCCATCAAGTAAATTATTTGACACAATATCAAGAAACTCTCCCAACAAATCTACAACTTCTACAAGTAGCTACTCTACTTCTTCTTCACTATCTTTTGGGATTACAAAGAAACTCATTTCCATCAACAAAACATATCTTAGTAGTACTGCATACCTTTTCTTCTTTCTCCTTCAATGGCTTCAACTTATGTTTCACTACATCATTTGTCAAAGTGTAGGTATTTGCTTACTCATTATGTATAGCATAGCTATCAAACTACCATGACCTACTGAAGAACATATAACATATGTCCATAGGTATAATAGTGTAAAGAAACTCATCTTGGTAGCTTCCAATCATGAACTTTAGTAGGAATTTCTCATTCATCATGACCTTGTGGTCATCTTGCACCCAAGAAATACAATGTGGACACAAGTGTTCCTTCCTCTTGAGATTTAACTTTGTGACCATATTTCTTGACACTAGATTGTCAGTACTTCCAATATCAATGATTACATCACAACACTTATCTTCACATTTACAGTTAGAGTGAAACATACTCCTTCTTTGATCTTTATTCTCTCCACTTCGAAATACTCTCCTATTAACTAGGACTTCTCCTTGTTCAACATCGTTAGAATGGGATGAATTTGCATCTTAATCAACATGTACAACTCTAGTATGGCCTTCTATTTTCTGATGTGTCTTTCCTTTGCATTGGAAACATACAAATTCTCTATACCCTTCTCCACAGTGAAAGAATTTTCCACAAAAACCTCCTCTTCCAAATCCTTTCCCTCTACCTCTTCCTCTTTGATCTCTATTTTTTTGATCATGGAAGTGATTGGAATTGTTTCCCCTATGGTTCTAACTTCTACTACTTGCTTCATCCTTTTTATTTTTATTATCATTTTGGCCTCCATAAGACTGTCCACAAGATCTTCCACTATTCTTGTTATCAAATTTTTTTCTCAGCTTCTCCTCAAATTTATGTAAAAATGGTAAGCCTCCTCAATACTGGTAACTCAAACTAAACTCAGTTCCTCCCGAATGCTCGGCCTTAACCCATTAAGATAACATGCAACTTTCTCCTTATCATCCTTTTCATGGTTAGTTCTAATGAGAACTCAATAGAATTCTTCGATATACTCTTGAACAAATCTTCCTTCTTGCTTCAACCCTTTCATTTTCTTTAGAAGCTCCAACTCCTAGTCCCTTTGAATGAATTGTCTCTTCAATTTAGATATCATCCAGTCCCATCTAGTCATTTATTCCTTTCCTCTTTAATTCATTCCAACTAAACCTCCTTCCACCAGATCTTCATAGGTCCCTTCAATTTTTCCTTTGCAAACTTGACCCTATTAGGATCCTTAATATCTTCATACTCAAAGTATTCCTCCAATTCATTGATCCAATTAATGAACTCCTTTTTGTTAAGATTTCCCAAAAATGTGGGAATATCAAACTTAGGTCTTTTTCCAATCTTAGAAATGGCCTTAAAAAGATTATCCTCCTCAAGGTTAAGAACTTCATCTACAATTGCTTGATCAACATTTCCTTCTTCTTCTCTTTCATCCACACTTTCATCATCTTCTATGATTAGATTCATTCCCCTCTACATTTTTTCTTGCAATACTTGCATTTACCTCTAGAGGACTCTAAAACCCTTATGTGTAACACCTACAACTCTCCCACCACACTCTCTTTATGGAGGCATCTTCACACTTCTATTGTAACCCTAGTGCAAACTACCTCACAATCAATGATCTGTCTACATGCTCAACCCAAACCACGATTCTAGTGCAACTACCTCATAGTCAGTGATTTGTTTACATGCTTAGGAATTCCTACTCTAATACCATTTGATGAAGGTTACTCCCCTTAATATGATAAACATATAAAAGAAATAAAGAATAACAAGAAAAAAATATGGGCTTCTTATTATCGTCTCAAAAATGGAATTGCAAAATTCAGAATTACAATAGGCTAACCCACATGAGGACCTTCATTATAGTAATCTACAAGACAAAGATGTGAACTATTACCTAGAGCTATTGTAGACTATGTATAGGAATTTCTTAAATATGCAATTTTATGTTATGCAAGAAGGTTCTAGACACTCAAACTTAATACATAGGACCAACAAACCCTAACAATACATATAGAGTTGGCCAAATATATTTTTGACATTTATTTTGGAAATTTTGGTTGGCCCAACTTCAAAAGGCTCTAACTTTTGAACTGTTGATTTAGTAGACTATTATAACCACTTTATGGAATCCTTATCTTTTGATCTACAGGATCAAATCCATGCAAGTACCCATCCATTAAGTTTTTGAGTCTCATCCAAGCATATTTAGGCCTTCAATGATGAGAACAAAATTGTTATGCCAAAAATTGTTCACTAAAAATATGTAATAAATCCATGAATTCTCATGATATATCATCCTACTAGTTGAGGCTCAATGCCATATTCAAGAAACAACAACTTTGCACTGAGAAAACCCTTATTCAAGAAACAAAAAGGAAATATTTTTGGGTGTTTCAAGATTGCTCTTACACCAAGGATGCTCCTGCATCAAGGTGGGACCATTCATGTTTGAGAAGCTAGATTTTTTTATTTTTTCTGTAGGTACTAGGATGGAGCACTTGGTGTACTTTGATCCATGATGGTGGATGTTCTAGGAGGGATTATCTCCTTTTTCATTTATATGGCTATGGATTGACCCTATGAAATTTATAAAACAAGTAGGAGATTATTGAGATTATGTGTGATGCACACATTGCATAATAATTTTATATTGTACTATTTTATTTTATCATGTAATGGTGTACCTAGGAGCACCTAGATGGATGTGTAGCATGTAAAGATTCCTAGGGATATAATTGATGAGCTATATTGAAAAATTGTGATAATATTTGATGTAATTATTTAATATTGGGGAAAAGAATTAAATGTCCAATATTAAATGTGGGGTCAATAGGTTAGGTAACACATGATTTATGTAATACCACTTGGTTTTTTTGTGGGTCTTTCTACTATATAAGCAACCACAAAGGTAGTTGTAGAGACAAGTCAAGAAAGACAAAAAGGGAAAAAGGAAAGAGTTGAGCAAGACAAGGTTGGATAATTTAGCCAAGGAAGAATTTGTAAGGCTAGAAGCATGGCATGGGATCTATAGATTCATGCTTGTTCATGTGGATCATTTGGTTTTGGCTGTAGCTTTGGAGGCTTTCATGATTGTATTGAAATTGGCTATTTGCTAAATAATACATAGCAATGGATGCTTTCAAAGGATGGGTTTTTTCCCTCAATGAGGGTTTTTCAAGGTATATCATGTCACATTTTTGTGTGTATCTTGTCTATTCTCTTGCATGAGGATTTCCATTGCATATTTATTTCATATATATTATGGGTTATGTGAAAAAACTAAATTTTATTGCAAGTTTTCTTACACCCACTACTTCATGAAGATCACTAGTGCATCCAAAGGTGACCCACTAGATTTTATATGCCCTTTCTCTAAGAGCTCCTCCAACTAAATATTGAGATCATTAAGCTCATGCATGGTCATCTTGTATGGTGCTCTATATATTGTCTTAGCTCCTAGCACATTAACCATGTAAAAATCAACTTCTCTAGGTGACAACATACTAGGATGCTCTAAGGAAAAAACATATGAAAACTCTTATAGGATAGGGAAATCATCAAGGGATGGCTCTCTCCCTATATACTCCTTTCTATCACTAATGGTGATAGCAAAAAATTGACATCCCTTTTGCATGCACCACCTAAGCTACATAACATAAATCATATGAGTAGGTATGAGTCTCTGCATCCTTGAGATCACCATAGGAGTACCATACTCATATACACACTTAACCCTCTTCTATTGAAACTCCATCTTACCACTATGGGCATCAAGTCAATCCATGCCAAGGGCAATATCATACTAACCTTTAGGGTTAATGCATAGATTGAACATTATGGATAGGACCATAGAATTAATTAACACAATGGCTCCTAATGATAATCCTACCTCCCAACTATCATTTTGTCTAACTACCACTATCCCACAATTCTTTAAACAAATGGAGATATAAAGGAGATAGTGGCTCCAGAATTAAACAAAATAGAAACCATACTACCTTGTATCATACCTATGGCCTCAATGAATGTAGTCTGATGCTTGTCCTGATGATCATCAACCAATGCAAAAACTCTATGGGCCTACCCATGTCTCCTACTATCAACTTTGAAGTATCCCCTCTCTAACCACTAGATAACTATCCCTATGGACACTCTCTTTCTATGTGGCCCATGCTATGATAAGTGTAACATGGCCTATGGGTCTAAATCTACACACCCTATAATCTGGAATATTATGGACCTCTAATCCTACTAGATCCATTATACCCATCCCTAGAGGACTATTGAATCCCATCTTGTTGTGCCTATGGGTTATGTTTTATCTAATCCCATCTAGTATCATGAGACTATCATTTCTTGGACTTAGAGCCTTGATAACCCTTTGATGACCTCTATCTAGAATCTTGTCAAGATCTCTTATATTGAGATTGTTGACCTTTAAAGTACCCTTGTGAATGACTCTAATCCCCCTTCCAAGGTGGTCTTTGTTTTCCTAACTACTAAGTAGAGGGGATTCAGTGTTGAGACTGATCCTAAGACTCCTATCTAATATAGATATCCTCAACAACTAGTGACATCTCAACTATATCTCTAAATGTAGTAGGAAATGCTAAATGAAATGTACCCTAAAGAGACATATTAAGACCCTTAATGAAATGATGGATTTGTAATTTTGTCTCCATGTAATCAGAATATGGAAGGATCTTAAGAAACTAGCTCTCATACTAGGTCACTGTAAGGCATCTCTACTGAAGTTCATGGAGCTCATCTATCTATCTCTATCTAAAATTCTCTAAGAGTTATCTCTCTCAAAATTGGGTCACAAATGACTCCCAATTGAGTGTGTCAATACTCACTCCACCTATGGACTCCTCTTATTACCTCCAAGTAGAGGAATTATCTAATAGAATATGGACTGAAGTTGTGCCTTTAGATTACTCCCATGGTGGAATAATACAAAGAATTATTGTAAACTCTATAACTAAACCTATACTACTAAACCATCTATGGCTCCCAAAAAAATAGTGGTTGGAATCATAACAACTCTTTGATCTCATCTCCAACGTCTCTAAGATGTCTCCCACTAACATGTATCTCACTCTTAGGTAGTTTCTCTAACTAATAAACCAACTTATCCTTATGATCAACCTATCCCTCAACATGTCTAGGTTGAGAAATCTTACTCCTCTATCTACCAATTGCTCTATCACCTACAAGGATCTACTACTTGGGCTAAACTATAGGTGGTAACTTTAGACACCTAATCTGATCACATAAAATTTTAATCAAATTTAGTCATCTTCTAAATGATATTTTTATTAAATATTAACTATTAAATTATTTTAGTGTTATCACCAGATCAATTCATTTTATTAATTAATTATACCTAGTTAATAAATTAATAGGCAATCAACAGTCTAATTTATTAATAAAATCCACCTTCCTCTATTAAATTAAATAAATACAAAACTCATTTAATTTAAACTCCAAAACTGCTCTCTATTTAATTAATTTAATTAATTTAATTAATTTAATCCCTTCACCCACAAACTCATCCCTTCAACCCAACAATTACCCAAACTCAACTTATGCACCAATAATTCCTCTCTTAACTAAATAATTAATCTATTTAATTAAATCTCATACACTAAATATTCCTCTTTTAATTAACTAATTCATTTATTTAATTAGATTTCATGCACCAATTTTATTTTTTAATGAATAGACCTTTTCTATTAATTAAATATTAAAGATACTTATCCACAAAGAAGGGGTCGAGGGATACAAGATCATCCTACGAGTTCACTTGGCAAGAAGATAGATAAAGCAACTATTCATCAAAAAAAGCATTTAATGGCAAAAAATAGCCCTCAAGATGCAAGAGTAGTTCCCTCTAAGGGAGGGCCTTTATCATCCAAACCCCATAAGTCCTTGGGGTTAGCAATTGGCTTAAGGGGACCACAACCATCAACAAGAATGGTAGCAACATCATTAGGTTATTTTTATCTCTCTGACCTAGGCAAAGAGATAGAAAACTCCAACCAAGGGAAAGCCAACTAGGGGTTTCGATGGACACAAGGCTAGCCCACATCAGGGAAAGCAAGAGGAGCCATAGGGAACCAACCCAAACCCAATATCCATAAAGGTGAGGCCAAGTAGTGGCGACCACTGAGACCACCACTGGGAGAGCAATGGTGGGGCTCCAACTTGGGAATATGTGAGTGGTGTGCAAAACTACTCTAGCCTCTTTGGTGACCATGACAATGAGTACAATCCCTAGAAGAGGCATCTAGCAGCACCTAGGAAACTATACAGGGTGCATTTCCCCAATGCACTAAAAGCTCCCATAGGTGGGTAACATCTAACATGACCTTATTTATCTACACTTGTATCTACAACATGATATTATTATAAATATGTACTTTAGAGTACATAGAAACATGTATATCAAGAAATCTATGAGAAAATAAAATAGCATTTTGGAACTTCCAAATAGTAAATAAAATCTCCATTATGAAAGCATGTCATATCTGGGAGTACCTAAAAGGAAGCCTAGGTGAGTCTCCCAGCTCAACCATATACAATGTAAAAGCCTCTAGGCAAAAAGGTTTAAAAAAATCATGGGTCTAGAGCCAATAGTTTTGGGCTCACTTGCGGAACCAAAAAATATGCAAGAAGCTTTTTGGCTAGCCAAAGAAAGGCCATCTAGGGTCTAGGACTCCAGATGTCAAAATCAAGGACCCAACGGTAGTCTCTAGAAAAGGAGGCACTAGGAAAAGTGAGCAATTTTTGGCTTCGTGATGGTGTTCCAAACCATGGAAAATCTAAGATTCCAAGTCTTATGAGAGGATTGCTAATGCCAATGTTGATTAAGAGTATCAACCATCGAAAGGTGGGGAACTAGTCGTTGATATCCAAACTTGGGTTTGTAACTAGTCATAGGAGTGGAAGGGTACCACTTCCAATCTCTCCACCATGGGAAAGATGAGTGAATACCAAGCTTGTGTAATAGATGTGGAAACACTATAGAAACTAGAAGATCAACTATCTATTCATCTAGATAGATAAGCTTGTACTGCACTTGCAAGTCCTCCCATGATTGAAGGCTCATAGTAACTCTGGAAAATAGATCTTTGGGTGTCCCACTAGCTAATATTAAAAGAGATAGTATGTTGTGCTAGTGGGACACCATAAAAATAAAATAAGGGAGACCACCACAATTTTTTTTAGTTCTTAGAAAGCCCATCTCTAAACCCATTATCATCCTAGCGAATCCACAGATTGATGGCTTCCTAGCTTTCCAAAAGATTTTAGCAACAAAAGTACCCTAAATTTTCATAACTTTAGTTGTCATGAGAAGCGTTTGAAATCTAACCCCCTTACCATTTAAGTGGAAAACCTTAAGATATGTAGTGTTTCAATAGGATTTTCTAGGCCTCATCACTAGTGAGAGCCTAAATGACCCACTTAGCATAGAGGGAAATCAGCTATTTGTATGTACAAAGCAGTCTAAGACCACCAAAATCTTTGGGCAAATAGTACAAATCCTAGGAAACTCTATGAAAGTTGTGATGCACAACATTAGAGGCCTAGATGAAATCCCTTAGTAGGCATTCAAGCTTGAGGTATGATACTTTGGAAGGATCCCTACATTAGAAATAGTAGACATGTGTGACAACAAGCACTTTAGAACAAATCTGAAATTTTCTTGCAAGGAAGAGAGGCTTGGCAATCTTATAGTCCAATTTCTTCTCAATCCAAGCTAGTACAACATTCCATAGCTCCATAGAGGAGGCTTGAAAAGAAAATAGAATTCCTAAAAACTTAAAAAAATTTCCATGTTCAACCACTTTCCACCCATAGAGTTGCAACCATTGAGGACCTAGAAAGAAGGATTGTCTATAACAAGGTTTCTTATGCCATTGGATAGTAGACCCAAGGCAATGAAAAAGGTATCCAAGGAATGTGAGGCATTAGAAATATTTTCTTCATCCTCTAGAAGGGTAAGAAAGGAGTCATCAAGAAAATGGCCATTCACAAGCTATTTACTAGAGTCCAAAAGAGTGATGCCACACAAGGCCTCGAGAACTAGTGTTGGAAAGAAGATAACCAAATCCTTCAATAGCCAACACATAAATAGAAGGTGCTAAAGGGAAGCCTATATAGATAGATCTATAGAGCCCAAAGTCTTTAGACTACCAACCATTTATGGTAATACAAGAAGAGGCATCTCAAAAGAGAATCTAAACTAATTATAGAAAGACTAGGCCAAATCCCAACACTTAGAGAATGACCAAGATGGAAGGCCAGTCAATTTCATCATAAGGTTTGGAAAAATCAATCTTAAGAAATAAGGCCTACTATTTGGACTGTTGAGCCCATTCCATAACTTTCCAAACAACAATAATATTGTCTAGAATGTATCTAGATTTGATGAAACCAATTTCTTCACAATGAACTATATGAGGGAGTAGATGCTAAATTTTAAGGGAGAGATCCTTTGCAATAATCTTGTAGGAGATATTCAAAAAGGTGATAGGCCTCCAATTGAAAATTTCCTTAGAATCACTAGCTTTAGGTTAAAATTTGATGTTATCCTTATTAATAATGTTTCCTAGAGAATGAGAATTGTAAGCTTCTTGATGCACTTGGTGTAGATCAAGGCCAATATCAACCCAAAGGATTTTGTAAAATTCACATAGGAATCCATCACAACTAGGGGCCTTATCATCCACCATGGAAATGAGAGCTTCCTTGAGGTTAACAAGTGTGATATTTTGTTCACAAAAGGCATATTGCTCTAGAGAAAGACTATTGGGAGTAGTAGAAAGGAAAGCTTGTAATGCTTGGTCACACACTATAGATGACCCCTGAGTGGTGAAGACATTCTCTTAATGATGCATAAAATCTTGAAGGATGCTTGACAAATAAAAAAGAACCTATTGGTCTTCCCTTTTGCACTTGATGCCCACTACAAAATGACAAGCCTATAGAATATGGAAAATTCTTTGGAAGCCTAATCACCAAGCTCGAACCAGTGAAGATGAGCTTTGATCTATGCTATCCTAGTAGCATAATTGTCTATAGCTTTTTTCTAATCTAAAACATTAGCAAGCCAAACTTGAAGATCTGTATTAAATGGATTGAAGGAAAGGGCTTCTAAAGCTATACATAGATCTTTAGCAATGGCTTCATAAGATCTTCCATGGTATATCGCAAACTGTCTACCATAAATGCAAATAAATCTCATAGTATGGAGAATGGTGTCATTCCACCATTAAATCCATCTTGCTTGAGTGTAGAGTTGAGGCTCAAGATTCTAGATTCAAAGAATGTGGGTAGTAGTCAATGTATAGGACAACAAGGAGAATAAAACTACATTTCACAAGGATGAGTCTGAGTTGTGTGCCAAGAGATAGAAAAGAGGATGGGGTAATGATCTGACAAGGTCAAATCTGGTAGAGGGGTTATAGGTAAATGATGTTCATATTAGAAGGAAAAGAAGGATTGAGTTGAAAGCATAGCCCTATCAAGCCACTTTAATACTTTGTTAGACATAACTCAAAAGTTGGACTAAGCATGCCAGACCCAGCAAATCAGTGATGGTTAGCATTCAAATCAAAGAGGCCTAGCTTATTACACATGTAAAACCAAGCCTCTCTGTGGTCATCTTCCCATTGAGAAGGAAGAAGCCCTTCCTTATCAGTAGTAAGCTCAACTATATTGAAATATCCACAAAAAATCCCATGTTGCAGGTGATAAGTGATCTACTAACTAATGCTATAGGTGTACACATTCAACAACATCATTAGGGGCATAAATGTTAACAATAATGAAAGAATGATTTTGAAAAGATAGAAAAATCAAAACAAGCCTTTGCATGGGGTTAAAGCCATGTAAAATAATATAAGAAAGAAAATAAGGAGATAGAAAAGTAACAACACCACCTCATCTAGCCTCATGTTGTGAAGCAAATAAGACATTTTCCAGCCAAATAACTCGGCAAGAAGAGGAAAGAATAAACCCAACAAATTTAACTTCTTGAAGATAAAGAACATCAAGATGACCGAGATAACACCTAGTATAATGAATAGAATATTTTCTAGGGAAGTTTGTGAGCCCCCACACATTCTAGGAGAGACAATTCATGATAACCCAGCTTGCATGTTTTCCTTGTTCCCAAGAGAGGAGAAGTTGTTGTGCAAAAATGTGGGAGCATCAAATGAAGGGTTTCCAGAAGAGATGACCTATTGTATATGCTCCCTATTATCATGAATCTCATTGTGATTGTCTAGGTAGTGAGAAAAATAGAGGGTTTATGATGAAATCATCAATTCCTCTTGCAACATTTGAACTTGAAAAGGGCAAGGGTCAGTGATATGAATGCTCAATGTTCCTTGGCTACCAAGTTTTGAAACAAGAAAAGGTAGGAGAAAGGGAACTAAATGCTTTGATAACACTAGACTTGGAATGGTTTGACCAATATCTGAGAGCAAGGAGACTTCCTTAGCCATAGTGGAACCATTTCCTTTTCACACAATAGTAGTTCATTCATCTTTTGTGGTAATCAAAGTCGGCTTGGCTTCTAGAACTAGGGTATGATTGCATTCTAGCACTAGGAAAGCCCTAATATTGTGTTCTATAGACTGGCACCAATAGCAAGTCTTAAGTAGGTTTAGGTAAAGCATCTTCTGAGTGAACATGGTAGCACCTATCTGGATGTCTACTAATTCATTGAGGTCTTGGGAGAGGTCAACCTCAACACAAATCCCATGTTGAGGTTGATCATTGAAAAACTTGATTGGCTCAAGGAAAACAACCTTGCTAATAGTTTGTACAATGCCTTATAAAAAGGACCAACATGGGATTGGAATCCCAAGGAACTTCACCCATATATGCACCTTAAGCTTGTTGTCATTAGAAACAAAAAAACACATGACTAGTGTTGAAAAACTAGAAGAGAGGACCTGATAGTCTAGAAACCTTGAATAACAACATGCTTAGCTTGGCTAGAAGTGCCAAAAATGAAAAAGGAAAATGCCTTTCATAAGGCTTTGAATTCCTTCAAGGAAAACACCCTAAGTTGTTTCGACCTTGGAAACTCATTCCTACAACATGCTTTCAAAAGGAGTGTGACCCACAAAATACCCAATTAGGATTTTTTGTTCAAGCCAAGTGCAAGCACTATTAAAGTTGTTAACATTCAACACAATATTAGGAGAGGAATTATCTCATGGAACATCTTGGGAATGAACTTGCATGGATGTTTGTTTGGCAAAGCCATTCTTTTCAACAACAATAGCTCCAGCACCAACATCAACTATTGGTCTAGAGAATGCCAAGGCTATTATAAACAAAAAAAGTCCTATAGTAATTGTGGTATGCTAAGTAAAAAACCAATAAGGATTCAAACAGAAGCTGTAAAAACCCTAGCAAAACACTTTTTCATCTAGACAAGAAAGTTGCACATAAAATAAACTTGAAATAAAGGTGATTCACTAGAATTGTGAGGGTGATGCAAGTTCAATATTCCTCTTTTAATTAAATAATTCATTTATTTAATTAAATCTCATACACCAAATACTCCTTTTTTAATTAAATAATTCATTTTTTAAATTAAAGCTCATGCACCAAATATTCCTCCTTTAATTAAATAATTCATTTATTTAATTAAATCTCATGCACCAAATATTCCTATTTTAATTAAATTATTTATTTAATTAATTAAAATCTCATGGATAAATAATTCCCCTTTTAATTAAATAATTCATTTATTTAATTAAGCACACCCACAAACCTTTTCTCTAACAAATCTATCCACCTCCCACATCCTCCATTTAATGGATCCACGTCACCCACCTTAACTAAACCACATAACCTCCTCTTCCATGTCTAAGATCCCTCTATAGATCACTTGCATAAATTAAGGAACAATTTATTCTTCATAACTCAAGACCAAGTCCACTCTCATGCTACATCTTCCTCATCCATCTCTAAACATAGATGCCTATCTTCTCAACCTATCTCAGTTAACTGAAGCCTATCTCACACCTCATTCAATTAACTATCCATCAAGAATTCTTATCTCCTCCTCACCCAATTGCCTATAAATTGAGCCCTTTTCTCCTCAAAAATCATCCACCTTCTGAGTAGAATTATAATACCATTTTGAGAGCTAATTACTTTCAAAGCACTATTTGGCTATACTCATATTTCCATGCATCTATCAAATCCATCCATTGTTGAAGCTTGAGCACTAGATTTGACCACACATCCACAATCACGACCAAATCTACATATCAAGGAGGCTACATAGAGACACAAGTTTCTATATTCTCTTATTTGGTTTCCTTATTGGTTTATCATGTATGTTTGTTAACTAATTTAGTTTTTTAGATGTTGAGCTTTGGCTTTATATATTTTGCATTCTAGTTCTAACATGTACATTTTGGCATGCCTGGTGGGACGATGCAAATAGGTCTTTTAGCTATCCAAAATTTATTTTTTCTTTATTATAGGACTAAAGGGTTATCTAACACTTTTATCTCTTTGTGATTCATTTGCATAGTTTTTTTGAGTTTCATGGGTTCAGCTTTATATCAAGAGCCTACCAAAAAAGTCAGATTTTTTGGATCAATTTTTTAAATTTATAATTTTTTTAATGATTTTTCATTAAGAAAAACATTATATTCAAAGCAAATGAAATAATTTTTAATCAAGATTTTTTGAAGGTTTCTTCTAATGTCAACATCCTACAGTAAAAAAATTCAGATTTTTTTTAGTAATTTATTATATTTTGTATTTTTACATTTTTTCATTAAAAAATTATTTCAAGAGAAAATAAAAGAATTAAGAGCTGATTTTTTTGGAGATTACTGTTCATGTCTCCATGCTACAGGAAAAAATTCAAAAAAAAATTGAGCAACTTATTATTTTTTATAGTTTTTACATGATTTTTCATAAAAAGTCAATTTTGGGTGCAAATAAAAGAACTAAGAGCTAAAAGAAAATTATAGATTGTTGTTGATATCATCATGCTAGTGTTAAAAATCATACTTTTTAAAGCAATTTTTGATTTTTTATATTTTTTTCATGATTTTTTATTTTATTTTTTTAATTTGGGAGCAAATTAAAGAATTGGAAGCTTTTTCTTTTTTTTTGGAGGTTGTTGTCAATTTCAGAAACTTATAGTAAAAAAAATCAAAGTTTAATGATCAAGTGCTATCAATTAATAATTTTTTCATGATTTTCATTAAAAGAAATATTTTGTGAGCAAATAAAGGCATTATCTAATGATTATTTTTCGCAAGTTAGAGATGTTATTAGCGGGTTGCAATAAAAAATTCAAATTTAAACAAACCTTTTGGACTTAAATTTTTAAATCTTGAATTTTAACTCACATTTCATTTTAGGTACTAAAAAGAACAATTCATGCTCTCACGTGCACACAATCTTGAATGATTGAGAGAATAAACCAAACAATGAATTTTACGATTTGGGTCTAAAATAAAGTCACACAATCTCAGATACACAAAATTTCAAAGAACATTGCAAATTGCACACTTCAATTTGGGCTTTGAAATATGATCACATTTCTTAACTGACTAAAGTTAACATGCTCTTATTCCCTTCTCTTTCCAATGTTTAGGATTTAATTTATTAAGTAAACCCTTGCAAATGATTTATTAAGTTGATGATCAATTTGCTAAGTTCACCATGAGCATTTTCAAGTTGGAAACATAAATATTGCATCTTAATCATGTGTTTCTTTTTCCATAGATAGCCAACTTAAAATCTTCAATTTGGAAAGAACAAACTTTTTGGTGTGTTTCTAGGAGTGTTTCTACTACAACACTTCTAGGGGCTCATTTAATTTCTTATATATTAGAATCCAATTAATTAGGTGATGTGTTTATTGAAAGGTTGTTAGCAATATCATCCACAACAACCCAAGGAGAATTTCTAGAGAGGCCTATCCATTAGAAAGCATCACCCCATTGAAGAACAACCTCACATTGGTTAATTTCTTAGTCAGTATAGAAATAAGGTACTGGAAAAAACTCTTGGCAAGTTTAAGTGATGTGTTTTTTATGATAGTCTAAGGTAGGAAAACTTTCCTACAATTTCAGCATGGTTAGAATAGACTCTTAGTGTGTCACGCATGTAACAACCATTTGGGAGGACTCCACAAATCTAATTACAAACCAACTTAGTAGCTATCTTTGAACCAGTATCAACTATCAACTACTTTGAATCATTGACACCCATCATTCATCTTCCATCTCCCACAGCTATCATCCCACTTTCATCCACCCCACTTATAGATTTCTTTCCATCTCCTACCATTATTGAAACCCCTCCATCCATTAAATACCTCCAATTCCTATCCAAATCTCCTCCTACTAACATTATCCAAAATCCATCTAGTAAACCTCAAGACTTCATCCTCCTTCTACCCATCATCAATGAAGAAAATCTCATCCTCTCATTAACCCCATTTGAAGCATTCACTCATATGTATTCTATCACACCATCCACTCCTAAGTGATTCTTTCAAGATCTTATCCAAAAAAAGGTTGAAATATTAGTTGCATAAATTATAAAAATCCTACCATCATACCTACTCTATCTCATGATCCTACCATCCCAAATATACTCCTATGTGATCAATTTTTACCATCAAGTCCATCAAAAGAGTAGTCACCATCTCCTCCACATTGAGATCCTACTCTTTCATTTGCCACTCCACTTCAACATCTTATTCTTTCATTCATCTCTCCATGTCAAGATCTATTTCCATCCACCCATTCAAAGAAAGATAATAGAACTTCCTCCCATCTACTTCATGATCCTACATCTCCTATAATCCATGGGAATACAAAAGAAGAAACAACTATCATACCCAAAATTTCTAATCCTCCACCTACTAATGGACTCACATCTTGTGTTCTAGATAATGATCATCATATTGAAAAAAAAAGTGTATCTCTAGATGTTGGTATTCCTTCTATCCCTTCATGGTCCCAAGTCCTTCCATCTTCACCCCAAAGTTCTAAACCATATTATTCCATATCTATTTCGGGCCCTTATCCCACTACTTTCCATCCCTCTATTTTGGGTCACTATATACCTTATCTAAATCCTTCAACCTTTCCATCCATTTTGGGTCCTCGTATATCTAATCAAAATCTTTTATCTCCTCAATCTATTTTGCTTCCTATTCCTTCCTCAATTCTATCTATTTTTAGATCCTTATCCGTCATTCCTTCCATCCATTTTGGGAAATTACATGCATCCATATCTTGTATTCCAATCCATCTCTCTATCCCCTCAAATCCAAAAGCTAGATCATCAAAGGTACTCATCCTTGAAATTCCATTCAATCTTCAACCTCTATTACTTCATCCATAACCTCTCTATATCCACCATGCTCTTTTTCTCATACCATGGCTAATGGAAGAAAATTAGATGCCAAAATTAAAATGCATAAATCCAAAAATTAACAAAATTTCATGTATCACAATCTCCCATCTATAATACATGTTCAAGAAGAGAAATGTTTGATCCAAAAGAAAGAAAAATTTAAAAGAACATAAAGGCCCAAAATAAAAAAGTCAAACATCATGCGGATACCCAAGATACTCATAAAAGAAATGCATCTCAAAGAAAAATCTCAATTTTCATCTATTCTTTCTATTCAAAAAGCCTCATCCATTCACAATTTATCCAAATCTCCATATACACATCCTCAATCCCCCCAATTTATTCTTAGTTTGTATGCTTCTTATCCTACATTACCAATCCTCAATCTTCCAACTTTACTCTTGGTCCTTATATTCCTCCTAATCCATTTTCTCCTCAATCTTTTTCAACATCATTTCTCCCACTATTTCATCACCCTTTAGGGTGTATGCCAGTGATGATTATTATAATTCCCTCATCCATTTATCCACAAGTCTTTTTTTTGGCCATCAATTATTTACCAACTCCCACCCACTGTTCCACTCATTTAATCCAATCATTTTTAGAATTCCTTGTCCACCCATCCTACCAACATCTATGAGTAAAAATCTGACACTAAAAAAACAAAAAGGTCAAAAAGTCCAAAAAATAAATAAATTATAATGCAATGATGAAAACTTAGTAAAAAAGTTCCTTGGATAAGTATAATAATGAAAACTTAGCAAACAATCATCATGCATAATTCTTCCATCCAAATTCTCTACACACTTGGGCCTAAGTTTTTCTACCCACCATACCCACCCATCATCCTACCATGCCCACCATACTATATCCATTTCATATCCTCCATCCTCTAGATCTTGAAAAAAAAATTAAAAATAAATAAAGGCCACCACCATACATACACGCTTTTGGTCACTTTTTGACACTCATTTTACCATTATAATGTCTATCCACCTATTCTTTATCCAACTATTCTTCCTTCCATATAATCCATCATCATCCTTTCATTTAGCTTCATCCATCTCTATCTACCTCCCTCATCTTATTTTTTTCCCTATATTTTATCCTATCATACCTCTCTTAATTCCTCTTCATGCATGACATATTATAACTAGGGGCATTATATTCATTCGAGACCCTATTGTTAGAGTGGGATTTTTGTTGCACCAAAAGACTAATCTATTAATACTTGATAAAACCACTCAACTTATAGTACACAAGAGGTGGTTAAGAACTTTTCACAAATCTCGAGGGGAGCACTGAAAATTTTCCAAAAATCTCCCTCACAAAGTTACTCGGGGGTTTGAGGATTCAAACCTATGACCAAGCTTTGATACCACTTGTTAGAGTGGGGTTGTCATTGCACCAAAAGACTAATCTTTCAATGCCCAATACAATCACTCATTTTATAGTACACAAGAGGTGGTTAAGCCCTTGTCATTAATCCTTAGGGGAGCACTAAACAAATTTCCAACACCTATCATATCCACCTTCCATCTCCCTTTCTTGTTCTATTTCCATCTTCATCTTCTAATCTCTATCTTCATGCATTCCTCTACACAAATCTTCCTATTCACCATACATTTTCTCTATCCTTGTACCTCCCAACATCTCCTCGATATTTTCATCAAAAAACATATCCCTTATCATTGGTATCTATCTCTATGCTATCCTCATGAGACTCAATTCCATCCATTCATATCCTAAAGCTCCTATAAATCTACCATCACATGCCCCATCCCATTCTATCCCTCTAGCTATCTAACATTGTAAATAAATAAACCCATCCATTCACACCCTTAGTCTTATTTCTAGCCTTGTCAAAAGCCTTGATCAAAATAAAAGCATCCACATTGGGATGCATCCTTCCCAATCCTTGCCTTTTTTGAGGTATATAATTCTTGTTATCCACATTACTCTATCCACCATCCTAGGTTTTTAACTTGACTAGGATACAATCATGCATTTCTTTGCACCACCAACAATCTATCCCATTCAACCTTCCACCCTTGTAAATCGTTCATGTATAGTGTCATCCTTGTAAATATCCTAGTTAGTTTCATTGTACATACCATCCCCTATAGCATTTTTCAATCATCACTATCCCCCAACATTAGTTACTAGTCATCAACTCATCTATTATTAGTCCTTAGTCATTAGCTCATTGGTCTTTAGCCAGTCCCATTGTACATAGCCCAATCTTATGTCATCTCACTTAAGATTAGGTTCTCTAGCTCTTACCACTTTGTGCTTCATAAAGTTCTTATATGAGATCCTCTATCACTAAAATGTTGTCCTTATAATTTGTATTCTCTATTGAATCTAGGTGTTAGGTGCTATTGATAAGTCCTTGCAAGATGCATCTTTCCTTTGTCAAAATTGGGTCCATCAATATTGAGTCCTATAATCTCTTTACCACACAATTATTCTTTGTCAATTTACTTTTTCTTTGAGTGTTGGATTTGAATTTTGGTTCTTGATTATATTTTTTGAGAAATTTGGTTGTCTACTCCTCAAGGTCATCATGATCATTCATATCATGGTGTGCTACAAATGGGAAAATTAGAGTACAAAGTCTTATTCATACTTTTATTGGTCCCATCATACATAGCCTAATTTCATGTTAGTTTACATTACAATAGATCCTTTAGTTCTCACTACTCCACACTCAAAAAAGTCCATATACACAATCCTTTGTCACTAAAGTGTTTTCCATAGAATTTATGGTTTCTTTTTAGTCTAGGTGCTAGGTGTTATTGATAAGGCCTTGTAGGATACATCTTTCCTCTCATCGGACTTGGGTCTATCAGTATTCAGTCCTACCAATCTCTCTATTACATAGTTTTTTTGTCTATTTGCTCTTTCTTTTGATGTCAGATTTCAATTTTGGTTCTTGATTATCTTTTCCAAACAATTTGGTTATCCCCTCCTCAAGTTTGCTATGATCATTCATATTATGGTGTGATGTGAAAGGGGCAATCAGCAAGCAAGATCTTGATCTATCTTTGATTTTTTTTGCTTTTCTATATGTGAGTCAATTGGGTATAACCCTTTCATATCCAAGCATATGATCATTATGATTACATGGTGCACTTGGGAAATATTGCCTTTTTGTGGGTTTCCCAGTGTCATTTCCACTCTATGTCCTATTGGGTTTCATGTGTGATGCTATAGATATCCTTGCATGTTTTTTTGAGTTAGTCCTATGCAAAAATAGTGACAAGGCCTTGATGTTCTTAGTAACCTTGGATAGTCACTGATATTGCTATATTAAATTAAGTGCTCAACTACATGGTGATACTCCTCATGGAGAATCCCAAACTCAAACCTTTAAATGGATTCCATCTCATCCCCCCATTTCACAACAAGGAAACAACAAAGAGAATATTTTTTATTGTTATCAAAATCATCCTATCATTAGCTATCCTACATCCTTATCCCATCTTGAAAGCTATCCAAAATTACCAGAAAAATCCTACAAAGTTTCCAAAATCCTACCCATTCATCCACCACACCCTAAGGGTTCAATTTAAAAAGAAAAATCCCTCATATGCTCCATCCCACCTCATAGTTTTGTCTAATTTGTAAAACTAATCTCCCCTTGTCTCCTACTCCCATAGTGAGAGTATGAACCACTTTTAAACCTTTTATCCTTTGTGTATCCTCCATCTCACCCCAGTTTTCTTACTTTTCAAGATGTTGTCTAGCATTATTTTCTCTCCTCACCACCTTCTTGAGGGGGCATCTTATATTATAGTCATTTATTAAGACTTGGGCAACCTAGTTGTTTTAAAACTTTCTTCATGTCACCTATTATTTAAAAATATGTTCAAAATAGTTTTGTACCAACACTATATCAAAGAGGGGAAAAATGTAGACACCTAAATCTGATAACATAAATTTGTAATCAAATTTAGTCATCTTCTAAAGCATATTTTAGTTAAATATTAAATATTAAATTGTTTTAGGATTATCCCCTAATTAATTTATTTAATCAATTAATTATAGCCCAGTTAATAGAATAACACACAATCAATAGTTTAATTTATTAATAAAAATCCCCCTTCCTCTATTAAATTAAATAAATGCAAAACCCCTCTCTATTTAATTAAATTAATTAGTTAAATCCCTCAACCCGCAAACTTGTCCCTTCAACCCAGTAGTTACCCAAACTAAACTCATACACCAATAATTCCTCTTTTAATTAAATATCATGCACTAAATATTTTTCTTTTAATTAAATAATTCATTTATTTAATTAAATCTAATTCACCAAATACTCCTCTTTTAATTAAATAGCTCATTTTTTTATTTAAATTTCATACACCAAATATTCCTCCTTTGGTTAAAATAGTTATTTATTTAATTAAATCTCATGTACCAAACATTCTTTTTTATTTAAATAATTTATTTAATTAATAAAATGTCATGCATGAATAATTCCCCTTTTAATTAACTAATTCATTTATTTAATTAAGCTCACCCACCAACCTTTTCTCCAAAAAATTCATCCACCTCCCACATCCTCCACTTAATTGATCCACCTCACCCACCTTAACCGAACCACATCACCTCGTCTTTCATGTCTAAGATCCCTCTACAAATCACTTGCATAAATTAAGGTATTATTTATTCTTCTTGACTCATGTCCAAGTCCACTT
This sequence comes from Cupressus sempervirens, assembly GCA_028749045.1. Lineage (NCBI taxonomy): Eukaryota > Viridiplantae > Streptophyta > Pinopsida > Cupressales > Cupressaceae > Cupressus > Cupressus sempervirens. Next base: position 599,920,396 of record CM053787.1, read on the forward strand.
TCATGCCACATCTCCCTCACCCATCTCTAAACATAAAAGTCTATCTCCTCCTATTATCTCACACCTTACTTAGTTAACTATCCATCAAGAATTCTTATCTCCTCCTCACCCAATTGCTTATAAATTGAACCCTTTGCTTCTCACATATCATCCATCTTCTAAGTATAATTTTTATACCATTTTGAGAGGTAATTACTTTCAAATTACTATTTCTCTATACTCATGTTTCCATGTATCTATCAAATCCATCCATTTTTAAAGATTGAACACCATATTTAAGCACATATCCACAATCATGACTACATCTACATATCAAAGAGGCTACATGGAGAGATGAGATTTCATGTTCTATTATTTGGTTTCCTTATTCATTTATAATATATGTTTGTTAATTGATTTAGTTTGTTAGATGTCTGGCTTTGGCTTTATATATTTCCATCCTAATTCTAACACTTACAGTAATGTTTTTTGGACTTGTTTGGAAGTCTTATTGGGAAATAAGATACTGGTGGGGTGTGAATTAGGATCTACAAAACTTTTCACTCTTTGAACACTCTTTGAACAAAATAAAAGTTTAGCTACATTCACTCCCAATCCATCTTATATCTTATATCAGTTATCATATACTCGTAAACTATAAAATTGAAATGAAATCTAAGAATAACATCCATCAACATGAAAATGTAAACTCATAACATAGAGATTTTAGTAACCTTGAAACCCTCCAAGGTGAAGGTAAAACTGGGGTGGGGATGACACCCACAAAGCTTTGATACTACAATAACAATTTTTTCATGCTAGGGCTAAAATTTGATCACTTCTAATGATCTACCCTATGAGGGGTCTACTTAGTTAAAAGCATTACAAGACTATTAATTCTACCTTCATTAAAGATTTAAACTTACATTGAAGTAAGAACTATGTTAGGAGATTTAACAAGGTTTGTTAAAACTACTCTATTAAGAGATTTTCCCTATTTCATTGGTTAAAATGTCTCAGTACCCGATCCTTCAATTTTATCTTAGAAAGCTTGATTACTAATCTTCTCTCTTCAATGTTTGAATTTGATCTCCTTATTTCATTTTCTCTTCTCTTCTTTCATTGTTAGGTTTGTTTGTTTGATCTTGTTATGTCCTTAGCTTGTTCACACATTCACACTCTTCCTTTACATTCATCATGCTTCTTCATGGTTCCATTACACTCCCATAATAATTTAGGGTCAGATCCATTCTTAAATAGACAATCATGGAAGGATCTAAATCATAATCAATGATCCACAATACATTTTTATTGGTTTATCTGCTTTCCTAGGAATTAATGGCATTTGAAAAAATGCATAATTTTCTCCTTAGTTGTCTCTAAATTCCATAAATTTAATATACAAGTTAACCAAAATGATTTACATAAGTGTTTGTACCATTACAAACACGTATGCCAAACCTAGTTTACTCAATAGTTGAATGTTTTTACATTGGGTCATAACTAACATTCATGTTATCTTTTTGTTTCTATGGGCTTGACGTATACTAATTCACTTAGTATAAGTTATATGTTCATCACATGGTCTTCATAAGCTATGTCTAGCATGTATTGTAGCTCAATCTCTATTGGGGGCTCTCAAGAACCTTTGACTTTCTTAGCATGTATTCAAATATAAACAAGTCCATGTAGCATGACCTTCTCTAGATGGATTAGTCATAGTGATGACTGACTAATACTGCCTAGAAAATGACTAAGTGTTGGACACTAATAGGCAATAAGGCTTAGAGATCAACAATCTCCCTTGTTGACATTAGTGGCAAAAACACTTTGTCATGACTTAGCAATCCATTCAAAATATCAAAAATAGATATAAAAAATAGCATTCCCCATGAGACTGTGATTCGATCTTCCAAAATGTAACTCTTCTATATACAATGTATACATGTTTGTGAGCTTATGATGATGACTCATATGATTTTGACTATTTAGATCTTCTCATATGTATGATTGAATTCTATGAATGATTCCTCCTTTCATGGTAATTTCTCCCTTGTTTTTGTCACTTTGAAGCTTGGGGTTTGTAGTGGTCAATTGGTATTTGTCCAAGAATGTTTTGTGATTAGCCAAAATCACCTATAATTCTTTATTCCATCTAGTTCATATGGATTCTAGAACCTAAATCTAAATTATTAGATGAGAAGATAGATCAATTAAGCTTTGTATTATTCAGAGGTGTAGATATCTCTTTATTAAGTTTTAGGCTATAGATAACTCTCTCTAAATTATTTCCAAATGGGGTAGGAGCATGAATTGAATAGAAATCAATTAATTTCTAATGCTACTACCTCTAGCCATCAACTTGGATAATCTTCCTTGATCAAATGTCAATTTATTGTATGAATGTGAACTTGAACTTGCATTATTGCCTAATGAAATGATACAAGCATTCATATCTACCTATATTTGATCAATAGAGTGTTGATTCTCCATACTAAGGAAATAAACATCACAAAATTTCATATAAAAAGAATGAATAACTATCAAAATTCCTTCTAGACTTGTTACAAGGTTAAAATTCTCAACTTGTTTGATTGCAAGTGTCGATGAGACTTTCTCAAAAACTTTGTGCTTGAATCTCTTCTTAGACCATATTAGCAATTTTTCACTAGTCTCTATATCCTCTTTATGTACTTTATCAACTATATACACTAATTAATCCAAAATTAGATGTTGCATATTTACATCATGAATATCAAAAGCATCAATAAAAATTTCATTAATATCATGAAGTACTTTTTTTTCTTCAAATCCCTTCTTAGTTTCACTTTCTTTGTCTTACAGCTCGGCATAGCCTATAAATTTTTCCTTTTTTTTAGGGTCATGTTATCAAGATCATATTTAGGAAGTGTGATGACCTCATCTAAACTGACTAATATCTTTGGTGTGTCAACCTTTTGTGACAATGATTGTGATCGAGGGGTGTTGTCACTAGGTACTAATATTTGAAAATGTTTACCTTTTGTACTCAGTCCAAGTGTATTTGATGTCACCTATTGAATATGTGTAACAATTGGAATGACACAAAAAACTGAATGAGAGCTTGGATAGCCTCTTGTTTTTTATGTTTCTTAGGCTCTTCTGACTCTATCTTCTTTTCTTCTTTTGTGGTGTCTTGTGAAAATTAATCCGCTACCTCTTTCTTATTTGCTTGATCATCTATGACATGATTGAACTCTAGAAACACAATGATTTCCTTTATTTGCTACTTGGAACTCATGTTAGGAATAAGTATAACTAATGTAACTTGAAATCTATCAATTCATGCACTTTCAATCTATGGATACCCTTGTATCTATAACAATACTTGATTGGTGCATGGAAGAGATGTGTCTAAGGTGCTTGATTTATCATTTTTCAAGTCTTCCTTAGTTAATATATTTTTGTTTAGTAGTGATGAATCAAGAATATCCTCTATAGTGACAACATCCTATTGTTCACTCTCCTCTACCAACTTTCTCACTTCTTCTTCTAATTTATCAAGTTCATCATCATCTTGTAATTCTACATCGTCTCTCCCCTCTTCCTCCTTTTCTTCATTGATTTGATGAAACTCGTAATCCAAATGCTTTCTTCCATATTACATGTCTCTCCTTCTCAAATTCATCAGCTTTATTTTTCAAAATTTTGTATGCCTCTCTTTAGGTATGAATTTCTTTATAAAATATTTTAGCGCTATAGACATATGTGTCTTCCCTAAATAAGATATTGTTTGGGCTAGAGTTGTCTCCCTTATTTTTTTCTTAGTGGATAATTCCCAATTTTATTTCTCATCTACTTTACTATACAAATCTTTAGGAATACCTTCACCAAATTCTATAGGTGTATATCTAAATTTTATCATCATATTCATTATTGGTTTTTAAATTTTTTCTTGATCTTTATTGATCAAAGAATCATACTTTATCTTCTCAAGTCCTTCTATTCCTACTGAATTTCTAATCCTTTCACATACCTAATCAAATGTCATGAGAGGTAGTCTAGGTACAATTTGAAGTTTTCTCAAATCATCAACTCACTTTCTTCTTCATCTTCCTCCTCCTCATCAAGTGTAACAACTAGTTTTCTTCTCAGCCTCTTGGGTAGGTTTTTCTTGGCACCTTTAGCCTATTTCCTCTTTCTTGGGCATCTTTTTTCTTAAAGCCAAGGACTAGGTTTTCTTGGATCTGGTAATTATCCTCCTCTTTATCTCAAGTTCAAAAGGTGTGACTACTTTCTTCACATTTCTCTTTAGATTCTCCTTCACCTTAGGATGAACAATGATTATTTTGTTTTTTTTTAGTTCCTTGGGCTCAACAACAACTAACTCTTTTCCTTATGATTCTTTTCCCTCTTTATCTTCTCTTTATTCATCAAATTTGTCATCCTTTCCTTTTCCCTCCATTTACTAGAGTTATCCTATGCCAAGATTTCCCTTAAGTTCTTGTATCATCTTCATTCATTTTCTGTCCATCTTGGGGACTTTTGTTTATATTAGAATTTTAATCTTGGCTAACTCATAACAATAGAAAGGCTTAGCATTCTTGTCTATTTCCTCAAATAACAATGCAATGACTATTGTAGTTACTTCATATTACATTAGCATTATCCATGCAACCCCTGGTAATACTGCCTAAGCATATGTATAGTCATTTTCTACCATGAAGCATATATCATCAAATAATGATCTACTACTAATTTTGGAATCCTCATCTTGTTCCTCATTTTTTTGTTGAACTCATCAAAATAGTTATCCATAAAGGCCTCAACATTTTCTCCCAATTGTTAAATAAGAAAATTTATCTATTATGTGATCATCCTATTCCTATCCCATGTTATTGTGTTGATGATAGGAAATGAATTTTGTACATAGAAAAATATAAAAATTAAAAATGATCCAAACTTACAAGAAGTGTTCTTCACCTTCCAAATTGCTCCAATATTATGGTCTTTCTTTACAATCTTATAACCTAGGTTAATTGCAATGCAAGGAATACTATACAGATGGCTTGAGTGATATAGTTTGTGTGAAATTACATGCACATAGAACTCAATAACTGGATCAAAAATTTCATCTATGGAGATTCCTTAGTTGTTCCACTTGACCTTTTTATGTTCTTCAACGACATTTTTCATGGAACATCTCATTGTTTTTTATCTATCTAAGGTGGGATAACTAGTAACTCAGTGAATAATTGGTTTGTTTATGTTTAGTAGTCCACCTTCCAACCATATTTTCATGTCATGTACTTAGCTAAGTACAGTCATGATCCATTCAACTTTGAATACCTTTGGAAATGCTAGGGCATAAGTATGCACTTTTTGGGCAACAATCATATTCTCATCCTTCAAAACTCCATTATCATATAACTTTTCATAAGATGATCACAATTTTTAATCTCTAATTCATGCAATCTTACACATAGAGCACATGATTAGGCATCGTAAACCATCAATATTCTTGGTAGACTCAACAACAGGGTGCTACATACATCTCTAGTCATTGCAATGTTAGGGTACATTATAAATTTGGTTGGAGGACATTGATCATTATGTTAGCATGAATTCTAATGTTCCCACATTGGGGGAGCATCCTAAGCATTGGAGAGTATTGACAAGTTGCATTCATAAATATTTTTGTCATTGATGTCAACACAACAATAAGTTTGTGAAGAATGGTAGAGTAACAAAGAGAAATCATAATTATATGGACAAGGTTTTTCTTGTTTGATGATGTGTAGTCATGGAGATGTTTAGTATAGTGTCCTGATGATGTGGTTGAATTGTAGCACATAAGCTAAAGACATACAAAATTTGTACTTGATTAACAGAGACTAGTTCATAGACAGAGTGCTTGGAAAATAGTTTCTAATGTTTATATTATACTTTCATCTAAGATGTAATAAAGAGATGTGTAGGTAGACAATGATAGAGGATAGTTGGATGATGACATCAATGGATGCACAAGCCCTAGTATCACACGTGTGAAGTTTAGTACAAAATATGAGCTAACAATGCTATTATAATTATAATTAATTAATTATCTTATTATAATTAATTTGGAAATCCTCAAGGCCAACTCAAGGAATTATTTTGAAGATATGGTATAAAGGAAAGATGTTTTCCTTGTATTTAATTTTTTTTTATTGTTGTATGAAGAGTGAAGTGTAAAATAAAGCCAAGTGTTTAGTAAATGCAAGTAAGCAATCCAAGGGATTGTTGGATGCGAGTTTTGTGATCTAGTTACAAGATCAGAAGGATCAAAGATTTGGTTGACAAGATAGAGGAAAGAATTACTATTCAATTCTATCATTCTACAAGGAATAATATAGAGATCATTTCGATGGTGTAATCATTGGTCTTGCCCTTGAAGCTATTTTGGCAGTGGGTCCAGTTGTCTTCCACAACTCCTAATAGGGTTGGAATCTCCTAACAAGGACTGATATGTACTAAATGTTTTTTTGTGGACTCCTAATAGGGTCCATCCTCTAAAAAGGAATATTTATATTAGTACATCATCTTGTGGGAACCATCCCCATTAGGGTTTTCCCTCTAATCAAGAGTTTCCCTAGTTAACATATCTAGTGTTATTGTTCATGAGTATCTTGTTGTGATTTCTAATTATATTGCTCATATGGTTAAGTTTGTTTAAGGTTGATAATTGTCATAATAGTTGTATAATTGATTCACACCCACCCATCTCCCACCCCCCCTCCCCCCTCCAGCCCCTCTCCCCCCTCAGTTATATTGGTGGACTATATATTCTAACAATTGGTATCAGAGCATCAGGTCCTTAAAGAGAAATCTTAATAGCTTTGAGAGATCAGTGGCAAGTCATTTCAAAAAAGATAGTCCTGAGCCAAATAGAGGAAATTTTGACACCTAGAAGATGGAGATTATTTGTGAGTTATCAGATTGTTTAAAGAACATAGCATTGAGTTTCCAAAATCCAAAAGCCTTTTGTTGTGTACAGAAGAATAAAAGGAAAAATAAAGATAGATCTAGATCCAAAGAAGACAAGATGATCAAACAAGGTATTGATTTTCTTATGGAAAGAGAGCCAAAAGGTATGGAGATTAATTTTATTGGACATGTAAAGAGTTTGGCTATTTTTCATCTAGGTGTCCTAAGAGAGTAGGAAAATCTAGAAAGAGTTCACTTTTTGATGGAGATGAAGAATTTAAAGCAAGTATGGAAAGATTCTTGAATGATTGTAATGTTAAAGATAATGAGCTTAAATTTTTTCATGAAGAGGAAGTAGTAGAAGAGATAGCTTTGGTAACTATTGTTGATCCAAAGGCTAACCATAAAAATGTGGTAGTTATCATTAAGACTAACAATGAATTGTAGAATGGGAATAAGATTGAAGAACAAAGATTTGAGCTTAGACTAGAAGAAAGAGTTGAGATGTCAACTTGTACGCCTAATAGGAATCTAACAAAGAATCGCCCTCCAAAGAAAATGATTAAAAGTAAAGATAAAGTCGTGATGACAAGAAATAGAGTTAATGAAGAGATATGTTTGATTTCTCAAGTTGAACCTAAGAGTGCAGATGAAGCATGTAAAGGTGATCATTGGATTCAAGAAATGCAAGAAGAATTAGATTAGATTATGAAGAATGAAACATGGGAGTTAGTTCCTACACCTAAAGAAAATAATGTGATAGGAACCAAATGGGTATTTAGAAACAAGATGAATGAGCAAGGCAAAGTTGTGAGGAATAAGGATAGACTTGTATGCAAGGGATATTCGCAGCAAGAAGGCATAGACTATGAGGATATATATGCACCTGTAGCTAGAATGAAAGTAGTAAGAATGTTTTTGGTTTATGCAATGAATAAGAAGTTCAAGGTATATTAGGTGGATGTTAAATCAGCCTTCTTGAATGGAGAACTTGAAGAAGAACTATGTATTGAGCAGCCTGAAGGTTTTCCTCTAACAAAAGACAAAGATATGGTATGAAGACTAAATAAAGCTCTATATGGTTTAAAGAAAGCACCTAGAACTTGGTATAAAAGGTTGAATAGCTATTTGGAAAAGCTTAGATTTTCGAAAGGTACAAAAAATAGTAACTTGTATTTGAAAGAAATTGAGAATGGTTTGCTAATAATAGTAATATTTGTTGATGACATCATATTTGGAGGTAATGATGAAGCAAGAGATAAGTTTGCTAAAGAAATGAAGCTTTTCCTAGCATTGTAGAGTGTGCAAAACAATGATGGTATTTCCATTTCACAAGATAAGTACTTAAATGTAGTGTCTACCCCTAGTTTGTATTTTATTATCATTGCCGAACTCTTTTAGGCAAATTTATGGTTGTTGATTAGTACCACTCTCTTTCAAATTATCATTTATTGTTTCATATTCAATTGATTTTATGATGATTATTATAGTGATTTTAGTTATTGATGATGATTAGTTAGATGGATTATCATAACTATTTTTTAATGGATACTTACCCCATATTGCATGTGTATGGTGTGCGTGTATATTTTCTTTATGTATGAAATTTTTGATTTAGTTGAGGGAGGGAGTTGTAGTCACCTACTAGTTAGGATCTACATGATGCACCACTTCCTACCATTTCCTATTTACTTTAGCATATATGTTTTTGTACATGCGTGGATTTTATCTAAATTTTAGGTACCAGGTATCAACTTCCTTGAATTGCCAGGATGAGCATACCCTATCGCATTATCTCAATGGTAAGAGAGGGGAGATATATTCTTAAGGCCAAATCCTAACATTTAAGCCCATTTGTCCTAGAAATTTAGGACAACTATCTAAGTTAGTTTACCCATCCAAATTTGTCAAGTGACATGAATTCGTGATTTTGACCCTGGAGTTTGATTATATTCTTTGCCTTTAGTTGAGTTGTCATTTTTGGTTTTCTAAGCATGTGGTGATTTTTTTTATAATTAAATCAAATTAAAAGATAATTTAAAGATTTAATTTAATGAAAATTTTATAAAGAAATTCAATATTTAATTATATTTAATTAATTGAGAAATTATTTAAATAAAATAATTAGATTTAAAAGATTATATTAAAGTTCTATTTTTGATGTATTGATATTTATTTAATTTAGTTATTATTATTTGGGAGTTTTATTTTAATAATAAACTCTAAATAGTATTATTAGTTGAATTAATAAATATATTATTAAAACATCTCGCAATTAACTCGAGAGAGAAAATATAAAATTTATAAAGTGTATTTTTATTAAATTGCATAAAGTGTATGCAAGAAATTTAAAAATAAAGTTATAGTTCTAATTGTGGCATAGTTATATTTATTTAATTTAATGATAATTATTTAAGAGTTTTATTTTAATAATAAACTCTAAATCATGTTATTAATTAAGTTAATAAATATATTATTAAAAAAACATCTCGTAAATTAATTAAATAAAAGAATCCAACTTAAACATAAAGTTTTAGTTCTAATTTAGGCGTAATTATATTTATTTAAATTTATAGTTATTATTTAAGAGTTTTATTTTAAATAATAAAGTCTAAATAATATTATTAGTTGAATTAATAAATATATTATTAAAACATCTCATAATTAACTATAGAGAGAAAAAAAATTAACTAGAGAGAGAAAACATAAATTTAATAAAGTTATTTTAATTAAATTGTATAAAGCATATGCACGAAAGTAAAATAGAATAAATTAATAAGAAAGAGTAAGCAATTATTTAATATAGTTTAGTTTAATTAAATTGCATAAAGCTTATGCATGAAATTAAAATATAATACATTAGTTAAAAGAGAAATTAATAAATTTAATAAAGATATTTAATACGGAAAAAAGCATACATGAAAACATAAAAAAAAATTAAAAGATTAAAATATTAAAGATTTGATATAGTTTTATTGTGATTATTTAATTAATAATTATTAAATTAGAGTTGCATTTAAATAATGAGCTTAAATCATTCTTATTAATTTAAATAATAAACTATGCTTTAAATAGTGCTTGCACTAATTAATAAAGTGGAGGAAAAGAAAATATAATAGAATATTTTAATTAAAAAGTTCTTCAAATGTGCATGGAAGAATTAAATTTAAAAGACTATATTAAAATTCTATTTTTAAACATATTTATATTTATTTAACTTAATGATAATTATTTTGGAGTTTTATTTTAATAATAAAATCTAAATAATGTTATTAATTGAGTTAATAAATATATTAGTAAAAAAAAGTCTCGTGAATTTATTTAAATAAAAGAATAAAAGAATGAAAATTTAAAGATAAAGTTATGGTTCTAATTATGGTGTAGTTATATTTATTTAATTTAATGATAATTATTTAGGAATTTTATTTTAATAATAAACTCTAAATAATATTATCAATTAAATTAATAAATATATTATTAAAGACACTTTGAAAATTAATAAGGGAGAGAAAGCTTTAATTTAATAAAGTTTATTTTAATTAAAATGCATAATATGTGTGCATGAAAATTAAAATATAATAATTAAAGATAGAGTTTTTGCATGATCAAAGCCTTGATTTGGGGGGGGGAACTCTTTAATAAGGAAATTAGAGCTCATTTCTAGATACACAAGTTTGGAGGAGCCAATTTCCAAAAAGAGGGTTTTTAAAGGAAAAAGAAGATTCCTGCATGTTTGTGTGTTCATTGTTTTAGCATAGATCCATGTAGGATCTTGTGGGTTTGTGTAGAAGTTTCTCATTCTTCAAATTCTTGTCTTCTTTGTGTCTGTTGTGTTACTGTTTTCAAAAGTTCTTTGGGTTGAAACTCTTGTTTGAGAAAACTCATTTCCATTATAGAATTGTCTGTGATTTAATTTGAAATTTTTTAGTAAATATTGAACTTTAGGGTTTTCAAAACCTAATGAATTATGGAATACACTTTTATATGTGCTTTATGTGACATGTGATTTACTAGTGTTGGGGTTTTTGGGTTTGTCTTAGCTTTGGCTAGTCAGGATGTTTACCAGAGGCTTGGGGTTTTTTTTTTTATGTCATGATGATGTTTGTATATGATCTTTTATACTCAGCCATGATAATGTGTCTTGTATGCTCTATGAGGTGTTTTGATGTATTGATTGTTATTACTTTCTAGTGTTCTTGTGTGAAACTGAGGTGTATGGTGTGACCTATCTAATATAACCTTTGAGTCTTCAATTAGTTGTATTTGGGTTGCTTTTCAGTCACTTTTATAGGATTGAGGTGTCTGTATGATTTGTTCTTGGTGATGTCATGTTATGACATGTTTGACTTAACCATTTTGAGTCTTTGATCAGTATTTTTGGGATGCTTTCCAGTTGCTCATAGAAAACTAATGTGTTATTGTGAATTATCATTTGATGCTTTCCAGTCACTTGTATAGGACTGAGGTGATATACTATGATTCTTTAATTTTTACTTTTATGAGCCTAGGGTAGGTAATCTATATGTTAAGTTGGGAAGTGGCTTGCAATGGAGGCTAGGGCCTAAAGTGGCTACCAGTGTAACCCATTGTAAGTAGTTTAATAAGTGATAACATTTCATTAAATGGGTTTAAATTGAATTAATAAGATATTGGTACCATAGAAAGTCACTAAGGAACTGGAGGATTAAAAGACTAGATGGGTAACAAGTCAACTCTTTCATGTGGATGTAGATTATTCTCTCATGTGGATATGGTATTTGTTAGACTTAGTATTAGTTAAATTTAAATATGACTCAATGTCTTGAGATCCGTAAGGAATGTAATATATTATGTTCGCTTATGTATGATTTTATGTTATTGCTTCCACTACTTTATGGTTGATGTGTATGTTATTCTTTCTTTAAAAAAAAAATATTTTGCAAACTTAATAAAATTTTAGGTTAATTCTTTTGGATCCCTTGGTAGGGCATTACATTGAAAGACTTGTTAAAGAGAATTGGATTGGAAATTTTTAAGCCTGTTGGTACACCTCTAATAATTGGTCACAAGTTATCTAGAAAAGATGGGACACCTATAGTTGATTAGAAAAGCACAAATCCATGATTGGAGGTTTGAAATATTTCACTCAAACCAAACCAGATATAGCAAATGAAGTTGGGATTATAGCTAGATTTCAAGTTGATCCTAAGGAGTATCATTATGCAGAATTAAAAAGGATATTTAGATACTTGAAAGGAACATGTGACTATGGAATTTGGTATGATAGATCAAGTGATTTTACTCTATGTGCATATACTGATGCAAATTGGGTAGGTAGTATGGATGATAGAAAGAGCACCAATGGTGGATCATTATTTCTTGGAGGAAGATTAGCTTCTTGGCTAAGCAAGAAACAAGATTGTATTTCTTCGAGTACACCTGAGGTAGAGTATGTTGCAGTAGATAATAATTGCAATCAAGTGATGTGGATGAAATAGATGCTGAAAGATATCATAATTGAGTTTGCAGAGCCTATTGTTATTTATTATGATAATACAAGTACAGTGCGTATGTCCAAGAATCATGTATTTCATTCTAAGACTAATCATATATCTATTAAGTATCATGTGTCAAGAGAGAAAGAAATAGAAAAGGAGATCAAATTAGAGTATGCAAGTACTAAAGATTAGATTACAAATATCTTTATGAAGCCTTTACTGAAAGATAAATTTGAGTACTTGAGAGGTGTGCTTGGGGTTGTGCACCTACCTTCTTTTGAGTAGATGGTGTAGTAAGTGCATCATTCCAATGGTACAAAGCACCATTGTTAGATTGGATTGAATGTTTATGCTTCTTGTATGGGAGAGTATCTATGGTGAGATGATTAATTAAGGACTCTTGGTATTTGATCTTCTAAAGTGTATTTAGACACTTGAGCTAGTTGAAGACTTGGAGAAATAAATTTATATAATGAAGACTTTTTCATTGATGTAAATAGGGAAGAGAATATGAATGAAAAACATCTCCTAAGTATGTATGCGAGAGTGCATGGAAATCTCTACTTTATTAAGGAGATTTAGAAAGATTCATGTAAAGAAGGAGAAATATCTCTATGAGGGAGATATGTATTGTGATTCGTTTACTATGAACAAATGTTTTTGATCCTAAAGAAGAAGAAGAAGAATAGTGCAGTGTTCTAGAAGATTTCAGATTTGATTAATGAAGAGGATTTGAAAAGATGAGAACAATAGCAACAAAAAATTATAGTTTTTTTATTCCTGGAACTTACAATATTCTCATCTATATTGCCATCGATGCCAAAGGGGGAGATTGGTAGCATGAATTTTGATGATACTACATTGGGGGAGTATCCTAAGCATTGGAGAGTATTGATATGTTGCATTCATGATTTTGTTTGTCATTGATGTCAACATAGTAGTAAGTCTATGAAGACTAACATAGTAATAGAGAGAAATCAAGACAAGGTTTTTCTTGTCTGGTGATGTGTGGTCATGGACATGTTTAGTACAATGTCCTAATGATGTGTTTCAATGTGTAGAATGTAAGCCAAAGATGTATGAAATTTGTACTTGATTTACAAAGAGCAATCCAGAGACAAAGTACTTGGAAAGCATTTTTTGATGTTTGTATTATATCTTTCATCTGAGATGTAATAAAGAGATGCATGGCCAAACAATGATAGAGGATACTCAGATCATGATGTCGCTAAATGTGAAAGCCCTAGTATCACACATGTGAAGTTTTCTATAGATAGTGAGTTGATAGTGTTATTGTAATTGTAATTAATTAATTATCTTATTATAATTAATTGGGAAAGCCTCAAGGCTGACTCAAGGAATTATTTTGAAGATATGGTATTTAAAGGAAATATTTTTTCCTTTTTTGTAATGTATTTTGATCATTATATGAAGAGTGAAGTGCAAAAAGGATTAAATTATTTACTAAATGTGAATAAGCAATCCAAGGGATTATTGGATACAAGTTTAGTAATTTGGTTACAAGATCAAAAGGAGGAGAGGTCTGGTTGATAGGAAAGAGAAAGCAAGTACAATTCAATTCTATTATTTTGCAAGGAATAATACAGAGATCATTTGGACAATGGGTTCATTAGCCTTTCCCTTGAAGCTATTTGGGCAGTGGGCCCACCTGTCTTCCATAACTCCTAACAGGGTTGGAATCTCCTAATAGGGATTCAAAGTCTCCTAAGAAGGAGTGATTTGTAATGAATGTTGTTAGAGACTCCTAACAAGGTCCATCCTCTAACAAGGAATATTTATATTAGTACGTCACCTTGTGGGTACCATCCCCACTAGGGTTTTCCCTCTAATGAAGGTTTTTCCTAGTTAACATATCTAGTGTTATTGTGCATGAGTATCTTGTTGTGGTTTCTGATTATATTTCTCTTATGGTTAAAAAGTTTGTTTAAGGTTGATAATTGTGATAATAGTTGGATAACTGATCCACACCCCCCCCCTCTCAATTATATTGTTGTACTATATATTTTAACACATTCCTCACAATTTGTGCATTATTCTCCTTCAACATTTCTTCCTAGATACAGATTCAATAGATGCCATTTTTGAAACTATGGTTTAAACAAATTCACTTAAACAATTTTGAAATCAACTTAACACGACACTATAAAACTTTGCTTACTTAATTCTTCAAATATTGTCAACGACACATTGTAATTCACTTATTATTTCACTAAAACTACCTTAATCACCTTTGAACTTCTTGTGTACACTAAAATCATTGGGTAAGTGAAAATAAATATCAAAATTTGATATATACCCTCAATCTTTCATTTGAGGTCAGCAATAAATGCATTGTAGTGAAATAGGTGCATAAAAATTCTCTCAACCTTCACATGTTATGTTGGCACTTCTATCCTTTCAAATACTCAGTCACTATTACTTGGCTTGGTCAATATCATCTTGCTCAAAATATACATCAGTTTGATCATTGTAAATCTTTGGTCTATATTACAATATTTGGCCAATATAGATAGTATTACTAATGCTCGACACTTGATAGTATAATTGACTCCATTTCCCAATTCTTCTCTTAGATATTTCATAGTGTATCTTTATTCATGTTGATATGGAAATTTAATCATATTTCTTGTTAGGAACTAGTGTATAATATATCATTCAAGTGTATAGTTCCTTACATACCTCCTCAGCTTAATTAGATGTGATGTGATCACATGATCCATTAGATTGTGTGATCTCAACTTCACTTGATCCACTACCTTTGGCTTCTACTCTCCTTTTCCAAGATAAATTTATCTCCTTCTTTGTTTTCTCCAAGTCAATTTTTCCTTTTCTTTTGATGTGTTCACTGCTTGGTGCTAGTGCTAGGGACTTGTAGCTCTTACTAACATGTCCAACCTTAAGACAACTAAAGAAAACTAGGTTTCCATTTAACTATTTCTTATAATTGCCTCTAAAATGTGTCTTAATGCAATTTTTTTGAATGTTTCAATACTCTCTAATGGAAACTATACCATGCATTATAATCCAAATTGTAAGAGTTACCTTGCTAAGTGCATTTGCTTGTCTTTTAGATGTCTTGTTGGATTTTGCTTTGGATCTAAATTCTTGAGATATATGTCCATATTTCTCACATATGTAGAATTTTCCTTCACAGCTAGGTGTATTAGATGTATCACATGTCTTTGACCTAAATTCATGTGTATGGTGTCCTATTTTCTTGCAATTAAAACAATTCCTGGTAAACTTGGAGGTTTATTTGATGCAGTTTCCCCCTAGATTATTTCTACAGGAGTTTGGGGTTAGCACCCCAAGTGTGCTCCCTATTGTAGTACAAGGTGGGGTCATTAGGCAATGATTCTATAGGGGTTTTTGTAGGCAACCCCACTAAAGCCAAAAAGGACTCTACTATTGTAAAGGGCATTGATTACTATTCTTTTCTATTGGATGACTTATTCTAGCCCTAATTTTGTAAGTGGTGAAAGCTTGTATAAAATGACTTAGGATTAGGGATTTCAAAATGTATGGTAATATTGTAGCTTCTTATGGTAGTATTGAGTTTTAAGAGATTACAGATTGTAATAATTGGATAATAATAATATTGGACTTGTTATTGGTGGACGTAGCCTAGAGATTGGGTGAACCACATTAAATCCTTGTGTGTTGTGTTCTCTTATGTGCAATTTATTATTTTTTGATATTGGTTATATTTACATGTAGCTATTATTTTTGTCTATGGTTAATCCTAACAAAACTTAGGTTTAGGGTTTTTCTTACCATTTTTGCTTCTACAAAAATTTGATGTGTATCCTACTTTGCCACAATTATGACATGTACATTTACCTTTAGGTTTTGCATTTCTTTTCTTTCCACTCTTGGATGCCTCTCCTTTCTTATTAGATGAAGAGTTTTTCATATGTCCCAAACTAGAAACATCACTAGATGACCTTGGTGATCTCATCAATTCTTCAAAGTATTTGATAGCTTCACTTGGTTTATTCATTCTGTCCACAAGTTATTTCTCATATCTCAACTCATTCCTTAGCTAATCACTCTATGATCTCATATTTGTAATCTCTATGTCCTTTCTACTTTTCTCCTAGTTTCCATGTAACAAGTATTTCATCATGTCTAGCTAGTTGTTTGTAAGCTTCTAAATGTTAGATGACTTTTGTTTGAGTCTAGTAGCCATTTTTCCTTTGTCTTCTTTAACCATGATTTTTTCTTCTTCAAATTTCTTCTTTTGTTCAATCACTTCAAATACCCTTACTAATTGGATCTTATGTTTTCTCTTCAATCCTTTAAGTTTTTCATTTAGAATATTTTTCTTCTCCAATAGGTCCACTACAACTACATCATTTTTACCAGAATTCCCACTACTAAGCAATCCTTTGATATCTACTTCCTTATATAGTGTATTATTCTTCTAAATGGCCATGCTTTTCCATTTCTTTAAGGATTTTCTTAACTCTTCTTTTTCTTCTTCAAGTTTCTATAGTATGATATAGATCTCAAACATTTGATTCTCAATAACCTCTCTCAATTTGTAAGCCTCCATCTCCAAGATTTAAACTCTCAACTTATTAGAATTCTTTTAAGAGAACTAGCTCTGATACCAATTGTTGGAAGACTTATTGGGAAACAAGATATTGAGAGAGGAGGTGAATCAGGATCTATAAAACTTTCTACTCCTTAAAAATAATAATAGTTTAGCAAACATGTACCTTTTAACTTGTCCTTTGTCATTATACCAAGTGATTGATCTCCAATGATTTTATTTGGTGCACGATGCCTTCTAACATATCTAGCAAGTTTGGGCTCCTTCTTTCTAAAATTACTAGGTTCACCATGATCTTATGTTTCATGCTCAAGTCCCACTATTTGTGACTCAGGTCCATTATATTGTGACTCAATTTCTACTTATCAAAACTTAGGTCCTTTTGATGACTAGGGTTGCACTTGCTACAACTCAAGTTGAACTAGAGATTTTGGGGACTCGGGTGGTGAGGGCTATTGATTCCCACTTTCTTGAATATTAGGAATAGTATTAGGCTCATAGTAAAAAAAATTATGTAGTCTTTAGGTTCCTTACTACTCTATTCTTTTCTCTTTTTTGCAAACTCGTCAATCTTCACATGTACACTTTCTATAACCTTATGATTAGATAGATTCAAGCATTTATATTTCTTTCTCTTATTGTAATATCCCATAAATATTTATTCATCAGCTTTGACATCAAGTTTTCCTTTTCTAGACTCCTTTAAAATATAACATTTACTTCCAAATACTTTGAAGTAACACAAATTAGGTTTATAGCCATACCATAATTCAAAAGTTGCTTCATTTGAATCCTTCATCAAATGAACTCAGTTCAAGGTATGAATTATAGTGTTGATTGCTTTCTTCCAGTATTTGATAGCAACATTCATTTCTATCATAAGGGTCCTTGCACAATTCATGATTGATCTATTACTTCTTTCAATAATTTCATTCTATTGAGGTGTGTTAGGTGTACATACTTATCTTTTGATTCCTCTCTCAATGCAAAATTCATTGAATTTATTAGAAATAAATTCTCCTTGTCTATCTAATCTTGAACATTTTAGTTTCTTTCCCATTTCTTTCTCCACTCTAGCTAGATACCATTTGAACTTTTGAAAATCTTTTGATTTTTCTTTTAGATACATAACAATCATCATTCTAGAATAATCATCAACAAATAAAAATAAGGTTCTTTTATGTAGCTTTCAATGCCAATAGGTCCACAAAGGTTTGTATCGACTAGCTCCAAGACTTCTTAAGAATGATAGTTTTTTCTTTTAAAACTTGTCTTGCATATCTTGCCAATTTGACAATTCTTGCACACGTCCATGTTAGGTTTCTTTAGGCTTGGAATGCCTCTAATTCTTCTATAATTTCTTATGTTTATCAAGCTATCAAAATTCACATGACATAACCTCATATGACATAGCCAAATTTCTTCTACTTGAGCAATGAAACATGAAATTTCATTAAGATATAGGTATAATAGGTTACCTTTCATTTTCTTACCAGTCCTAACTAGATTACCTATTCCATCTAGTAGACTAGCCTTTCGATTAATGAATTGTACCTTGAATCCAATGTTATTCAATTAAGCCAAACTAAGTAGATTATGCTTTAGTCCTTCAACCCAATAAGCATTATAACATCTAAGATCATTGGTTAGTGTAACACAACCTTTACCTTTCACATAAAATGGTTCATCATTGCCAAATCTAACACTTCCACCATCATAGTGTACCAAGTTCTCAAATTTAGGTTTGTCACCAATCATATGGTGAGAATGAAAACTATCAATAATCTATGTATCATTCTTACTAATATGTGAGATAAGATCCATTTTATCATTCTCATAATCTGATTCATCCTTAATAGTAATGTAGACCATTTCATCTTCTTCTTCAGTACTTTCCAAATTTTTAGCAATATAAAAAGATTTCTTACCATTGTCATTGCAATCCTTGTATCTTTTGAAGTCATTCTTACCCTTGGACTTCCCATTCTTCTTTTCTTCTTTGCCTTCTCTATTTGGACACCTTGTGGTGCAAAAGAACCTAAAGTACAAGAGCACAAGGAGGCTAAGAGTCCTTATATCATATATTAAACTTTTTTTAAGACATTTATAATGTGTTTGAGTCCATAAGTTAAAATATAAAGTCTAGAGAAGCCATTTGTAATAAGTTTCAAAATTGTGCAAGGAGGTCTCAAATTGGTCGAGAAGGTAAAAATATGAAAGAATTCCTTATAAATAATTAAGTTGATGTAAAATATCCATTTAAGTCCATGTTAGGGTTATTCAATTGTCCATGCAAATATTTTTCAAATTTGGACTTACACTTGCAAAATTTGTATTGTGAAAATGTACGAAGTGCATAAATATTGCCAAAGTTGCATAATGAGTTGAAAGAATGTAAGGAGATTGTTTAAAAAGTGGTTTGGAAGTTATAACCAACCACAAAAACTATAAAAAAGGATGTATGGTGAAACCAAAGAAGGGAAGGAAACATTCACATTTGAAACAAATTTGGTGAAATTCTGAGTTGTTATTTTGATTGACTTTTCAATTTTAGTGTTCCAAGTTTTGTATGACCATGTACAACTTGGAAACCATGTACAATCTATATTTTTGGATGGAGGGAAGGAAGGAAGAGAAATAGAAGGAAGGTTATATTTGATAAGATGGAGTAGAAATAAGAGAAGGAATGTTATTCAGCCCTCTATCCAAAAATATAGATTATACATGGTTTCATGGTTGTACAACACCTAGAACCAACACTAAAATTTAAAATTCAATCAAAATAACAACTTATAATTTCACCAAATTTGTTTTAAATGTGAAGTTTTCCTTCCCTTCTTCTTTGGTTTGACCATACATCTATTTTTACAATTTTTGTGGTTGGTTATAACTTCGAAACCACCTTTTAAACCATCTCCTTGCATTCTTTTAACTCATTATGCAACTTTGACAATATTTATGCGCTTTATGCATTTTCACATTACAACTTTTGCAAGTCCAAATTTGACAAATATTTGCATGGACACTTGAATAACCCTAACATGGACTTAAATGGACATTTTACATCAACTTAATCATATATAAGGCATTCTTTCATATTTTTACCATCTTGATCAATTTGAGACCTCCTTGCACAATTTTGACACTTATTACAAATGGCATCTCTAGCCTTTACGTTTCAACTTATGGACTCAAACACATTATAAATGTCTTTAAAAAAATATTTAATATATGACATAAGGACTCTTGACCTCCTTGTGCTCTTGTACTTTAGGTTCTCCTGCACCATTATTCTAATTTTGAAAAATTTCCATGTCCCATGGAAATGCCTTTGTCAATAATTTGCAAAAACTCTTTGCTCCATCCTTCTACTGCTCACTCTGATGTTGTAATTGACTATGTCTCTCACAATGTTGCATAACAACAAACTATCCAACATGAACCATCCATCTTACCCAATAGTAGACTCAATCTGGTGATGCACTTCCCACTCTCACTTAGTGGTTGCTTTCAGCATCCTACTCCAAACATATCTCTGTCGAAGAATGGTTAGGACATAACTTATTTTCTTTCCCACAAACTCTTTTAGGAACTTCTTTCCTTCTTGCAAATAGATGGGTCAAGTTCTTTCCTCACAATATCTATCTACCTAGATCTTTCGCTGGCTCTAATACCAATTTGATGTAAATAGGATTTCAAAAAAATCGAAATCTACATATCATTGATATAAAATATTCGACATAGAGACATTTTATAAGGTTAAACACAACCAAGCTTAATATTCTCTCATTCCCATAGCCTAGTTTCTATTTTGGGTTCCATTGTTCATAACATGTGTTCCAAAAAATTTCTTGCCAAACCTTTTGAGAAATTATTTAAAATTAGTCCTTATAAATCATATCCAAAGCTGAGCCCAATCCAATAACCCAATTATAATTTATGACCTTTGTATCAAGACCCAATTTTACTATAAAAATGTAGAAGTGAAACTCAAAACCCTACCCTAGGAATCCGATATCTTTCTAAAGAAAATGAAACCAAACCAATTTAAAAATGACCATTTCTAATTCTAGTTTTCAAATATATAAGCTATTAATTATTCCAATCGATAAATCATTACATGCATGCAAATCTATGCCTGTAACTCCATTGAAGATATAAAAAAACCAGTTTCCATAAAACTTTCATAACTTCCATAAATATGATTGAAAATGAGTCAAACCAAAAGGAAATGAAATTAGATGTAAATATCTATTCAATGAATCTATTTAGAGGTTGTAACTATTCCATATGTGTTAGTACCAAGTGCTGCAACATGACTTCTATTAAGAAATTTGAAATCTATAAATAACCAATTTCACTAAAATATGCATAACTTCTTCAAAACCAAATGAAATTAATTCAAAACAAAAGATTAGGAATTTTATTTATCCCTCTATCAAAAACTATAGATTATACATGGTTTCAAAGTCATACATGGCCATACAAGACCTGGAACCAACACTAGAACTGAAAAGGAAATCAAAATAACAACTCAGAATTTCACCAAATTTGTTTCAAATGTGAATGTTTCCTTCTCTTCTTCTTTTGTTTGACCATACATCCATTTTTATAGTTTTTTTGGTTGGATATAACTTCCAACTCACCTTTTACACCATCTCCTTACATTCTTCTAAACTATGTATAATCTATATTTTTGAAAAGAGGGATGAATAACCTTCCTTCTCCTTTCAGTTTGGATTAGTTTCATTTTTTTTTTGAAGAAGTTATGCATATTTTAGTGAAAGTGGTTATTAACAAATTTTAGATTTCTTGATAGTAGTCATGTTGTAGCACTTGGTATTGACACATATGAAATAGTTATGACCTCTAAATAGATTCATTTGATAGATATTTGAATCTAGTTTCATTTCTTTTTGGTTTGAGTCATCTTCAATCATATTTATGGAAGTTATGAAAGTTTTACTGGAAATTGGCTTTTTTATATCTTCAATGGAGTTGGAGGTATAGATTTGCATGCATGTAATGATTTATAGATTGGAATAATTAATGTCTTACAAATTTGAAACCTAGACTTAGAAATATTACTTTTTAAATTGGTTTGGTTTCATTTGAAGTTTTTGTGAGAAAGATATTGGATTCCCAAGGTAGAGTTTTGAGTTTTACCTCTGTATTTTTATAGTAAAATTGGGTCTTGATACAAAGGTCATTAATTATAATTTATTTGTTTTATTGGGCTCATCTTTGGGTATGATTTATAAGGACTAATTTAAAATTATTCCTTCAAATATTTTGGCAAGAAAGTTTTTGGAACAAATGTTATGAATAATGGAACCCAAAATAGAAACTAGGCTATAGAAATGAGAGAATATTAAGCTTGGTTGTGTTTAACCTCATAAAATTCCTCTATGTTGAATCTTTTATGTCAATGATATGTAAATTTAGATTTTTTTGAAATTTTATTTACATCACCTTGTAGCAATGTGACCAACCTCTTCACAAGAAAAGAAGATCAAAGGAATTTATCCTTTGTACTTCCCTTTATCCTTGGGAAATCTTCTTGCAAGTAATGCTTCAATGACTTCAAGATCTTCATTAGAACCATCTTCATCTTCACTATTAGATTTATTTTTATATTTTTCATCTTTCTTCTTTAGTGATAGCTTGGCTTGAAATGTAGAATCAAGGTTTCTACTATTATGAACATAATTATCATAGTTATCTAATTCAAATGTTGTCAATCTTCCTACTACTACATCCAATGTTATATCATTCTTGGGATTGCATCTCATTTCTTTAATTGATGACACTCTAATTGCATATATAGGAATATGTGTTCTAAGAAACTTTCTTACCACTCTCTCATCTTCAACCTTTCCTCCCGAAGCTCTAGTTGCACACACACTTACTTTTATTCTTTCACTGTATTTTGCAATATTCTCATCTTCACTCATCGTTATTTGACCAAATTGTCCTCTCAGAATTTTTTCCTTGGATCTTCTTACATTATCATCTCCTCTAGAGATGTCCTTCATCTTGATCCACATCTCATGAGCAGTACCACAATATTTTACTTCATCAAGTTCAACATAGCTGAGAGTTGAAGCAATATCAATCATCATCAAATTAAAATTCTTCTTTTATGTGATTTGTTTAACATTCATAGTTTTGGTAGGTACCATATACTTGGTGTCTAGGTGCTTTAGGCCTCAGTCTCCAATGGTTTCCAAATGTAATCTCATGATTTTTTTTTCATGCCTTGAAGTTATCTTCGTTTAGAGTAGGGATCTCTATCCTATAAGACATCCTAATATTTAGCTTAGGTCCTTAAAAACTTCATTGCAAGTACCAAAAGATTTGATACCAATTGTTGGAAATATAAGAGGAGTAACTGAGAGGGGAGGGTGAATCATTTACTAAAAAAATAAATCCTAGACCCCTTAGATGTTAACAGAAATCAAAATATAACTTCTTTTGAAATTGAATTACTATTGAAACACAGTTAACATAGAGGCACTTAGTTAACACTAGTAATTTACTGTCACTCGAAAAGTACTAAAATATAAAATGTAACTTTGTAAATACTAACAAATTCAGCAAAAATTTGGTGGGATGGAAAGGAATTCTTTTAAGCCAAGCTAAGGGTAAAAGGAGAATTCCTTTAATTCCTTGGGACCAAGTTTGTAAACCTCGCAGTGAATGGGGGTTTAGGAATTTGGAAAACTAGTAGTTTGAATAAAGCCCTTCTAGCCAAACAAGGGTGGAGAGTGTACCATGACAATAAAGAGTGGCATTCCATTTGGAAACATAAGTATCTCTTCAATGCTTACTCTCTTTCTGATTTCCTCAAATCTCCTGATGCTATTCACTCTTCCTCCATTTGGGGAGTTGTTCAGGGGACCAAGAAAAATTTAAAAAAAGGATGTTCCTAGAAAGTTGGTAATGGACTTAAAGTGAAATTTTGGGAAGATATATGGCTTATGGATCACCCTTTGACTGAAGATTTAAATGACAAGGCCTTAATTGATCGATGCAAGCAGAGATTTGGCCTTCTTGTTTGTCATTACTAGCAGAATGATTCATGGGTGAATTTAACTGATGTAAGTCATGGCTTCAATAATATCCAATTATCCCTTAATTTTGTTTCTCTTTACCCTTATATGGAGGATGAGATTATCTAGCATGCTGACCCTAGTGGGAAATTTAAAGTCTCTTCTATCTTTGCTCCTAAGGATAAGAATAGCCAACCCCTCTGGTCTCAAGCTTGGATAAAGGGTCTCATTCCCAAAATTATCATTTTCTTTTGGACTCTTCTCCAAAACAAAATTTTGACTCTTGATAACTTGCAAAAAAGAGGTATAAATTTGGTTAACAGGTGTTCTTTATGCAGAAAGGGACTTGAAGATAGAGATCATATGTTTTTGAGTTGCTCTTCTACCTAGGAAGTTTGGACTAAGATTTTGATTTTTTGGGGCATGACATGGGTACTTCAAAGCAATGTGTATCTTGATTTCAAGAGTTGGAGATGCCCCTCAAATGATCCTGATGCCCAATTTCTCTGGAAACTTACCCTCCCCCACCTTTGGTGGGGCATATGGAAAGAAAGAAATAATAGGATTTTCAGGAATAAAGATCTTCCAGGATGGGTGCTTGGTCAGAATATCATCAGAGCCTTCAAGGAAAATTTTATGTACCAGAGAGAGCCTACTCAGACCTTCCAACTTGATCACTCTGTAAGATCTCAAGGATCTAAGTTGAAAATTGATAATCCTAGATCGATTATAAAATGGCTTGTTCCTCCTAGTGGTTGGATCAAAGGAAATTTTGATGGAGCAACTAAGGGTAACTCGAGAAGAGCAAGATGTGGAGGTGTTCTTACAGATCATATGGGAAATGTTATTGATGTTGTTGATGTCCCTATTGTTCACTCAAATAGTCATATTGCTAAAGCTACTGCACCCCTTTGTACCACTATTTTAGCTATTGATCTGGGATACTCCAAATTATGGTTGGAAGGGGATTCTCTGAACATTATAAATATTCTTAATAATAAAAATTCTATCTCTTGGTCTATAGAGGCAACGGTTATGAGAATCAAAACCTTATTTCAAAATTTTGAAAAGGTGGTCATTTCCCATACTTATAGAGAAGCCAACGGGGTTGCTGATTGGATAGCTAATCACGCAGTTCAAATGGGACAAAAGATGAGGTAGCTTGATGACTTAAACAAACATGTGGATCTTAAAGTGATTATTAATTATGATGTTATTCATTCCAGAGTGGGAAAGATTTGCTTGGATTAGAAATTTAATGATTTGCAAGAGTGTCCTTACGACTGTTAGATTTCCATTCCCAAGGAGGTACATTCATGTGAAGGCTATGTGTTGTCTGCACGTATCCTCAAAAAGGTATCCTTGATATCATGTGACAAATAACTAGTCTCACTTCTACTTCTTTGCTATTGATATCTGGGTGTCTCTAGTTTTTTGTTTGCTCTGCAATATGGGAGGTGAATTGAGGAAGCAAGAACCCAAAAAATGTGATGATTGGAAGGCTAGGCATGACATTTGGAAGATTCTCTAGAAAGGGAAGGTGGTAAGCTACCTAGAGCAGTTGCATAGATTCAAACCCCATGTCACCACTACCTTCTTCAAAAATTGGGTGGATGACAAAGTGACTTTACATGGAGTGTCTGTAAAGCTTATGGAGGAATTCACTGCCAAGGTCACTAGCCTCCCCATGAAAGGTATCAAGTTTTCAAAGCAGACCAGCATTTCCAATGCAGCCTACAAAAAATTATTGAAGATGGAAGAAGAGGAATTGTTATTGGAAAAGAATGGTGACTTCTATGATGTGCAATAGATAAAAGGTATATGGCATGATGTGCTTGGTTGTATTTGCAAGTACTTCATCCTTGATGGAAGAAATAAAAGGGTGTACAAATTCCACTTTGTCTTCCTTAACCATTTTAGGTACAAGGACAAAATTTCCTTCCCTTTTTATTTGCAATTTTCTTTGCTCCAAACTTTGAATGCCCATAAAAAGAAACAGTCTCAACCTATATTACATGAAGGTCTGATTTTACTCATTGAGGGTTTTTGTAAAAATAAGTCCATTACTTTGTCTCCATCCATTGGTAAGCATAATGTAAGGGAAACTTGGCAACAAAGAATATAACCGTTTCCACATAACCCATAATAAATTTTAAATAAACACGAAATTAAAATCCACATGCAAGAGAATAAACAACATACGCACAAAATTGTGACACAAGATATACCCTGGGAAACCCTCATTGAGGGAAAAAACCCAGCCTCCAAAAGCATCCATCAACATGTATTATTCAGCAAAAAATACCATTGCCATACAACCATGGAAGCCTTCATGGCCATAGCCACAACCGAGAAAACTATGTGAACAAGCATGAATCCACACATCCCATGCCATGCTTTCAACCTTCACAAATGCTCCCTTGGCTAACCTGTCAAGCCTTGTCCCGATCGACTCTTGCCTTTTGTCTTCTCCTTGCCACTCTACAACAACTACCCTTGTGGTTGCTTATATAGTAGCAAGTCCCACAAAACCACTAAGTGGTATTACATAAACCATGTGCTAAAACCATTTGCTACCTAACCCACTGACTCCGCATTTAATATTGGGCCTTTAATTCTTTTCCCCAATATTAAATAATTACATGAAATATTATCACAATGTTACAATACAACTCATCAAAAATATTCTATGGAAATCTTTACATGTTGCACGTCCATCTAGGTGCAACATTACATAATAAAATAAAATAATAAAATATAACAATATTATGCAATGTGTGCAACACCCATTATCTCAACAATCTCCCACTTGTTGTATACATTGCATAGGGTCAATCCGTAGCCACATAAATGAACAAGGGAACAATCCCTCCCAACACATCCACCATCATGGATCAAAATACACCAAGTGCTCCATCCTGGTACCTACAACAAAATCAAAGTATCCAGCATCTCGAACATGAATGATCTCACCTCCTATTATGCCACTCTCACTGGACATACATATTATCCATCCAAAGAGAAAGCCACCCAACCTATCACATTAGAAGATCATAAAATCCTGCACCAACTAAAATTCCAAGCACAAAAACCTGATCCAAAGGTAATCACATGTATCCGTAGTTGTCAAAATATCCATAGCTGAAATAGCACCCACAGCAAAGTACCAAACCCATCCAACTATCCATACCTCAAAGGTATAACAAGTGAATCTCATATCACCAACATATCCAATCTATAACCTGCAATCACAAGCCTCAAGAGCAATACTTGCCACATATATACCAAGAAGCTCCCACTGCAAAAGATAAGTCAAATCTATAACCAATCCACTCAACACATCTCAAAGAAGTGAATCCATGTAGTATCAAGGACATTGACAATACATAAACCAATATCTTGCAAGAACAACTCTCATAACAAGTCTCCAATGCTCTGCCAAGTTCACCACAACCAACAAAAGAAAGAGATAAAGGAGTAACCATGTCATCTCTCACATGAAAAAAATGAGCACAAACTAGTGATCACAATCTCTAACCAATCTCAAATCCAATGTAGGCAAAACTAAACATCCAAGAAGATAACCAAGACCAGAGAAACCATGCAAATCATAACCTGTATCATGTCCTTCTACACACACCTCTAGATGTAAACTGTGCAAGATAGATCTCCTCTATAAAAACCCAACAAGAAGCCTCAACAACACCCAAACCATACCATATAACTCATCATGGATGTAAGCCTCTCACAAGAAGATCAAACTCAATAAACCATTCCTAAATCAAGGAATATGCCCAATATAAAACCATCTCCCAAACTCAACCAACATAACAACATATGCACATGGAGATAACCAATGCTTAACCATCTCTCAAATGAACCCTCTAGAACTAACTCATGTACCATAGCTCAAGATCCATATTCATGAAAGATAAGCATAAATATAATGCAACTGAGAGAAAATAATGGGCTATACCTCTCAAGTAGCAAACCGCCGAGTAGACCAAGAGTGGGGAATGAGAATTCTCATCAAGATACCCAAGTCTCCAACCAAGACTCATCTAAGAACAATCTCCTCTCAAGTCCATATCAGGTGACTGCCCCTCGGACTTCCTGCTGAAACCATCAACCGTCCTAACAAATACTTCTCCAATCTAAGAGAAATCAGCGTCACCACCGTCTCTAAGTATCCATAAGCACCTATAACCAATCAATTCATGCCAAATCCAAATGCAACATAGCAATATTATGAAGTATCCAGCTTATGATCAGTGTACTCAATACCAAGAAACTAAACCAAGATCAATATCAAAGTTCCAACCATGGCCTCAGGAACATAAACATGACAACATGATCTAACCATCTCAACTAAAGAGATAACATGCTCCACATGAACATACTATAATATGTCACAACTCTAAACGCGTATCAAGAGTATACCATGACATAATAATGAAACCATCCTCACACCAAGGATAACATGCCAAATAAAAGCATAAACCACACCTTTGCCAAGAACCCTGTGAGTCCTCAAGATGCAACCATCTCCATACACCATGAAGAAAACCATCTCCATATATCAGGAAGAACCATGTCCATACACCATGAAGATAACCAAGAACTCCATGAGTCCTCAAGATCTAACCATCTTCACACACCATGAAGATAACAAGTGCACCATGCAAATGTTAAAGATGCTTCTGTAGCAACAGGATCTAAGACAAATCTCCAACATCTGCAAACACTCAATAAATATATCAATGCCAACAACTCCCACTCAACTGTGGTACCAAGTCACCTATGACATCATAAAATCCATCTCCTATATGAAGATCCAAACTAAGCTAGGAACTAATCCTGCACTATCACCTCATCACTGTCACAAGCTCCCACTAAACCATGTATCCAAGCTATCCATGACATAATGATGAAAAACCATCCTCTAACCATGAGAATCAACCAAAGCATCAAATCGTCAAAGAACTCAAAGTGCACATCATGAGCTCCTCAAAAGAAATTAAATAACCATGATCCTCAACCAAGAAGATATACCACCATAACTGAATAAAAAATCCAAGCTAATGAACATCAAGGATGTACCTGCATATCCAATCATGTCATGCCAAAATCCATGACACCATGATCACATCCATGAACCGAGCATCTGGCTCTCAATATGTCCAACCTGTCAACATATTCAACCACAACCCTCCACCATGACTGTACCTGGTAACAACATCTCATCCCTTCTATATGAAGATAAAATCATGTGACTTAGGGCATAGACAACCCAAATCCAAGTCACCAATCTGAATATGCATCAATAATGAAAGATCAATAGGCAAAGACAACCCATAACTAAGCTATAAATGCAACTTGTAAGTATAGACTACTTAAAACACTGCACAACTTGTAGATCCAACAAGTCATCATGCATATCCAAACCAAACACTGATAACCATATCATCATGAGACCAAACTTGAGTATACAATGACATCAAAACTTAAATCTCCAATGCCATAAACTCACAATGTTACCATAGTCAAAATATATCTATAAGCTGTTCAGATAAATATATCATCAGATAAATCTAAACTAATGTGTAGAGCTCTCCAAGAGCTTTCTGTTGACTATTCGAAGTCCAAAATCTGACTCCATATGCCCAAGTTATGCCCCAATTTGTGCTCAAAATAAACAACATCTAACTTTAGGGCTCTTAAAACCTGAAAAAATCTCAAACTCATAGAACCAAACCTACACCATGTTGTAGTGCTCTGAATTAGCTTTCCAATGCCTATAAGAACTTTGAAATTTGATATTCTGAGAGAAAGTTATGGTTGTTTTACTAAGATAGTCTTTTTACCATTTTTAGTACGATTTTTCATTTTTTATTTTTTTTCAGTGACGAAAATTTTGACGGGATTAAATTTGACGGCCATCATGGGCTGAAACCAAAAAAACTCTTTCATTTCCTCTGAACATGGCCAAACTAGGGCATATTATATATCAAAATTTATGGAAATGTCGACCCGGATCCAATGGTGAGGTCTATTTTTACCTAGGAGGTCATTTCTGCATGCTACCCCCCAAAAACCCTCATTTTAAATGAAACATCTGAAAAACTCTTTTGTCCAACAATTTCACATGCCCAAATCTTTTAACATCCCATCATAACAGCAAATCCAAAGTCCTCAGATCTACAATAAATCATTCATATATCTTGCCCTTTCTTTTATCCTCTCATGCATTCCCATGGATTCAATCTAGGGTTACAATAATAAAACCATAGCTCTGATACCACTTGTAAGGGAAAATTGGCAACAAAGAATATAACCATTTCCACATAACCCATAATAAATTTGAAATAAACATGGAATTAAAATCCACATGCAAGAGAATAGACAACATACCCACAAAATTGTGACACAAGATATACCCTAGGAAACCCTCATTGAGGGAAAAAAACCCAGCCTCCAAAAGCATCCATCACCATGTATTATTCAGCAAAAAATACCATTTCCATACAACCATGGAAGCCTTCATGGCCATAGCCACAACCGAGCAAACTATGTGAACAAGCATGAATCCACACATCCCATGCCATGCTTTCAACCTTCACAAATGCTCCCTTGGCTAACCTGTCAAGCCTTGTCCCGCTCGACTCTTGCCTTTTGTCTTCTCCTTGTCACTCTACAACAACTACCCTTGTGGTTACTTATATAGTAGCAAGTCCCACGAAACCACTAAGTGTTATTACATAAACCATGTGCTAAAACCATGTGCTACCTAACCCACTGACTCCACATTTAATATTGGGCATTTAATTCTTTTCCCCAATATTAAATAATTATATGAAATATTATCACAATGTTACAATACAACTCATCAAGAATATTCCATGGGAATCTTTACATGTTGCACGTCCATCTAGGTACAACATTACATAATAAAATAAAATATAAAAATATAAAAATATTATGCAATGTGTGCAACACCCATTATCTCAACACATAAGAGTCCTAATCCTATAAAAGGTAAAAAGGATGAGCGTGGTAAAGAGAAAATTAAGGCTAAACTGAAACCCTAGAGCTCTCAAAAACAAATTGAGGAAGAGGATACAGAGGTGGAGAGCACTAAAGGCTCAAATAAGGATGCCCTTGAGGAAGAGGAGGGGATGGATGCCAGGGAGTTTAGCTCTAACCTGGATGGTTACCTAGATTTGAAAGACAAAAATGAGGATGGGAGAGAGGAGGAAACTATTGAGGTGAATTCGAAACAAAGCAAGTCAGAAAATGATGACACTCATATCATAACTGGGGGAGGTGATAAAGAGAAATAAAATTTAAATGATGATCTAGCCATCTTGAGTGAGGAGGAAAACATGGGGAAAGCTTCCACTCTTATAAAGGAGGCTGATGGACATGATAAGGAGGGCCAAAGCCACCATATTCAAGTAGTGTCTAGTGAGGAGGAGTCGTGGGATGGAGGGATTCATATTGATAAAGTTGGCCCTTCCCACACCACTATTGATGATGAGGGTGACTCCTCAATGAGGGAAACCAAACTCTCCTTCCTTCACTCTGCTAAACAAAAAGCTGAATCTTTCCTTCAAGTCAATCCCTAGTTATATAATGAAATAATGGGGCTGAAGAAGAAACTGGATACCTTGCAACAAAACCAAGAGGCTGACCGGGCTATTATTCAACACATGGAGGTGCAAATGGGAGATGTTCCAAAAAAACTAAAGGATTATGAGCAAAATCTGAGAGTGCTCATTAGGGAAAGTGGAAAAAAAATGGAGCAAGTGACCTCAAGCATCTATGCAGCTGTGGTGACATTGGGCAAAAGAGTTAATGAAGGAACCATATCTTCGGAGGGCCCAAGCAAGAGGACAAGATAGAGTTCGAGGAAGAAATCTTTGATTTCTGCTACTTCTTCGATTGTTATCTCCATCCAAGAAACAGCTAAGAATTGTAAGCAGGCTATGAAGATGATAACATAACTGTAATAGTTTCCTGGGTCTTCTTTTCAGGTCAGGTTCCTATTCTAGTCCTATTTGTTGGCTGGCACTTCTGGTTCCTGTGTTTGGTCCTATTTTTTGGCTTTTAGTTTCTATCTTGTACTATAGGTTCCAGGTCCTTGTAAAACTTGGGTACTTTATCTGGACTTTTTTAGTGGTTTCAAGTCCCTGTAAAACTTGATTTTGGTTCTACTTTGTAGTAGGTTTTTGGGCTCTTTCCTGTGGGATGGCTTGTTTCTTCCTTTTTTGAGGATGTGAAAGGGTTTCAGGGTCCCTTCAAAACCTATTTTTACTGTAATCTAAAACTTGTTAAATACTAAACATGTAGATATTAAGATATTAAATGTGATTAACCTTAATTAACTTAGTTGCATACACATAAAAGAAATAGCATGAACAAAAGTGACACTAAGATTTAATGTGGAAACCCAATTTGGGAAAAACCACCAATTACAACTAGTTACTATTCTTCACTCTTCTAAAGTGATCCCCGTTAGGAGCCAACCTTGATAAAGGTTAAAAAACACAATATTATGTGTGACCCTATTAAAGGATTTAATCACTTGTTAAGAGTGGCCTTGTTAGAAATCTTTAGACACTTCAATCTAGAAATGCCACCTTGTTAGAGGATTTGGCAAATAGTTGTTAAGATAACTCTATTAAGAGATTTGATACAATGCTACAATTATTAAAGAGTAACATTGATACGACTTGATTACTCATGCAATTGTATTGCTGATTTTAAATCTTTGTTCTAGCTTGAATACTTGATCCTCCTTGACCAGATGAAACTTTGCATCTTGGTCAACTCAGGATACTATTCTATCCTTCCAATTTTCTTCCTTGGTTTATATTTTCAATTCCATGCTTCTCATATTCAATCCCACAACTTGACCTTATAACTTTTTCTTTTTCAAGTCAGCTTGAATACACATACAAATATTCAATATTCATCCCTTAAGTTGGCTAGACCAAAAAAAAAAACTCATTAAACTAACTATGTTGAATTAAGAAAATCCTTCCTTAGCCAACCTAGCTCAGTAGACACTAACTTTAAAATTATTTAATGCTACAACTTTTTAATCTTCCTTTGGTAAGTCAGTGAGCTCGATTAACACTAGTTCCATGCCAACTTTTCTTTGTTAACCTAGTGAGCTTAGTTAACACTAAAATTCTATGAACATCTCTTTGATGCTTGAGTGAATTTGGTAGACACTGTCTTCTAAACTTGGTTTACTTTGGAATGCTTGTCCAACATAGGAAACCATCTGCATTTCCTAAGTGGGCTTAGTAGACACTAACTGGTAAAGACTTGACATTTTGTGTAACATCAAAGACAATATACAATTGAATAATTATTTTCAACACTAACACTTGGTCATAACTAACATTCATGTTATCTCTCAACTTCTATAGGCTTGTCATATAATGACTCACTTAGCATAAGTTGTTTATTCACCACTTGGTCTTCATAGGATTTTCTCGGCATGTATTGCGGCTTGGTCTCTACTAGGATGCTCAGAAACCTTTGACTTGTCTTGTATGTAGTGAAATATAAATAAGTCCATGTAGCTCTACCTTCTCTCAATGGCTCAGTCACAGTAATGACCGAACAAGATTGGCTAGAAAATGATTAAGTATTGGACCCTAATATGTAGCAGGGCTTAGAGATTAGAAATTACTGTTAGAGTGGGGTTGTTATTGCACCAAAAAATTTATCTATCAACGCCCAATACAACCACTCAATTTATAGTACATAGAAGGCATTTAAACCCTTGTCATGAATCTTGAGGGGAGCACTATTTTTTTTAATAATAATATCCCCCTCAATGTTACCTGAGGGTCTAAGGAGTTGAACATATGACTAAGTTTTGATAAAATTATTGGAGTGGGGTTGTTGTTGCACCAAAATATCAAACTATCAATTCCTGATACAACCACTCAACTTATAGTACACAAGAGGTAGTTAAGCCCTTGCCATGAATCACAAGGGGAGCACTAAAAAAATTTCTAGCAGGGCCACCAATCAAATTCTAGAGGGTATCCAGAATGTCCTAGTTAGGGCTCTAAGGTGGTGGAGGTAGTGGGGGTGCTCCATCCTTATGTTCTATTTCAACATGTGTTTCTCTATGACCTCTACTTTACTAGCTAGCTTTTGTGATGAAAAGCATTTGACACAATAGTTTAAGTTTACATAAGTTGAAATGTAATGGGTTTAGGTTCCTAGTGTTGAAACTTTTATATGATACTAGAATGTCATGCCCAAAAATTATGGAAAAAATACACCAATTTTTTTTTTTTTTAAGGAAGGTTATAATTGAGTTGACTACACACTAACACTGAAAGAGTTGCAATTAGGTTAATGGTAAGAGAATGTTTATAAGTTATCAAATTTCAGGG
This sequence comes from Cupressus sempervirens, assembly GCA_028749045.1. NCBI lineage: Eukaryota > Viridiplantae > Streptophyta > Pinopsida > Cupressales > Cupressaceae > Cupressus > Cupressus sempervirens. The sequence continues at coordinate 599,954,843 of CM053787.1, forward strand.
TTACACAATATAGTTATAATGTGTTTATGGTTTAAGTTTCAAATTCACATTTTTTATCAAGGTGGTAGTTTGATGATGAGGTTTTAGTACATTTACAATTTTTTTTTAAAGGTTTTAACATATTGTCAATTCTCCAAGTTCACTCTCAAAGTGATGCACGTGGCAGCTACCACTCTTCAACTATGGGCTAATAACTTGAAGGAGGAGAACCTTGGAAAGGAGAACACGAAGCTTCTTTATAGCTTCCTCACTAATGAATGGGCCATGTTTTTCATGGCTAGGAAGGGAAAGAAAAAGGAGGCTACTTAATCGCTTTCTATCTTTAGTTGTTTTTTGGTACTCTTCTGGTCTCTCCCCATCTATTGTTGATGGTTTTTTTTTAATGCAAAACTTATTTATTGTCTATAGGTAGTATGATGCAATGACCAGCTACATGAATTTTATTAATTTGTTAAACTTTTCTGGTTTTAAAAGTAGGAATACTAGTAACTCTATATACTAGCATACTATTTTTGATGTTTTTGATATGAACCATTAGGGGGATTGTTTGGTTGTGCGTGGGTTGTCAATTGGTCTTGTGCTAGTTGTTAGCAGGTTTTTTGATGGTTTTTCCACTACTATTGTAAAGGGCTAGCCCCCTAGTTTTTGGCTTTTTTTTAATCAAAAACATACTATCAATTCAATTTAACTATCCACTATAGTTCACATGTCATTTTGAAGACATTATTAATTAAGTAGATAAGACATAATGTCTTTGCTATAGGAACATGAGGTAATGAGGTTTAAAAAAGGTTCCCTTATTTTAAGTTTCCATAGAATAGTTTAATTATTTAATTAAATCAGAATATCATGATTTCACAAAATTTTCCCAACTTATATAATTAAAATAAAAAATACAAAAGATGTCACTTTGATTAAATACTAATATAATTAGAGAAATCATAGTATAATATAATGTAATTATTATCACTCACAAAATATTAATTAAAGTAAAATAAAAAATACTATGTATATATTTACATATATATGATAACCCCATAAGTCATACCAACCTATGCATAAACCCACACAACAACTACTTGTATCTTTCTTACTAGATTAACTCATGTTATCTAACTATTTCATCTTGTTATCTTACTAATTTAATGACTAATTTAAATCTACTTTATTAATACTTAATTTACCCCCTTATGAACTATATCAACTAATGACTTCTTCAAATTACTAAATAACTAAGTAAAATAAGGCCATATTAAAATGCAATTTTACTTACAATTAAATTAAAATCTTCTTTCTAAATAAAGTATATAACTAATTAAAATACTAACTATCAAGTCTACTATCTAATCACTAAATATTTTTTTTTTAACATATATTATAAACCCATCTTAAAACACATTTAGAACTATTAACATCACTACAACCTACTTTATTAATTAACTAAATCACTTACTAAGAAAACCTTAAATATGCATTACTAAAAAATCAATTTAATTTACTCGTAAATTAAAGTAATTACTACATACCTATCCCCTAGATAGTCACCCTACTTCTAACCTATTCCTACACCTACTTCCCTAGCCCACTACACTCCTCACCACCCTATACATCTACTCCAAGTAAGGGAGTTGGGAGAGTTTATGGAGAGTGGAAGGTGGTGGGGGCACTTATTAAAGGTCCTTTCTCAAAACAAGTTTGTTTTGCATTAATATATTTTTTTACAATTGCCACTAAAATATGAAAACCCACATGGAGGGATATGGAAAGGATGGGGCATGGGACCCATGTGGGCCACATCCCCACTTTAACCACTTGCAATAAAGAAACATTATATATTTAGGTAGATAAATAGGTCTTTTTTTGCCTTTAATTTGTACAACCATTTTTGAAAGGGAAATATTCCCCCAAGGGAATATTATCTATTGCATACTCTTTTGGAGGACTAATTTATGCTCCATTTATTTTCTAGAGAGAAAATTTTCTCTCCCAAAAAATGTATGGGTATATTTCTAATTTTATAGTTCTCTTCATTTAGGTTCATATTTTCTTAGTGTTTATGGAGTTTATCTATTAGGTGGGGATGCTATGTTATTAACATCATGTATTACTAATGACTAATACATGCTTTCACTAATGTTTTTACTTAGTTAATTTAATCTAAATTTGTTAATCTATTTAGTTCATTGGATATAATAGGGTTTAAATTTGGAAATGAACTTGAAAATAAGACCATTGTTTCTCCAATTTCATGAATGTGAATGAGTTCTATAATCTAATCTAATTAAGAATGCACATGCATAATTTTACTTGAACATAAAAATGACATAGCCTAATACTTGATATGATCGTCTAATCCTTTGTAATCTTTCTCTATATCAAATTGAAAACTAAGATATAATAACAACTTTACTCTTAATGCATCTATTTAAGAACCTAATAAAATGCACCCTTTTTTCATTTCATACAAAATAATTTACAATAGAATGGAATTTTAAACTTCAATACATTGGCATTAAACTTTCTTAATGAAATCATTTAAAGTCTCTTTCATTTCCAATGCAACACAAGAGAGAAATATAAAAGAATTCTCAACCAATGATATAATCAAATAGCACTTTTATTCCAACTTAATGATATATACAATACAAGAATAATTACAAATAGAGTGAAAATCTCATCACTCAACTCATATAATACATGGAAAGAACAAAGGTAAGAAATGAATAACTCTCCAACATTAAAACTTGATCAAAACAATCATAAACTCCTTTCTTCACAAGGTTCCAATAGGAGGTACAAGGACTCTCAAGCTATCCAACAAGAATCCACAAAATGTGGAAATGAGAATGAAAAAAACCATGGAAAGCTCATGTCCCATCCTAGGCCTCAAAGAGGCTACCCACCAAGCTAGGAGAACTAATTTCAAATGGGTCACAACCATAATCAAACCAAAAATGCTAAAACATCACAAGCACACCTAATCCAAGGACTCATAATGGGTTTCACCTAAGAACCCATGAACAAGGGTGAAGGTGGATCAACCATGAAGGATATGTCAATGCCAATATATATAATTTCTTTCCTTTATCAGGCTCATAGTAATCACATTTCTTCCATACACATTCTCCCCTTATCACCCCCAAATGACATAAAAAATATTTGGTAAGCAAGGGAACAAACACCTTACTTATTTTCCCTCTTGTCCATGAGAAGAAACTCTAGACTTTAATGGAGCGCACAACTAACCCTTTCCTCTAAGGTCACACATAAAAAATCATTGGCAAGCAAGGGCCCATACACCTTGTTTATTTCCCTTTTCTCCATGAGAAAAAACTCTACACTTTCATGGAGCTCACAACTAACCCTTTCCTCCAAGGCCACTTCTTCCTTCCCAAGGGTGGGTAATGGCTTCACACCCATGAACAATCCCTCAAAGAAATTCCAAGAAAACCAAGATTGAAAACACCATTTCCCAACCCTTACAAGCACAAAACAACAATACATAAAATGAAAGAGATACATGAACAAGATCTTCAACATGATAATGTGTTGCAAAAATGAACAATATTCTTGGCAAGAACCACCAAATTTAATCAAAATGTGATGGAATGGAAAGTAGAGAAGAGCCTATCCTTTTTGCTCCAATCTTCAAACCCTAGTGTCTCTAAAACTAGAGAGTGGGTGAACACCCACTATGTTATCCAAGGCCCTCTAAAAAGGTCTCCAAACCCCACCCACATACTACCAATAATTTATTGAGTTGACCCTAAGTCCTTGGTCATCATACTTGTCTCGTTCTATTAATAGAATCTTGGGCAAGTGTGTGGGTAAGGGTAACAACATAAGACCCCCATTTTCACACATTTTGGAAAATGAGTTGTTTGGAGGGTCTATAAAGTTTTTGGGGTCTTCTAGTGGTGATATTCTATAACTCATATCCCTTCCACATGGGCACTAACACTCCACTAAATTAAGCTCCTAGGACCATTTTTGGCCTCTAAAAGTGACCTAAAATTTTGAGTTCAAATTTTGATTTGGTGCGACTTCACATGATACCTCTAAACAAAGGTGATTAGCTTGGGCACTTAATTAAGTTTAGTTTTAGGCTAGGTGTCACATTTTCAAACCCTAATTGATATGTCATTTACACATATGCATGACAAGTGTCAAGTGACGCCATTATATCATATTATACCTTACAATTGACATGTCACTAATTACAAAATGGATTATTCTAATACATATATTCAAATTATGATTATGAATTACATTACATAACAATGAGGTTTGAGTTTCTTAAATAGATTCAACCTTAGTTTCACACTTTGGACATAGGTTTGGCTCTTGGTTCTCTGATAAATACCATGGCTAAGTTCCTACACACTCAATTTGAATATCTATGGCTCAAGAAATATATATATATATATATTCAACTTATATTATACAATTTAATTCAAAACATTCCTAATCTCATTTCAGAAATCTTTTCCATTTTTACACATTGATTAGATATAACAAGTTTGTATAATCAACACATCATGGTATATTCATCAATTCAATTTAAATTAACAAAATAAACCATCATAATGCATACATATATTTAAAATATTATCAAGCATCATAAGTAAAGCATGCTAAAGTACTAATCACATAACATCTATAATATGGATCAATGTCTAATCAATCAAATAATATCTCAAAATATTGAATCAAAATGTATCAAAAACAAATGTATTATCTAAGTTATGATGGGTCAATGTGAGGCCTCACATAATGGTTGATGATATAGTAGCTTCTTGAGATGGTATTGGATTATAAGGGATTATATATTGTAATTAGGCTGTAATCACTAGATAAAAAGAAGAAATTGGACTCATTTTTTGGTGGATGTATCTCAGGGATTGGGTGAACCATGTTAAATCTTTGTATCATATTTTTTTGTTAATGTGCTTTATTATTTTTTGATATTGGATATATTTTTATGTAATTTTATTTATGTCTCTCTAATTGTAATAATTGGTATCAGAGCCTAGCTATTTTAGTTATCCTCTACAAGAAGGTTTTAGGATTGAGTGGGAGTCTCATGGTTGAATGGGAGAAATATAAAATGAGGATAAGAAAATAGTTGAGAAGTTTAAATGGAGGAAATTATCTTTATTAAAAGGATTTATGGCAGCCATTGGAAGAACAGTCCAATAAAGAGGCATTTTTTTAGATGAGGATTGGGATATATTGGACATAAAAGAACTTGGGAGGATTTGTTTATGCCTAGAATAAGTGGTTCCATTTAATATTAAAAAAGAAAAGATGACAAAAAGGTTGATGCAAACCCTAGGAAAGTTGTATGAAAATCCTTTTTCTTGAATCAAGGTATTTCTCATGAAGCATTTATTTAATATGAAGATTATTGAAGGTGGTTCTATTGTTAATCATTTAGATGAGTTTAATATGCTTACCAATTAGTTATCTTCTATAAATATCAATTTTGATTAAGAAATTGGGGGTTTCTTGATTCTGTGCTCTTTTCCTAAAAGTCAAAATAGCTTGGTAATGACTCTAATTAGTTTTGATTCCAGTTAGTTGGTTAACAGTTTGTCTTCTTTAGTTCTATGGTTTATACCTTGCCTCCTAGAGTGTGCAATGGTAAATGGAAAACAAAGTATTTAACAATAGAATGGGTCAATTTAGTAATCTATCAAAGACCCCTAAATTGAAAGGTGCAACTCCTTTTTAAATGCTAAAATTGCAATGAATTTATTTTTAGGTTTTGTGGTATACTCTTAACTAGAGAGTAGAAGAGGTCAACAACTAGATTATTTAAAACTTCAAGCAATCTAGGAAATTTTCAAAATGAATACTAACACCTAATATGCAACCTATTCTAACTCGGATGTAAGATTCAAAAGCATGCAAGACTACCTACAATAGAAAGAGAGGGGAAAGGGTGATTAATTAAGAAATTCCTGGACTGCTGAATTAAATGAGTTTTGACAATATCTAGATTGTCCCCTTTTCATCTACTTCATTAATCAATTTCTGAACTCTTCATACAATCAGTAAAACACACATGAACTAACATGCACAACACAAGGGAAAAGAATAATACTTATGCTAAGGAAACTAAAGCACACAATCCACTGAGAGGAAAGAAATAAAACCAAGTTTACTTGCAATATTTTAGCTTTTCATTATAGCACATTTGTTCCAAGAATTATGTAGTAACTAAATGAACAACAAAATTAAAATGTAGACCCAAAGTCACACACAATATTCCCAGCTATAGAGGTTTTCCCACAAAATAACTTTGTCAATCTTATTTACTTCTCAAAAAGTTACATATATAGACCTCTTCAAAATGGCCAATTACATTCAATGATTGCATCATAGAGAATCTCTAAATAGAGAAAGCTAAATATATGACTTGACAAGTCATTTTTTGTTACAAATTCTAAGCCCACTTTGAAAATGCCAAAAATGGCTACAAAAGAGAATTGAGAGAGAAGAGAGAAAAACTAATGTCTGAGAGAATATTAGCATGTTTTGTTTGGGGTCATAGCCTTAGCTCTATATGCCTTCATTGCATCTATTACTTTATCCATCTCATCCACACTTGGGATTATAATATTACCTTCTCTAATCATCCAGTAGTCATGCATCTTTGTCAACTCTTCCACTCTGGAAACTTTAGATTGGAACTTTTTTTGATGCTCATCTCAAGATATAGTCTACTAATGAAAGATCCTAGATCTTTTCTACCTAGAATCTGGCTAGATCAATGGCCTCATCTATAAAACCTAGGAATTTGACTTTCATTCATTCAATGTCCACCAATTCTTCATTGTTGGATACATATGATTCTATGTGCAACACTTTTAAGTATTCAAAAATATTCTCTGTGACTCTTTGCACTAGGTCATGCATATATTTAAGCTTAATTGTAGATCTTATGGAGCTTTCAATTATAAACTCTAAAGATTGCTTCCACTAAAGAAATGGCTCTTGACTTGATTTGAGGATCCCGTAATTGATGGCGGCATTTCTCTTTATGTCGATCACCTCTTGAAATAATGCAAATTGCTTTGCTAATATATTTGATATTGTGTGCATGGTAGCTTGATTACTAGACACTAGCTCCCTTAACTTGGCAGCATCTAACAATAGATTTCCCAAATTCTCGACGAGTGGGGGACCTTAGGTCTTTGTTCGATCAATCCATGATTAGCCAATTTGATTGAATTTCCTTTCCTGTTGTAGCTTCAAAAGTAAGCTCTTGTTCTCTTTATTTGGATCAAATGTATTGGTTGAAATACTTCCAAGTGTAGTTCTAATGTAATCCATCAGTTCTTTGTTTGAATCTTTGAGTACTTCCTTTTTTTCCCTTAACTCCTCTAGTTTTTCCTCAATCCTTTCATTGATAGAATTTCATATATTTATCATGGAATCATGCATAGGAATACCAATTTCAACCATTCTAATCTAAAATCCATTGGCAATGAGCTCATGGAACTTTCCCTCCTTCTTGGGCTCTTCTATCTCCATTAACATGTGACCAGTAAAGGGATCGGTGGCCAATGCTTCTATAGAATTATGCTTCTTTGTCTTCTTCAATTATGACTAAGAGAATGTTGACTGGGTGATGAGGTCCTTGGATGGGGTAGCTTCCTCATATCATCACTTTTCTCAATCAATGGTCTCTTCCAAACATGAGTTGGTTGAGAGGACATTAATTGCTAAGTGAATGGGTGTAGGGTCAAAGAACTTTCTTGCCACTAGGGGTGTTTCTTTGCTCTGAGTGGCTGTGGGGAAAGTAGTGACTTTGGTAACTAAGAGGGCCAAGGTAACCCCTTTGTTGAGATGCATCTTTCTCTTGACCATCCATGAGATTAGTGTGACCATAAAAATTGATGAGTTGAACAAGGGGGCAAGGATTGGCCACAAACTTCTCTTATTCTTTCTCTTTATCCTTCTCCTTATCCCCAAATTTTCATCTATTTGGAAGAGATCCTCCTCCATGAGTAGGCATAATTTGAAAATTCTTCTCCAAATTTGATCCCCTCCTTGGCTAAAGGACTAGGTTGGGCCCACTAATGTTGAAGTGGCGGTAGTAGTGAAGGTCACTGCAGTTGATTGAGCATCTCTTGAAGCTACTCCTCTAGTAGAGCCCATGATTCCCATCCTTTTCTTTCTCATTTTGTTCCATTCACTCATTTTTCCATCCTTTTAATAATTCCATGCATCAGGACCTCCATTATATTGATGATAGGACCCACAAGTGGTGTAGAATCAATGGGATTTCCCTTGATCTAATTGAAGGATGAAGGATTCATATAGGATCCATCATCTACAAGATCAAAAATATCAAAAAATTCATTATATAACTTGATTTCATCAATTATGAACCCTTACCAATACCTCTCCCAGTTTTGGTATTCATTATGAAACCCAACCCAAAAATATTCAATATCTGGAACATGTATGTGAGTATATCCTAGCTGCAAATGATCTCTCACAAAGTTCACTCAGTTGTACTAAGGCTTGAGTACCTCATAATCAACCAACTTGATCTTACTTTCAAAAAAATTAACTAGATTATAAGCATCAGATCTAGAGGCACAAGAGTACAGTTTAACCACTATTTGGATTAAAATCCTAGCTATCTTCTTTACATTTGAACACATGGTGTTCACTTCTAGTATTTATTGACACAATTTGACAAGAACAACCTTGTCCTCAAGGTATCTAGGGAGTATTTTGGAAAAATCATAAAAAGTATTGATCTTTAGGTAGGAAAAACTTGGGAATTGGATGAAGGAGCATCTAAATTATCCTATAGCCAAAATAGCTTCAAGTGAAAATCTTGGCTCAAGATAGCCTTACAATTCCTAACATTTCTTACAGTGGAGGCATCATTAACTTTCACATACTCCTCAAAAATCCTTTATAACTAAAGGTGTGTGTAAAACTCATATAACCTCATATTTTCATTGTACTCTTCAATGATGGGAGTACCTAGCCATAGGTGATGTGTGGCTAAGGCATATATCAAATATGAAGACATATAGAATTACTTGAATACCTTAGTTAAATTCAACCACGAGGCGAGCTCATCATAGATGAATTTGGCCTAGTTGATTTGCAATCCCTCGATGCATATAGTTTGTACAAGGAAGAAGTGATCCTCAATGAAATCCAAAATTTCTTCCTTTCCTTTCAATCTTGGTAGTAGCACTAGGATGTCAATTATCTCTCTTTTCAAATTGGTTCCAAAAAGAGTTTTTGTCATTTTTCTCTTCTTGGAATGAAGCATTTGGAACCAAGTTATTTGCATATATTCACTTCTCAAGGTTTTCCTTTTATTAAACATATATGCAAAGGAGCCAAAATCAATATCACAATATTCTTCATTCATTGAGATGTTGAATGCAGATTGCATCAAGGCCTTGTTTATTGAGAGAAGGATAGACTAATTGGGAAGCAAGATTTGCTTCATTTTTGGATTTTATCTTTCAATGCATTCCCTCACTATTTCTAGATCCTACACAACCATGGAAAATTTAGCAACTTCTACTAATCCACACTCTTTCAATTTTTGGGTAATCGGGTGGATAGGGTAGGAGTTAAGCCTTTTGAGAAGATCACCTAAGTCGTAGAACTTGAATGAAATAATAGTGAGATCTTTTAATTCTCTTTCCAAGCCTATGATTTGATCATAACCTATTGTTCTAATTTCCATTTTCTTATGATTTCAAAAAGGAGGCAACCACTTGATAAATATCCAATAAATCAATAAGGAAGCAAGTTTGAAGCAATTCTAATGAAATAGATGCAAAAATCTGAATGTTGGTACCTCACAAATGAAATTAAGGTAACCAATGATCATAATGGTAGGATTTTCAATAAATTTGATAATCAACAGCTATTTGAAACTTTATTTTTGCATGCATATAAAGATGTGGAAATTTGACAGTCATATTACTCCACTTAAAGTGATATAGTATTTGCAAAAATCCACTTTCTGAACCAAAGGATTTTAGTTTAACAAAAGGTCCCTTGTTCACTTTAGGATCCAGAATATGGATTCACATGATAACTCAATATGTTTATAAGGAGAAGCATAAATCAATCTTTCTAAAAGCTCATCTTTCCTTTGATTTAGAATCATAGTTCAAAGAATGACCATTCGATACCTCAAGCACTTTATTTTATATTTCTCTACATTGAGCATTAAAATACTTGATATCCTTTATATTGTAAATCCACCTCTATGACTGATTTTACCAGAAGCATCTTTTGGTCATCTCCATAGAATATTCTCATACTATATTAAATTAGTTCTTTTTTCATTAGTCTTTTGGAGAAGTAACCTTTTATGTTTCCATGGGACAAAAAACATCTCTAAGAGAAATGCTATTTAAGGGAAGAAACACTCTAAAGCATTTTCCCTCTATTTTGATTAGATACCTTGAGATGAGATGTCAATAATGGACTCATCATCATGGGATTGGATTAATTTCTCTCTAGCATCATGCCTATGTCCTGTCAATGCATAACACTTTGAATAAAGTACAAGCCATGATGGCTTTGGAATCAAAACAAAACACTTTCATTTCCATCAATGAGCTAATAAAAATATGCAAACCCACTTCTCTCCATAGAAATGAATTTTTACCTTAGAACTTTGACTTGATACCTTCTTAGCTTTGACTTGCATTTTTTTAGATCTTTCCATCATAAGTGAAATGAGTGTACATTTTTGAACACTATCATGACCTTTCTCTTTGGGTTTATGGTTGATGAAGTTTGCCAAGTTGGATAGCCAGCAAAATTACTCATAATCTAACAAAAATGAGAATGATGGAATAAGAGATAACTCATGGAAATAAGGAGGACTCACTTCTCATTAGGAAGATGTTGTCAACATATCCTAACCAAACCTAGATCACCCAAGCCCCAAATGCATTGAAATGATAAGAATCCTACATGAAGTAATAAGGAAACATAATGAAGGAAGACTCAAAAAAGATATAAAGTGGGAGTCTTGGGCACCTAATGAGAAGTGGGTCACCTAGGAGTGATCTTAACAAGAAATCTAAAAATAATTGCAAGGAATGCCAAAAAGAAAAAATTCACAAGGAATAGACTCAAATGAAGAAATGACAATGGCCTTCTTAGGTGTCACTCTATCCATCTAGAGACCTTCATGTAGCCTTTTGTGCCAATCCTTTTGATTCTCATAGACTAACTTATTCATGATGTTAACAAGTTTTTATTGCTTGATTTTGTCTGACCATTCCCTTGAGGAAATTAATCTAAGGAATGGTAGATGTGGATTTTTTTTTCATAATATAACTCTACAATATTTTTAGAAGAAAAATAAGTAGCATTATCCATGACAAGCTTTAGTGGTACCCCAAATCTTACTAAGATGCTTTCTTTGACAAACTCACAGACAATCTCAAAGGTGGTTCTATTGGTAGGTTGGCTTCCACCCATCTAGTGAAATAGTTTGTAGTGGTTATGATGTATAAATGGATAGTAGAAGGAGGATTAATTGGGCCAGTGAAGCTGATTCCACATTGCTGAAAGGGTCCTTCTATTACTACTGGTTCTGGTGGTAGAACATCTAACTGAGGTTTACTAGAAAACATCATACAATTATCATATTTGGCGACCCACATATAAGCATCTTTGTACATACCCCACCATTAGTATCACTTCCTCATAATCGTATAAGTTGTAAATATAGAAGAAAAATGTCCACTACAAGCTTCAAGCCTCATTATGAAATGTCTAAAGCAATCTCTCCTATTGAGCCTTATACACACATCTTCAGAAAGTTCCATCGATTTCTCTTTTATAAAATTGATCATCATAGATTTCATACTTACCTAATTTAGTTCTAATATCCCTTCTCTAATTTTATTTTAGTCCATTAGGGAATTCCCTATAAGTGAGGAAATAGGCAATATTTGAAAATCAAGGATCTTGAAGACTAACCATTTATGCTATTGAAGTTCCTTCCTTTTGACTATACTCTTGGTTTTTTACAATTACTTTGCATAGGCCATTTACTTGTACCAAATTTTTTGGCATCAACTCAATATCATATTCTTGTACTTTGGCTATCTAGGCTCCTCTAATATTACATCTTATCTCCCACTAGGTCAAGATACTCTTGACAATTGAGACAGGTACATGCATGACAAAATGTGAATGTAAGACATAAAACTTGAAATTCTTTAGTGCCCTTACCACATAAAACCTGAAATATTTCCTTCAAAACTCATTTCACTTGAATAGTTGAAAGGTCTTCATCATATCAACTATTCACTTGGTAATTTTAGAGAAATCAAGAACAAAGTGCCTCAAGAAATTCACCTGCCCAAAGAAGGATTTGATTCTAAATTTTCTTGTAGGAAAATTCAACTATTAGATCAATCTTGATACCTTCTTGAGTAACTATATGACTGAGCAACCTATCTTCTATAACATAGAAGACACACTTCTTGGGGTTTAGGGAAATTCCATGTTCCCTACATCTCCTTAGCACTTTCTCCAAGTCCTTCAATTGAATTTCATATTTTTTGGAGAAGATTGTTAGATCATCTAGATATATGACAACGATCTTATTCTTGAGCTCAATGTAAGATGAATTCATGTCTCCTTGAAAGGTGGCTCGAACATTGATTATCCCAAAAGGCATTCTATTATAAGTGAATGTTCCCTAGGGGATGGCGAGTGTTGTTTTAAATTGATCTTCTAGGGCCACTTCAATTTGATTGAAGCCTGAAAAGCCATCAAGCATCAACATCATTTATGATCTAGCCACTCTTTGCAGTAGATGATCCATGTTAGGTAGGTCATAATTGTCTTTTAGAGAGGCTTGATTTAAATTTCTAAAGTCCATACAAATTTTGATTTCCCCCTTCTTTTGGATAGGGACGATGTTAGCTATCTAAGTTGAATGTTATACTAGATAGATAATTCTTGCTTCTAACATCTTATGGACTTCTCTAAAGATGGCATCTGAGATCATTAGGTTATAATTGTACTTCTTTTGTCTAAAAAGTGGTACTTCAAGTTTAAGGGGGATCTTATGCTTAAACTCAACATTCATGAAGGTTTTAAAATCTTCATATCCCCATGTAAATAAATCTTGGTATTCAAAAAGTAAGCCTTTTTCCCTATTCCTCTCTTTGCTTGAGCAACTACTACCAATATTTATCATCTTAGGTTTATACTCAATACCAATTTTCATTCCCTCAAACTCTCTAGAGGTTCCATTGTTCCTACCCCTTTCCCTTCCGATATATACATCATGCCTATCAAACAAATTTCTTAGGGAAATGAGGTGTCTAGGGATTTTTTTACATCTAAGTTTCTTAGCACCAAGCTCCAATTATTTCTTGCTATTAGGAGAAAATTCTTGATAGGCATTATCACCTCCTTCAAAGCATTAGTCACTAAAAGGCTTAGATCCTTCTAAAAAGCAATGAATTTTCTTATCCCAAGTGAAGACTTTCTATGATTTGACATTATTAGGTACATTAGGTCTGAAGAACTTTGACCTTGCATTTATTGTCTTTAAATTCTAGATAAGAAAGAAATAAAGAAGAGGAGGCAGCTAACATATCTACCCTCACATTTTGTTCCCTACAAATAGCTTGTATTGAGAAGGCTTCTAGGTCTTCAATTTCATCCCAAGCCATGTTCCTATAGTTTCAAAATCTTGTGTTCTTCATAGTATATTGTCCTTAAACTTTCTTCACTATGAGCTCTACATCTCCTTGGGCCTTTAGGATTATCACCCCAATTTTCTTCATAGCAATGATACCCAACAACAATGCTTCATATTTTGCAATGTTGTTCATATTCTTTAATTGTAGCTTCTATGCAAGTTGTGTTAGATCTCCATCAAGGAAAACAAGCACCACCCCTACTCTAGATCTAGTAGTAGCACAACTACCATCAACCTCTAGGATCCAAATTTTTTGATTACTAGGAGGATCTAGTTGCCCTTCTAAAGCATTGAAGTTAGAGAACATCATGTATTAGCCAAACTCCATTTATGGATATAAAATTTCAACCTTGGGTCATCATATTTCATGATAATAAACTTGTCTTTCTCCTCAGGTTCTAACTTAATCCTTTTATTGCCTACATGGATTATTGCATGGGACCAATCTAGTTTAATTTCTCCTACCATATCTCTACAAAATCTCCTACTCAATAGCATACCATATCTAGTTGAGATATCAACAACCAAGATGGTTAGTTTCATTCTCTTTGTGGGCTATGTGGCTAAAGCTACTTGTACATCTTTTACTTGACCTAAAAGGGGAACTTGTTTTGCATCTATAGATTAACTATTAGAAACAATAGTCCATGAAGATAACTAAGGGGGGGTGAATAAATTATTTGAACATTAAAACATTTATCTTCTTTAAATAATCTTAATTATTCAAACAAAGTAATAAAATGCACATAGACAATTGCACTAGATATGGTCACTAGGAAAACCCTTGATCAGAGGGAAAACCCTGATGGGAATGATGCCCACAAGATGATGTACTAATATAAATATTCCTTGTTAGAGGATGGACCCTATTAGGAGTCTATTATAAAATTTAGTACATATATTCCTTATTAGGAGACTTTGAATCTTCGTTAAGAGATTCCAACCCTATTAGGAGTTATGCCAACCCTAGTAGGAGTTGTAGTACAATGTAGGAAAGATGAGCCCATTGCCCAAACATGCAATTTCAACTACAAGAAGAGCTCACTACTCAAATATGTAATTTAATATTATGTTCTCCTTTTCTCTATCTTGTCAATTGGACCAATCACTATCAAACCTTGTAGACTAGGTCACAAACCTTAGATCCAAATATTAAACCTAAGATCACTCAATAAAACCTTAGCAATGAAGTTTCCTTCACTTTTGCACTACTCTCCTCAACTTTGCATTCTTCTCTCTTTGCTTACAATCTCTTTGCATCAATATATTTCATGTCATACTTGATAAAGGAAATTTTCCTTTCTTTATACTAGGTCCTCAAAATTATTCCTTGAGTCATCTATTAGACCTTTTCAATTAATTAACACGTTACTCTTAGCAATAACATAAATCTTCTACCTTAAAACTTGAATAACTTTTTGTACATGCAATATTAAGATAAGAGAACTTAGCCATGTCATCCTTAACATGTCTTATTCATGTTCTCAACCTCAATCCTCATAATATCAATTCTGCTAAGAGATATAACAAGTTTTCCAGAACATGCCTTTGTAATCTCTATCTTAGAATAGGCATCACCAAAACTTAAATAACTTCTTATAGACTTATTCTTTCTTCATCTGGCATTCGCTTCATATACAAAATACTTATAATTATCTCCCATAATCACAAATAGTTAGAATTCTCAATTAGTCATTCATATCAACTTGATCTTGCCACTTTTCTTTTGTTAAGTACCACAGAAAATAGTTATGTTGACACCAATGACAAAACTTACTCATCAATGTAACATATCATCATAGTAACATATCTACAATACTCTTGCATAGGAATATCATCAGCATTCATGCTTCCAACCAATCTTCTAACAATCTCCCCTTTTGGTATTGATGGCAACATAGATTAAACACATCTAGTTCCAAGAATACCAACAAAAGACTATTCATCTTTTTAAATCCTCTTCATCAATCATTCTCCCCCATTGATATACCTCAATGTGCTTTCTACCAAACTTTCATTCCATGCTATACCTATGCCAAACATGCTATACTCATGCCAAATATCTTCCTCAGCATAATTTTTTTCATGCAATATTCTCCCCCATTGACATCAATATCAAAGGTTTTAGCAACCAACATCTTTGCATTAAACTTTGCTAAAATTGATACTTACTAGCTTGAGTGTCAAAAGACACTATTCAAAATAACATCCAACAAGAGTCCTAGATGACTCTATCCATCATAGATACTCCCCCATATAGGAAGCATCAACATTCAGTCTATACAATAATGGTGCTCTATTAGACTAGACTAATGCACTCTTGCATCTTCTACTCTGATGTAGGAAGGGGCATAACCCCTAACATATTTGGTTTATTTTTCTGCAACTTTCTCTCTCAACATATGATACTTAATAGAAATATGCTTGGTCTTAGAATGCAATACTATATTCTTAGACATATTTATTTTTCTTATGTTGTCACAATGCATGACAACAAGTTTATTGATTTCTATCCTTATATCCTTTAGCATCATCTTCATCTAAATTACTTGATTGCAATTATTTTCTGCTCTAACATACTCTTCTTTCACTATACTTTGAGATGTACAATCCTACTTCTTGCTTAACCAAGAAACCAATCTTTCTCCAAGAGGGAAGGCTCCTCCACTGGTACTTTTCTATCATCCATATTGCCTACCCAATCTACATTAGTATAAGCACTTACAGTAAATTCATTAGATCTATCATACCACAATTTAAACTCAGATGTTCCTTTCAGATATCTAAATATCCTTTTGACTATTGCAAAATGTTCTTCTCTGGGATCATCTTGGAATCTTGTAACAATTCCAACAACATTTTCTATATCTAGCCTTGTGTGAGTTAGATGTTGTAATCCTCTAATCATAGATCTATACTTTTTTCTCAATAGTAGTTGTCTCATCATTTGTAGATAACTTTTTTCTAGTTACCATAGATGTTCCAATGGGTTTGCATGTTTCCAAAGAAAACCTTTTTAGTAAATTCTTCAAGTACTTAGTTTGAGAAATAATGATTCCTTCTTTATTCTATATAATCTACAATCCTAGGAAATATTTCATCTTTCCTATCATACTCATGTCAAATTCTTTCTTCATCTCCTTAGCAAAATTTTCACTTTCTTCATCATTTCCTCCAAACATGATATCATCAACAAATATCACCAAAATCATTAAACCATCATCAATTTCTTTCAAATACAGATTACTATTTGCTATACCTTTTCTATATCCAAGCTTTGTCAAATGCCTATCCAACCTTTCATACAAGGTTCTAGGTGCTTGCTTCAATCTATACAATGCTTCCCTTAATCTACATACTATGTCCTTGTCATTTGTCAAAGGACATCCTTTAGGTTGTTCAATGTATACTTCTTCTTCAAGTTCTCTATTTCTAAATGTTGACTTGACATCCATCTGATATACTTTGAATTTATTTTGTGCTACATAGGCTAAGAATGATCTTACTACTTCTATTCTAGCCACTGGAGCATAAGTTTCCTCATAATCTATCCCTTCTTGCTATGATTAGCCTTTACATACCAATCTTTCTTTGTTTCTTACAACTTCACCTTGTTCATTCATCTTATTTCTGAATACCCATTAGTTCCTATCACATTCTTCTCTACTAGTCTGGGGACCAATTCCCATGTCTCATTTTTTTACTATCTGACCCAATTCCTCTTTCATGGATTGTTTCCAATAATTATCTTTACATACTTTATCTACATTTTTAGGCTCAACTTGAGATATCAAGCATAGTTCTTAATTTAATCTACTTCTTATCATCATACCTTTGTCTTTGCTTCTGATGATCTACTCAGATGGGTGGTTCTTTATCATATTCTTTCCTAAAGTGGGAGTTGCTATCTCAATTATTGGTTCTATTGAAGGTTTTGAGCTTTGTTCTTGCCTTGGCTCTCCTTCATTCTACTAATCATTGTTAGTCTCAATAAATACCTCATCATTCCTTGGCTTAGTAATAACATCATCATCTGAATTGTAATCAACTATTCTCTCTTGTATTCTAAATTTTTCATCAATTCTCACACTTACACTGCCATAATAGTCTTATTTATTTGATTAAAATATCTATAAGCTCCACTTTTCAATGAATAACCAAGAAACATACATTCATCACTTCTAGCATAAAACTTACTAATATCATCATCTATTTTGATATAGCACTTACTTCCAAAAATTATGAAATACTTAATTTTCGATGAGTGACCGAACCATAGTTCATAAGGGGTCTTGTTTGTGTCTTTCTTGACTTGCACTTTGTTCATAGTGTAGACTATTGTATTCATAGGTTCTCTCCAAAATGTTTTGGATGCATTATTCTCTACTAACATAGCTCTTGAAGCTTCTATAAGTAACTTGTTCCTTCTCGCTACAACACCATTCTATTCAAGGGTTCTTGAATTTGATAACTATCTTTTGATTCCATTTTCTTCACAAAACATGTTAAACTCATGTGAAGTAAATTCACCTCCTCTATCTAATATTTTTTAGAAATTAAACCCACATCATTCTAGAAAAATCATCAACTAGAATCATAAAATACCTTTCACCATAGAATCCTTTAGTCTTTGTAGGACTGCTAAGGTCTGTGTGTACAATCTTCAACTTTTCTATTGATCAAAATATGGTCTAGGAAGATGTAGAAGATGTTGGCACAAGAAAAATTGAGAAAATACCGAAATGTATTTTTTTAATATTTTCTATGTTCAAGTATTTTGCATTTTCAAAGGCCTCTAGGGAATCTTTGGGCTTTGATAGGGGAAATAAGTCATAGTGCCATGCTTAAGATTTTAGACACAAAATTTAGAACTTTAGAAGATCTTTCTAGAAATTCTAACGGTTTGTGATTTTGAGCTACGAGTAGAAAGTTATGACTTCTACAAGTAGACATATCTTTTTATATAGATTTTTTTAGTTTTTTTTATAGCTGTTTAGATTTTTTTTGTAATTAATTATCTTTTGGACTCTTCATTTTCATTTCCAAGGGACAGTGATGATCCTTGGGATCCATAATACTTGTATAAACTCTATTTTTGAATGGAATGGATCACTTTTGGCTTGCAAATCATCTATTGTGGCATTTTAATGGTTTTTCAATTAACTTACAATACCGTAGGTTCAACACCAGGTATTGTAATCTAAATTTTTAATTCAGATAAATGGTATCAAAGCTTGTTTACTATTGTATGTCCCATCATACATGATCAACTTATCAAAGGTTTGAATTGGGCATAAGAGATCTCTCAGATTATCTTCCTTTGAGTTGCACATGGTCGTAGATGGCAAAACAACAAACTGAGGGGATGGATGAATCCCTCAAAACACTAGTGGAAGAGGCATAAAATAAGCAACATGAAAAAATGATGAAACAATTTTTAGAGATTCTTGGAAAACAAGAGGCACAGGCCAGTCCAAGCAATCCAAAATTTGGTGGGCACACCCCATTCAAGGTCAGGTAAATTTTGATATTCCAACTTTTCAAGTGAAATTTGATGTAGATGTTGTTGATGACTGGTTGTCCAAATTGGAGAGGTACTTTTGTGTTAATAATTTCTCAAATATTGAAAGGATAACCTTAGTCCTCCTCAAAGCTAAGAATCATGTGAAGTTGGCATGGGAGGTTCATTAACAACTGAAGAAAACCAAGAGGCTTAGGATAAACATGAATTTTCTATGATGTTTGATGGAAAACCCACATGACAAGAATTTGTAGAGCATATAAAATAAGAACATTAGCTTGAGGATACCTATGAACAAGAATATATGCAATGGAAATTACTCCAACAAAAGAAAGACCAATCAGTTGAGGAGTAAACCAACATATTTCATGCTCTCTTTGCAAATATTGGCATCAAAGACTCAGAAAAAGTCAAGTTCTAAAGTATAAGAGTGGTCTTCATAGATATATTTAGACTAAAATAGATTTCTTGAATATAGAAACATTGTCTAGTACCAAAAATTGAGAAAAAGCTCAAACAAAAAGGGAGAGGGAAAATCCAATGAACAACAAATGGAAAGGTGAAGGTAATAAGCCAATGTGAAAGCAAACAATGATGGAGCCATCTCCAAATGAACCAACAAAGAAGACATGGGGCATAAAGAAAATAGGGCAAGACTCAGGTATGTGGTGTGAAGTCCATAAAAGTCCCTCTCATAACACCAAAGATTGTAGAACTATAAAGAATTTAATGATGAAAACCCATGAAGAAGCTATTGCACCTGAGGTGACAGATTTTGGAAAACAAAAGGAGGATGAACAAATCATTGAGGCTAACCCATATGCCATAGTGGTTGTTTCATAGGTATTTGCTCATGATGATGAAGAGAGATTGTTCCATTCACAAATGTAGGTAGGATGAAAAGCTTTGCATTTTATTGTCGATAGTGGTAGTCAAAAGAATTTGATATCTACTGAGACTGTAAAAAGATTGAATCTAAAGACAACATCACACCCACAACCATATTCTATGGGATGGGTGAGCCCATGGAGAGATATTCAAGTATACAAGTGATGTCATCTAACATATTAAATTAAACCATTCAAAGATGAGGTGATCTATGATGTAGCTCCTCTTGATGTGTGTGATATTTTGTTAGGGCATAAATACATGTATCAACGTCATGGGGTGTATGAGTCTAGACCATGAAGTGTGACAATCAAATTAGGTGGACAAAAGTATAGGATTCCAAAAGTAAGTCCCGCACACTCTAAATCTTTGATTAGTGCAAAACAATGTAGAAGATTAATAGCCCAAATTGGTACATTTGTGTTATTGATGATTCATCCTGAGGAACAAAAGAAAAGTGTGTCTAATTCTAATTCCATTGTGTCCATCACAACAAAACAACAAAGATCAATGGATCAGATTTTAACAAAATATCAGAATGTGTTTGAGTTACCAATGGGGGTACCCTCATATTGCCAAGCTAGACACTCTATTGATTTGATACCAAGAACCCTATTGCCTAATGAGTCAATGTATAGGAGGTCAGTTCTAGAAAATGATTAGATAAAAAGGCAAATACAAGAATTGATTCAGAAAGGACATATCCACCCAAGTGCATCTCCCTATGGTAGCCCAATTGTTCTTGTAAAGAAAAAGGATGGTACATGGAGGCTTTATATTGATTATAGATCATTGAATAAGATAACTATAAAAAATAGATATCCAATTCCTCAAATGGATGATCTCTTAGACTAGCTTAGAGGGGAAAAATTCTTCACTAAAATTGACTTGAAATCTGGATACCATCAAGTACCAATTAATACAACAGATGTATTGAAGACTACTTTTAAATCCAAAGAGGGATTATTTGAATGATTGGTGATGTCTTTTGGCCTCACAAATTCTCTAGCCACATTTATTAGGATGATGAATGATATGCTTAGGTCATTCATAGACTCTTTTGTAGTTGTGTATCTAAATGATATTCTAATTTTTCAATAAAATATGGGGAAGAACATTTGTAACATGTGGAATAGATATTGTCTGCATTGGAAGACCATGGACTCTATGAAAATAAGGAAAAAAGTTATTTTGTATGAAAAGTATTAAATACTTGGGATATGTTATTGATAGTGAAGGTGTTCATGTTGATCTTGAAAAGATCCAAGTAATTAAAGACTAGCCTGCTCTAAGGAATCTCACAAAGTTGCATAGCTTCTTGGGGTTAGCTAACTTTTATCATAGATTTGTGTTTGGATTTTCACATTTGTCTTGGCCTTTGAATCAGTCATTACAAGGAGGTATGAAAGTTAAATTTAAGTTGACAAGTGCTCAACAACAAGCATTTGAGGATTTGAAACAAAGGTTATGTTCTGCACCTGTTTAATCTCTTCCTAATTTACAAAAATCTTTTGGAATTCAAACCGATGAATCAGAATATGCCTTGGGAGTAGTCCTCATGCAACATGGACATCTAGTTACCTGCCATAGTGACTTTATCTAATATAGCATGTAGATATCCCACTAACAAAGAATTATATGCTATTTTTCAAGCTTACAAGCAAAGAAAACATTATATATTGGGAAAGGAGACTACCATTCACATAGGTCACAAGCCCCTTCAATTTTTGCAAACACAAGACAAACTATAGAATGACAAGCACCAAAGATGGTCAGCTTATCTTCAACAATTTCATCTCAACTTTCATCATAAGAAAGGAAGCACCAATAAGGTAGAAAATTGTCTGAGTAGGCCACCAATTGCAAGAATAAGTATGGTATTAGGATCATGTGGTCACCAAATAGAAATTTGGGCCCACTTGTATGGACAGGATAATGAAATTCTTGATGTTTATACTCAGCTTGTGGAAGGTAAACATGTGAATGATTATTACCTACAAGATGGAATACTTTACCACTTTGGTCATATTTTTGTTCCTGAGGAAGAACATAAGAAGTTAATATGGGAAGCTCACTACAGTAAGGTTGCTAGTCATTTTGGAATAGGTAAGACTACTACTGTACTACAAAAATATTTTTACTAGCCAAGAATAAAAAATGATGCGATAGAATACATTCAAGCATGTATAATGTGTGCTATTGCAAAGCCTACAAATCATAAGTTGGGTTTATATTTACCACTTCCTATTCTAGATAAGCCTTGGCATTCAATTTCAATGGATTTTATGTCTTGTCTTCCTACCACTAAACATGGGCATGATTTTGTATATGTTGTAGTAGATAGATTTTCAAAAATGGCAATCTTGGTGGCCTATATAAAGGCAATCTCTATAGAAGAAACTGCAAAAATCTTTTTTGAGCATGTTTGGGTTCATTTTGGGCTACCAAAAACCATTATTTTAGATAGGGATACTCATTTTCTGGGTAAATTTTTGTCTTCATTATGGGCACTGATGGACACAAAACTAACAAAGTCTATTGCATTTCATCCTCAAATAGATGGTCAAACAGAAGTTGTTAATCGAATGATTATTCAAATCCTATGTATGTATCACTCCAATCATCCTCACACATGGGATGAGAACCTTCCATATGTGTAACACAGCTAGAATAGGGAAATTCATAGCTCAACTAGTAACAACCCATTTGAAGTTTGTCTTCGATATCAACCCTTAGCACCAATAAATGTTTCTATCCCAATTATGCAATCTAACTTGGTACCATTCTTAGAAAAGGAGAAGAACAAGGCTATGAAGTTCACTGATAAAATTCATCATTTGTAGTAGTAGGTTCATGAAATTTTGGAACATACCACTAAGAAATATAAACAAAGCCATGATCAACATCGAACTCCTCATAATTTTTAGGTTGGGGATAAGGTATGGTTGAATTTACAAAAGGAATGTTTATAAGAGCCTCATAGAAAGTTTTGTCCTCTTTATTATGGTCCCTATAAAATCATCAAGAAAGTTGGTGAAAATGCATTTGAACTCAACTTGCCTCCATTTTGTTCATCCAGTTTTCAATGTAGAACTATTGAAGCCATATTTCCCTTCTTTACTAGATATTGTAGATGTTGCTGAAGAAATTAGTCATATAGAGTTGAATCTAGAAGTTTTTAATCCACTCCAAAGTTACCAAATTGTGGAGGTTGTCATGAATAATTTGAGGAACCAAACAATCTATTTATATCATGTGGTGAAAGCAGGACAGTTTGTTCAACAAGGAAAGTGGTTTACACATGAACAAATCCAGCTTCATTTTCCACATTTAATGCAAATTCTAGATTAAATGTGGCCCATTTCCTCTCAAGAGGGAAGGAATGATCAAAAAATAGTCTAGGAAGATGTAGAAGATGTTGGCACAAGCAAAAATGAGAAAATACCAAAATGTATTTTTTTGGTATTTTCTATGCTCTAGTATTTTGCATTTTCAGAGGCCTCCGAGGCATTTCTAGGCTTTGGTAGGGCCAAGAATTTATAGAAATGCTTAAGACTTTGGACACAAAATATAGAACTTTAGAAGATCTTTCCAAAAAAATTGAAAATTTTTTATTTTGAGCTACGAGTAGAAAGTTATGACTTCTACAAGTAGACATATATTTTTATATAGATTTTTGTAGTTTTTTTTATAGTTGTTCAAATTTATTTTGTAATTCATTATCTTGTGGACTCTTCATTTTCATTTCCAAGGGATAGTGATGACCCTTGGGATCCATCATACTTGTATAAACTCTATTTTTGAATTAAATGGACCACTTTTGGCTTGTAAATCATCTATTGTGGCATTTTAATGGTTTTTCAATTAACTCACAATACCATAGGTTCTACATTAGGTATTTTAATTTAAATTCTTAATTCAAATTAGCTATAATGGTAAACTTCTTACTAGGAAATGAAGTTCTATTTTGCTTTTCCAAAACACATTCCTTGCAAATTGTGTTAGTAGGTTTTACAATATTTGGAAAATCTCTAACTAAAAACATTCTACTAGTCTTCACAATACTGTCAAAGTTTATATGACAAAATCTCTTACACCATAACCAATTGTTATCTACTTTTGCAGCCAAACATTTCATTTTAGTAGGATTCAATTGAAATACATTACCTCTAGATCTAATTCCTATTTCAATTATCTTTCCATCTTTATCTTTGATCATGCATGTCTTTTTTATGAGCTGCAACTAATAACCTTTGTCTACTAGTTGTCCAACACTCAAAAGATTGTGCTTTAAACCATAACAAAGTATACATACTCAATTTTAGTTTTACCATCAAGAGTTATAGAACCAATACCTTTAACTTGGCATGTTGCATTGTTTCCAACTCTGACAATTCCTCCATCCTAAATTTTGAAGTCAACAAACTTGTTCATGTCACTAGTCATATGATGTGAACAACCACTATCAATTATCCAATTAGATTTCTTCTCAACCTATGACACCAAAGCTACCTTTTCTATACTTTCTTCTTTAATTTCCATTAATCCAATTTCATCATTACTAGCACTTAATTCTTGTTCATCAGAATCATTATCTTTATTTGCAGACAAACACTCTCTATCTTTTCTAGGCCTATAACTTTCCTTATACTTTTTCTCTCTTTTAGGACACTTAGATGCATAATGACCATATTTATCACAAGTCCAACATTTAAATATATTCTTACCTCCTTTTTTCTCTTTTTATCAGAAGGGCTACTCCTTCAATCTTTCTATCTTCCTCGAATTTGTTGCTACTAGAAAAATCTCCTCTAGCACTTTTGCTCCTTGATAGACTATGTCCAATATTCAAAGCATTGAAATTTTTTTGTATTCTAGCCAACTCTCAAGAATTTTTGAGCTCATTCTCAACTTCTTCAAGTCTTCCAAGCAATGACTCCTTTTTAAAATCTTTGGTACAAGATATCAATAACTGTATCATCTAAACTGCTAACTTAAATGGTGGTGTTAGAGTCTTTAATATCTTCCATATGACCTCATCATCTTCTTTGGTTCCTCCTTGAGCTTTGATACCTATAGTAATTTCTAATATCCTACCTATATATGTTCTTACAGATTCATCTTCCATCATTTTAGTATCTTAAAACACACAAATCCAACTTTGTAGCCTCAACTTCTTAGAATGTGCATCACCTTCAAAACTATTTTCTAAAGCTTTCCAAATAAAATGTGAAGTAGCAAGTGATTTTACCTGATTGTACTCAATTTTAGGAAGTGTAGTTAATAATGCTTCTCTATCTATCATGTCACACATAAAAAGATCTCTTTTTTCCTCAGTGCAAATTTCCAAATCTTTTTCAGCAATGATTATCTTCTCTAATTTTGTCAAGATCAAATATCTTGGACCCATAAACAAAAAATGTGTCTTCGTCTTTTCCTTCTAGCTATCATAATTTGTTCCATAAAACTTCAAACTCTCTTTCCTGAACAAGTTTTCCATGGATTTCCCAAAGTTGTTAGACTTTATCTTCAAGGACCCGATGCTCTGATACCAATTGTTAGAAACAATAGTCCACCAAGATAATTGAGAAGGGGGGTGAATCAATTATCTAAACATTAACACATTTATCTTCTATAAATAAACTTAACCATTCAACCAAAGTAAACAACAACCATAATAAAATGCACATAGACAATTACACTAGCTATGTTGACTAGGGAAACCCTTGATCAGAGGGAAAACCCTTGTGGGAATGATACCCACTAAATGATGGACTAATTTAAATATTCCATGTTAGAGGATGAAACATATTAGGAGTATATTACAACATTTAGTACATAGAGTCCCTATTAGGAGACTTTGAATCCCTATTAGGAGTTGTGCCAACACTGTTAGGAGTTGTAGTACAATGTATGCAAGATGGGCCCACTACCCAAACATGTAATTTCAACTACAAGAAGAGCTCATTGCTCAAAAATGTAATTTACTATTATGTTCTCCTTTCCTTTGCCCTATCAATTGGACCAATCACTATCAAACCTTGTAGACTAGGTCACAAACCTTGAATCCAAATATCAAACCTTAGATCACTCAGCAATTAAGTTTCCTTCACTTTCACATTGCTCTACTCAACTTCAGATTCTTCTTTCTCTCTTCTTACAAAATCTTTTCATCAATATAATTCATATCATACTTGATAAAGGAAAATGTCCTTCTTTTATACCAAATCCTCAAAACAATTCCCTAAGTCGGTTGTTAGACCTTCTTAATTAATTATTATAGGACCACACTAAGAACACATTACTCTTAGAAATAACATAAATATTCTACCTTGCAACTTGAATAACTTTTTGTACATGCAATATAATGATGAGAGAACTTAGCCATATCATCCTTAACATATCTTCTCATGTCCTTGACCTTGATCCTCATAATATCATTTCTGCTAAGAGATATAACAAGTTTACCAAAACTTGCCTCTATAAACTCTATCTCAAAATAGACATCACCAAAACTTACTTAACTTCTTCTATAATTATCCTTTCTTCTTCTAATGTTAACTACATATACCAAATACTCAGAAGTATCTCCCATAACCTTGGATACCTAGAATGCTTAACTAGCCATTCATACCAACTTGATCTTTCTATTTTTCTTTTGTCAGATACTATAGAAAACTATTATGTTGACATCAATGACAAACTCAATCATGAATGTAACATATCATCATAGTAACATATCTACAATACTCCCCCATAGGAATATCATCAACATTCATGCTTCCATCCAATCTTCTAACAATTACAACATCCAAAGGTATTAGTTAGAGGAAATCCTAGAGCACAAGCAACAATAGAAGGCATGACATTGTCAAAGGCTCCTAAATTGATTATATAATTACTCAGTTTGTGACCATTTATGTATAAGGACACATAAAATGGATTGGCTTTTTGGCTAGGAGAGGTATCTAGAACTAAGGAATCTTCATCTATAAAAAACATAGGTAGGATTGGTTCTTCATTAGAGGGGGGTCATTATTTAGTTGAGGTTTTCCATTGCTAATAGTAGTATTAACATTAAGGTGAGTTTTACAATTGGCTTCACCTTTGCAATAATCTACTAGTATGTGTAGTTTAGCAGGATGAGTTTTCAAGTAATCAAGATGAGGAAATTAGATACAAGCATCTTTTCAATATTGAATGATATCAAATAAGGAATTAGGCTTACCACTTGGCTTAATTTTTTCTTGTTCTTTCCTCAAAGAAGAGGTAGTTATAGCCAGTGAAGGGCCAGGAGCTATGTTCCAAGAAATAACTGAGTTTACCAAGTTCTTTTCTCTATGACTTCTCATTGCTATAGTCATTTGTACTCTATTAAAGGCAACAAAACAATTACTTCCAACATCTAAATCTGATTCATACTTCAAGAAAAATGTTTCAGGGTCACTAGGGGGAGCATAATCATCTTCATTTTCAGGATATTTGATTGTCAGCTCATTGCTAGCACTAAGCTGCTTGTACCTATTCATTTTCGGACAAGATTCACAATCATGATCTGCTTTTTAGTGAAATATGCACATATTTTTATTCTTGGAAT
Organism: Cupressus sempervirens; assembly: GCA_028749045.1. Classification (NCBI taxonomy): domain Eukaryota; kingdom Viridiplantae; phylum Streptophyta; class Pinopsida; order Cupressales; family Cupressaceae; genus Cupressus; species Cupressus sempervirens. Next base: position 599,982,587 of record CM053787.1, read on the forward strand.
TTTCCTCTATGGAAAGCTTTTGTTGAGCAGATGATAATTGTAATGGTTTCCCTTCATGTTACCTTCTAGGGATGTCCTACTAAGATTGCTAAAAAGAGGGGACTATTTTTCCCATTTTATTTTTCATGGAAATCATCTTGTTTGACAATTTTTGAAAAATTTCTTAGGTATTATTGGTTGTACCAACAACATGATTTGTAGAAATTCCACTTTGAAGTTCTCTCTTCCATTTTTTGGCTGCTATCAAGTCATCCTCTAATTAGATCACAAAGATTTGAGTGGCTTGGAGATTAGCCACATGTGCTCTTCTGAGTTGAAAACTAATATTTAGTCACATTGAGCTAATGAAAACATCTTTTTATTATATGCAATCAACATACTTACAGTAAGGATGCAATTGACCAATTTGTTGAACCTTGCAGTAAAATGTCTCATAGGAATATTGGGTTCCTTTTTAATTGTGTGAGTCAAGATAACAAGGTATGCTCATCTTATGTACTATTATAATGCATCTTGAATCAATTATGCATGTCATCCTAGGTTGTAATGCATCCCACCAAAAGATGTTGAAACTAATCAGGTGCATTTTCAACAAGGGTCTCTACAAACATTCATACAGATACATCTTCATGTTCAAGGAAAACAATGCTACATGCTGCAAAGAAAGAGCCAATATGCTCATCAATAGGGATTTTTTTATCACCATTGAATTTGGGAAAAAAAATTTGGGAAGCTCTTGGAAGGTCATTATTAGAAGCAAGCCAAAGAGGGCCAATAGTGTTACCCCAGGGCATAGCCATTAGAGCATGAAGAATTACTTGTATTGACTAAAAGGTGATAGTAGTAGGGGCTAATACTCTATGAAGGGTGAGAACATTACACAGTGATGGGATCTAAGTGCAAAAGATAGGAGGAGAAGAGGAAGGACTTAATCTCCAAGAAATAGGGTTGGGTGGTAGAAAAAGAGCTCCATGAATATCTTGAAACATTGGATCTTGTGAGAAGGTTCTTCCTCTTCTTAGGGGATCTTCCAATATTAGGATTGCCTTTTTTTAATTCTTCAACTACTGGATCAATTTTCCCTTTGCCATGAACACTTCTAGTATATTTAAGATCTAGGATGAATTGATTAGTTCACAATGGGCATGCTTCTCTCAATATTCTTTCCCACGATACACCTTCCCAATGCTCAACATTATCTTCCTCTCTTTCTAGTGAAAAGCTAACTCTTTGATACTGATCAAGGTATTTTCAACTTTTCCAAGTAAGTGTATTCAACTAATTTATTATGTCTTCTTGTTCGTCTTGGAAGTCAAGGTTCAATTAAACTTTTGGGATTTGACCTTCATGAAGCAACACCACTTCTTCTTATGATCTAATAGGCATGACTCCATGAATTGTATGCCAATAGAGATTAATTTTTAACTTATCTAGTAAATCCACAGGCTGATTTAATAAGAAAACTTAGGACAAGCAAGGAACATCCCTAGTAGAGTCACCAAAAATTGTTGGTTCACAATTTGTCTTCCTTAGTTCTATGGTGTATACCTTGACTCCTAGAGTGCCCAATGGTAAATGGAAAACAAAGTAGCTAACAACAAAATGGGTCAGTGTAGTAATCTATCAAAGACCCCTGAATTGAAAGGTAAAACTCCCTTTTAAATGTCATATTTGCAATGAATTTTTTTTTAGGTTTTGGGGTATACTCTTAACTAGAGCAGAAGAGGTCAACAACCAAATTGTTTAACACTTCAAACAATCTAGGAAATTTTCAAAATGAAGAATAATACCTAATATGAAACCTATTCTAACTTGGATGTAAGATTGAAAATCATGCAAGAATACTTACAATAGAAAGGGAGGGGAAAGGATGACTAATTGAGTAATTCCTGGATTGTTGAATTAACTAAGTTTTGACAATACTTGGATTGTCCCCTTTTCCACTACTCCATTAATCAATTTCTGAACTCCTCATACAATCAATAAAACACACACAAATTAATGTGCACAACATAAGGGAAAAGAATAATACTTATGACGAGGAAACTAAAGCATACAATCCACATAGACAAAAGAAATAAAACCAAGTTTACTTGCAATCTTTTAGCTTTTAGTTATAGCACATCCATTCTAATTAAAATGCAATAACTAAATGAATAGAAAAATTAAATTGTAGACTCAGAGTCACAAACAATAGTCCAAGCTATAGGGGTTTTCCCACAAAATAATTTTGCTGATCTTATTTATTTCTCAAAAAGTTACATATATAGGCCTCTTCAAAATGTCTAGTTACTTTCAATTATTTCATCACAAAGAATCTCTAAAAGGAGGTAGCTAAAAATAGCAATTGACTAGTCATTTTCCATTACAAAGTCTAAGCCTACAGAGAAATTGCCAAAAATGGCTAAAAAAGAGAATTGCCAGAGAAGAGAGAGCAACAGATGTTTGAGGTGATATTAGAGAATCATATTTTCTTTGGGGTCATAGCCTTATCTATATATTACTTCATTGCTTCCATTACTTTATCTAGTTCACTAACACTTGGGATTATGATATTATCACCTCTAATCATCTAGTAATCATACATCTATGTTATTTATTCCACTTTGGTGACCTTATATTGGAACTTTCTTGATGCTCATCTCAACATGGAGTCTGCTAATGAAAGCTCTTGGATATTTGTCACCTAGAAATTGGTTGGATCAATAGCCTCATCGATAAAAGATAGGAATTTTACTTTCATTTTCTCAATGTCCACCAATTGGTCATTGTTGGATACATTTGATTCTATTTGTAACACTATTAAGTATTAAAAAATATTCTCTATGACTTTCTACGCTAGGTCATGCACATCTTTAAGCTCGTTTACAGATGTTATGGAGCTTTCAATTATGAACTATAAAGATTTCTTCCAATAAAGTAGTGGCTCTTGACCTTATTTGAGACTCCCATGGGTGATGGTGATATTTTTCTTCATGTTGATCACCTCTTGCAATAATGCCAATTTCTCTGTCAATCTATCTAATGATGTGTGCATGATGGCTTGATGAGTAGACATTGCCTCCCTTAATTTTTCAGCATTTAACAACATATTTCCCAAATTCTTGATGAGTGAGGGACCTTGGACATTTATTTGATCAATCCATGATTAGCCAATTTGATCAAATTTCCTTTCCTATTATAGCTTCAAAAGAAAGTTCTTGTTCTCTTCTATGTTTGGATCAAATGTACTGGTTAAAGTGCTACCAAGTGCAATTCTAATGTAATCCATCAGTTCTTTTTTTGAAGCTTTGAGTACTTCCTTTTCTACCATTAACTCCTCTAGTTTGTCCTCAATCCTTTCATTCGTAGACTTTCATATGTTTACCATTGAATCATGCATGGAAATACCAATGTCAATTATTCTAATCTTAAAGTCATTGGTAGTGAGCTCATGGGACTTTCCCTCCTTGTGAGGCTCTACTATCTCCACCAACATGTGACTAGTATAGGGATTAGTGGCTAATTTTTCTATAGACTACTTCTTTGTCTTCTTTAATTGCAGCAAAGAGTAGGTCACTTGGGTGATGAGGTCCACAAATGGGGAAGCTTCCTCATATCTTCTTTTTTTTCAATCAATTATCTCTTCCAACCATGACTCAATTGAGAGGACACTAATCACCAAGTGAACGGTTATAGAGTCAAAGATATTTCTTGTCAGTCAGCATGATTTCTTTCTCTAAGTGGTAGTGGAGAAATTATTGACTTTGGTAAATTAGAGGGCCAAGGTATCCCCTTTCTAAGATGCATCTTTCTCTTGACCATCCATAGGATTAGTGTCACCATCAAGGTTGATGACTTGAACAAGGGAGGAAACTTTGGCCTTGATATTCTCTTGTTCTTCCCTTTATCCTTCTCCTTATCCCCAACTTTTCCTATGTTTGGAAGAGATCCTCCTCCACAAGTAGGGGTAACCTAAACATTCTTCTCTAGAGTTTGATCCCCTCCTTGGTTGATGGACTAGGCTAGCCCTACTGATGTTGAAGTGGTAGTATTAGTGGAGGTCACTATAGTTGACTAAGTGGTTCTTGAAGCTACTCCTCTAGTAGAGTATGTGCTTCCTATCCTTTTCTTTATCAATTTGGTTGACTCCACCCATTTTTCCACCCTTTTAATGATCTCATGCATTAGGACCTCCATTGTATTGATGATAGGAGTTCCCTTAATCTGCTTGAATGATGAAGGATGCATATAGGAGCCATCATCTACAAGATTTGAAACATCAACATATTCATTATACAACTTGATTTCATCAATTATGATCCTTGACCAATACATCTCCTGAGTTTGGTAATCATTGTGAGACCTAGGCAAAAATCTTCAATATTTAGAACATGTCTGTGAGCATATCCTAGGTTCAAATGATTTCTCACAAAGTTCCCTAGGTCATACTAAGGCTTGAGTACCTCATTATCAACCAACTTCATCTTACTTTCAAAAAATTTGACTAGATTCTAAGCATCAGATCTAGAGGCACATGAATAGGGTCCAACCACTACTTGAAAGGAAATCTCAGCTATCTTCTTTAAATTTGAACACAATATGTTCACTTCTAGTTATTGTTGACACAATTTTACAAGAACAACTTTGTCCTCGGGGTACCTAGGGAGCCTTTTGGGAAAATTGTCAAAAGCATCGATCCATAGGTAGGAAAAACTCAAAGATTGGATGAAGGAGCATGCAAACTATCCTATAGCTGAAATAGCCTCAGGTCAAAATCTTCACTTGAGATAGTGTTGTAATTCCTAGCATAATCTCATAGTGAAGTCATCATTAACTTTTACATACTCCTTAAAACTCCTTTGCAACTAAAGGTGTGGGTAGAACTCATATACCCTTTATTTTCATCATAGTCTTCAATGGTAGGAAGACCTACATGCAGGTGATGCGTGGCTAAGGCAAAGATTAAATATGAGGATATATAAAATTGCTTGAATGCCTTAGCTAAATTCAACCACAAGGAAAGCTAATCATAGATGATTTTGGCCCAGTCTATTTGTTGTCCCTTGGTACATATAGCTTTCCCAAGGAAGAAGTGATGCTCAATGAAATCTAGTATTTCTTCTTTTCCCTTCAATCTTAGTAATAGTGCTAGGATGTCAATGATCTATGTTTTCAAATTGGTTCCAAAAAGAGTCATCATCATTTTTCTCTTCTTTGAATGAGGTTTTTGGAACTAGGTTCTCTGCATATCTTCTCTTCGGAAGGTTTTCTTTTTATTAAACATAGATGCAGAGGAGCCAAAATCAATATCACAGTATTCTTCCTTCACTGGGACACTGAATGCAGATTGCATCAAGGCCTTATTTATTAAGAGAAGGATGGACTGAAAAGGAAGTGAGATTTTCTTTATTTTGGGATTATATCCTTTGATTTATTCCCTCACTAGCTTTGGAGTTGCACAATGATGGGAAATCTGACAACTTCTACTAATCTAGGTGGATAGGCTAAGAGATAAGCCCTCTATGAAGATCACCTAAGTACAAAAACTTGCATGAAGTATCAATGAGATCTTTTAATTCACTTTCTAATCATATGAGTTTATCATGACCTACTGCTCTCATTACCATTTGCTCATGATTTCAAAAAGGAGGCAACTCCTCAATAAATAACTGCTAAATCAATAAGGAAGCAAGTTTGAAGAAATTCTAATGCAATAGATGCTAAAATCTAAATATTTCCACCACGTGAATAAAATTAAGGAATCCAAAGATCATAATGATAGGATTTTTGATAAATTTGATAAGTAGTGACTATCTAAAACTTTTTGTTTTCATGCAAATAAAGATTCACAAATTTGAAAGCCACATTACTTCACTTAAAGTGATATAATATCAAAAAAATCTAGTTACCAAAAGAAAGGATTTTAGTTTAATGAAAGGTCCCTTGTTCACTTTAGGATTTGGAATATGGATTCATAAGATAACTCATTATGTTCAGAAGAAGAAGCATAAATCAATCTTTCTGAAAGCTCATCTTTTCTTTCATCTGAAATTGTAGTGCAAGAAATGATCATTTGATACCCCAAGCACTTTATTTTCCTTTCCTCCACATCGAGCATTTGAATACTTGATTTCTTTTATATCAGAAATGTACCTCTAAGACTGATTTTGTTGGAAGCATATTTTGGGAATCTCCATAAAATATTCTCATCCTGTAGTCACTTAATTCTTTGTTTCATGAGTCTTTTAGAGAAGTAGCCTTTTATGTTTTCGTAGGATGGAGAACATGTTGAGATAATGGGTGTTGCACACATTGCATAATATTGTTATTTTATTTTATTTTTTATTATGTAATGTTGTACCTAGATGGACGTGCAACATGTAAAGATTCCCATGGAATATTCTTGATGAGTTGTATTGTAACATTGTGAAAATATTTCATGTAATTATTTAATATTGGGGAAAAGAATTAAATGCCCAATATTAAATGTGGGGTCAGTGGGTTAGGTAGCACATGGTTTTAGCACATGGTTTATGTAATACCACTTGGTGGTTTTGTGGGACTTGCTACTATATAAGCAGCCACAAGGGTAGTTGTTGTAGAGAGAAAGAAAGAGAGTGACAAGGAGAAGACAAAAGGCAAGAGTCAAGCGGGACAAGGCTTGACAGGTTAGCCAAGGGAGCATTTGTGAAGGTTGGAAGCATGGCATGGGATGTGTGGATTCATGCTTGTTCACATAGTTTGCTCGGTTGTGGCTATGGCCATGAAGGCTTCCATGGTTGTATGGCAATGGTATTTTTTGCTGAATAATACATGGTGATGGATGCTTTTGAAGGCTGGGTTTTTCCCTCAATGAGGGTTTCCCAGGGTATATCTTGTGTCACATTTTGTGGGTATGTTTTCTATTCTCTTGCATGTGGATTTTAATTCCGTGTTTATTTTAGATCTATTATGGGTTATGTGGAAACGGTGATTATATTCTTTATTGCCAAGTTTCCTTACAAGTGGTATCAGAGCTATGGTTTTATTATTGTAACCCTAGATTGAATCCATGGGAATGCATGAGAGGATAAAAGAAAAGGGCAAGATATATGAATAATTATTGCAGATCTGAGGACTTTGGATTTGCTGTTATGATGGGATGTTAAAAGATTTGGGCATGTGAAATTGTTGGACAAAAGAGTTTTTCGGATGTTTCATTTAAATGAGGGTTTTGGGGGGTAGCATGCAGAAATGACCTCCTGGGTAAAAACAGACCTCACCATTGGATCCGGGTCGACATTTTCATAAATTTTGATATATAATATGCCCTAGTTTGGCCATGTTCAGAGGAAATGAAAGAGTTTTTTGGTTTCAACTCATGATGGCCGTCAAATTTAATCCCGTCAGAATTTTCGTCACTGAAAAAAATTAAAAATGAAAAATCGTACTGAAAATGGTAAAAAGACTGTCTTAGTAAAACGGCCATAACTTTCTCTCAGAATATCAGATTTCAGAGTTCTTATAGGCGTTGGAAAGCTAATTTAGAGCACTACAAGATGGTGTAGGTTTGGTTCTGTGATTTTAAAATTTTGTCAGATTTTCAGAGCCCTAAAGTCAGATGTTATTTATTTTGAGCACGGATTAGGGCATAACTTGGGCATAAGGAGTCGGATTTTGGACTTCGAGTAGTCAACGGAAAGCTCTTGGAGAGCTCTACACATTGGTTCAGATTTGGTGCAGGTTTGGCATGATTTATTTGTTAATATATTTATCTGAACTGTTTATGGTATATTTTGACTATGGTAACATTGTGAGTATATGGCATTGGAGATTTAAGTTTTGATGTCATTGTATACTCAAGTTTGGTCTCATGATGATATAGTTATCAATATTTGGTTTGGATATGCATGATGACTTGTTGGGTCTACAAGTTGTGCAGTGTTGTAAGCGGTCTATACTTACAGGTTGCATTTATAGCTTGGTTATGGGTTGTCTTTGCCCATTGATCTTTCATTATTGATGCATATTCAGATTGGTGGCTTGGATTTGGGTTGTCTATGCCCTAAGTCACATGATTTTCTAATTTTATCTTCATGTAGAAGGGATGAGATGTTGTTACCAGGTACAGTCATGGTGGAGGATTGTGGTTGACTATGCTGACAGGTTGGACATATTGAGAGCCAGATGCTCGGTTCATGGATGTGATCATGGTGTCATGGATTTTGGCATGACATGATTGGTTATACAGGTACATCCTTGATGTTCATTAGCTTGGATTTTCTAATTCAGTTATGGTGGTATATCTTCTTGGTTGAGGATCATGGTTATTTGATTTCTTTTGAGGAGCTCATGATGTACACTTTGATTTCTTTGATGATTTAATGCCTTGGTTGATTCTCATGGTTAGAGGATGGTTTTTTCATCATTATGTCATGGATAGCTTGGATACATGGTTTAGTGGGAGCTTGTGATAGTGATGGGGTGACAGTGCAGGATTAGTTCCTGGTTTGGTTTATATCTTCTTGGTTTAGAGAGGATGGATTTTATGATGCCATAGGTGACTTGGTACCACAGTTGAATGGGAGTTGTTGGCATTGATATATTTATTGAGTGTTTGCAGATGTTGGAGGTTTGTCTTAGATCTTGTTGCTGCAGAAGCGTCTTTGACATTTGCATGGTGCACTTGTTATCTTCATAGTGTTTGAAGATGGTTAGATCTTGAGGACTCATGGAGTTCTTGGTTATCTTCATGGTATGTGAAGATGGTTCTTCCTGGTATGTGGAGATGGTTTTCTTCATGGTGTGTGGAGATAGTTGCATCTTGAGGACTCACAGGGTTCTTGGCAAAGGTGTGGTTTATGCTTTTATTTGGCATGTTATCCTTGGTATGAGGATGGTTTCATTATTATGTCATGGTATACTCTTGATACGCGTTTAGAGTTGTGACATGTTATAGTGTGTTCATATGGAGCATGTTATCTCTTTAGTTGAGATGGTAAGATCATGTTCTCATGTTTATGTTCCTGAGGCCATGGTTGGAACTTTGACATTGATCTTGATTTAGTTTCTTTGTATTGAGTACACTAATCATAAGCTGGATACTTCATGATATTGCTATGTTGCATTTGGAGTTGGCATGGATTGATTGGTTACAGGTGCTCATGGATACTTAGAGACAGTGGTGACGCTGATTTCTCTTAGATTAGAGAAGTATTTGTTGGGATGGTTGATGGTTTCAGCAGGAAGTCCGAGCGGCAGTCACCTGATATGGACTTGAGAGGAGATTGTTCTTAGATGAGTCTTGGTTGGAGACTTGGGTATCTTGATGAGCATTCTCATTCCCCACTCTTGGTCTACTCGGCGGTTTGCTACTTGAGAGGTATAGCCCATTGTATTCTCTCAGTTGCTTTATATTTATGCTTGTCTTTCATGGATATGGATCTTGATCTATGGTACATGAGTTAGTTCTGGAGGGTTCATTTGAGAGATGGTTTAGCATTGGTTATCTCCATGTGCATATATTGTTATGCTGGTTGAGTTTGGAAGATGGTTTTATATTGGGCATATTCCTTGGATTAGGAATGGTTATTCCTTGGTTTAGGAATGGTTTTATTGAGTTTGATCTTCTTGTGAGAGGCTTACATCCATAATTAGTTATATGGTATGGTTTGGGTGTTGTTGAGGCTTCTTGTTGGGGTTTTATGGAGGAGATCATACTTGCACAGTTTACATCTAGAGGTGTGTGTAGAAGGACATGATACAGGTTATGATTTGCATGGTTTCTCTTGGTCTTGGTTATCTTCCTGGATGTTCAGTTTTGCTTACATTGGATTTGAGATTGGTTGGAGATTGTGATCACTGGTTTGTGCTCATGTATGTCATGTGAGAGATGACATGGTTATTTCTTTCTCTTTCCTTTGTTGGTTGTGGAGAATTTGGGAGACTGTTGGAGACTTTTTATGAGAGTTATTCTTGCGGGATATTAGTTTATGTATTGTGGATGTCCTTGATACTACATGGATTCACTTCTTTGAGATGTGTTGAGTGGATTGGTTATAGATTTGACATTATCTTTAGCAGTGGGAGCTTCTTGGTATATATGTGGCAGGTATTGCTCTTGAGGCTTGTGATTGCAGGTTATAGATTGGATATGTCGGTGATATGAGATTCACTTGTTATACCTTTGAGGTATGGATAGTTGGATGGGTTTGGCACTTTGCTGTGGGTGCTATTTCAGCTATGGATATTTTGACAACTACGGATACATGTGATTACCTTTGGATCAGGTTTTTGTGCTTGGAATTTTAGTTGGTACAGGATTTTATGATCTTCTAATGTGACAGGTTGGGTGGTTTTCTCTTTGGATGGCTTCTATATATGTCCGGTGGGAGTGGCATAATAGGAGGTGAGATCATTCATGTTTGAGATGCTGGATACTTTGATTTTGTTGCGGGTACCAGGATGGAGCACTTGGTGTATTTTGATCCATGATGGTGGATGTGCTGGGAGGGATTGTTCCCTTGTTCATTTATGTGGCTACGGATTGACCCTATGCAATGTATACAACAAGTGGGAGATTGTTGAGATAATGGGTGTTGCACACATTGCATAATATTGTTATTTTATTTTTTTTTTTAATTATATAATGTTGTACCTAGATGGACGTGCAACATGTAAAGATTCCCATGGAATATTCTTGATGAGTTGTATTGTAACATTGTGAAAATATTTCATGTAATTATTTAATATTGGGGAAAAGAATTAAATGCCCAATATTAAATGTGGGGTCAGTGGGTTAGGTAGCACATGGTTTTAGCACATGGTTTATGTAATACCACTTGGTGGTTTTGTGGGACTTGCTACTATATAAGCAGCCACAAGGGTAGTTGTTGTAGAGAGAAAGAAAGAGAGTGACAAGGAGAAGACAAAAGGCAAGAGTCAAGCGGGACAAGGCTTGACAGGTTAGCCAAGGGAGCATTTGTGAAGGTTGGAAGCATGGCATGGGATGTGTGGATTCATGCTTGTTCACATAGTTTGCTCGGTTGTGGCTATGGCCATGAAGGCTTCCATGGTTGTATGGCAATGGTATTTTTTGCTGAATAATACATGGTGATGGATGCTTTTGAAGGCTGGGTTTTTCCCTCAATGAGGGTTTCCCAGGGTATATCTTGTGTCACATTTTGTGGGTATGTTTTCTATTCTCTTGCATGTGGATTTTAATTCCGTGTTTATTTTAGATCTATTATGGGTTATGTGGAAACGGTGATTATATTCTTTATTGCCAAGTTTCCTTACAGAACATCTCTGAGAGAAATGCTTTCTAAGGGAAGAAACACGCTAAATAATTTTTTCTCTATTTTGATCAAATTCATTGAGATGAGATTTCGAGCATGGATTCATCATTATGGGCTTGGATTAATTTCTCTCTAGCATCACACCTAGGCCCCATCAATGCATAACACTTTGAATGGAGCACAGGACATGATGGCTATGAAATCATAACATAACACTCTCATTTCCATTGATGAGTAGCTAAAAACCTATAGACATGCTTCTTTCCATAGAAATAGATTTTTACCTCAAAACTTTGACTTGATACCTTCTTAGATTTGACTTGCATTTTTCTTGATCTTTCCATCATAAGTGAAGCGAGTGTACATCTATGAACACTATCGTGATCTTTCTCTTTGGGTTTATGCTTGATGAAGTTCATCAAGTTTGATAGTTTTCCAAATTACTTATAATCTAATGAAAATGAGAACAATGGAATAAGAGAGATTTCATGTAGCAAGGAGGTCTCACTTCTCATTGGGAAGATGCTCTAAATATATCCCTATAAGTTCTAAAAATATGGATGAATAGGGTTTAGAATAATGCACATAAAAGAGACCCTAAACCCATATTTTACACTTACATATGAATTTTAAGAGTGTGGAATATAAATCTAGAAATTCTAATATTGAAATGAAGACATGAAAGTACTTACCACTAAAAAAAGAACTTGTTGAAAACCTTGTCAAAGTGTCTTAGAAACTACTGATGTTTGCACCCTTGCACTGAAACTGTGAGATCTACAAAACACAAAAATATTTTTCTTTTCTGAGTGAGGTTGACCTTTAGCCAAATGTGGGTAAGATCTTACCCTGAGGCATGATCTTACCCCTTTATTTTTGACCTTAACCTGCACTGCTCTGACGAAAATTCTATTCACAAATCATGAAAGTTCAATGAAAAGGGTATCCAGATCTGCACTGATATTCATTGTCCCGCACCTGTATTGGCAAGAAAAAGGGTTTTATTTTTTGGATAAGGGGTTTTCTTTGGTTGAAATCTAGTTTGGAATCATCCTTAATAATGGAATTGAAATGGAGAATGCTAGCAAGTAGTAGAAGTAGATCTAACAATGAAGATATGATATTCAATAGACATGCAATTGTATTTGAAATGTAAACAAGTATATTGATATGAGAGCTTGGACTCACTAATGTAAATCAAAACCATAAATATAAAACAAAACCTCCATGATTGTATGCTTGAAATCCACCTTGAGGGAAGAATGAATAGATTTTGAAGATGAACAAATGATCTTGAAGGAAGATCACCCCACCATGATGGATAGATATAGGGTTTGAATGATGAATCTTGAATGCTTGAACCAAATCCCTTCAAATGCTTAAATGCTTGAATCCGTGATCTTCAATGGAGAAATTGAATGGGTTATTTCTTGCTCACTTTATTTGCTTTCTTGAATTTTCTTGGGAGAAAACTTGATCTCAAAACTTGAATACTTGATGGATGAAAACTTGATTACTTGATTTCACTTATGCTCACATTCAATAGAAGGTGGATTCTTGATCATGAAAAGTGGATGTGAAAATGAGAGAGGAAGGCTTCCTTTTATACAAATCTAGGGCACAAACTTCTAGAGAGGTTTACATATGAGAAATAAATTCCCATTGGGCTCTTACCCCTAGAAATAGACCTGGATTAAATGCAATTTGATGGTTTACCAATTTGAAGCCCAAAATAATTGACCCATAAGCAAGAAAACATTTTTTGAACTTCTCCCTACATCCGACAAAGATTTTGATTAAAAGGGGGACCTAGATCAAGGTAAAGGTTGACTTTGACCTATGTCAAGGTCGAGGTTAACCTTGACCCAGGTCAAAGTCAATGAGTAGCTAAAAACCCACAGATGCACTTTTGTCCATAGAAATGGATTTTTACCTTGGAACTTTGGCTTGATACCTTCTTAGCTTTGACTTGCATTTTTCTACAAATTTCCATCATAAGTGAAGCAACTGTACATATGCGAATGCTATCATGACCTCACTCTTTAGGTTTATTCTTGATGAAGTTCACCAAGTTGGATAGCTAGCCAAATTACTCTGAATTTGACAAAAATGAGAATTATGGAATAAGAGAGAATTCATAGAAATGAGGAGTCACTTCTCATTGGGAAGATGCTCTCAACATATTCCTGTAAGATCTAAAAATATAGATGAAAAGGGTTTACAATGATGCACATAAAAGAGACCCTAAACCCATTATTTATACATACATATGAATTGTGAGGGGATGGAATATAAATATAGAAATTCTAATATTATAAATAGTCTCAGAAAATGTTGATTTCCATTGTACTAAACTGAAAATATGAGATCTACAAAACCTAGAAATATTTTTCTTTCTTGAGCTAGGTCGAGCTTGACCCAAATGTGAGGTAAGATCTTACCCTAGGGCACAATCTTACCCCATTATTTTTGACCTTGACTTGTACTACTCTGACAGAAATTTTGTTTGCAAATCCTAAAAGTTTGATGAAAATGGTATTCAAATCTACACTAATATTCATTGTCTTGCACCTATGTTTGCAACAAAAAGGGTTTTCTTGTTTGGATGAGGGGTTTTCTTTGGTCAAACCCCAATTTGGAATCAACCTTAATTATGGAATTGAAATAGAGAATGCTAGCAAGTAGTAGAAATAGATCTGACAACAAAGCTATGATATTCAATAGATATGCAATTGTATTTGAAATGTAAAAAAGTATATTGATATGAAAGATTGGACTCAATAATGTAAATCAAAACCTCCATGATTGTATGCTTGAAATCCACCTTGAGGGAAGAATGAATAGATTTTGAAGATGAACTAAGGATCTTGAAGGAAGATCATACCACCATGATGGATAGAACCAAATTCCTTAAATGATGAATCTTGAATGCTTGAATCCTTGATCTTCAATGGAGAATTTGAATTCTTGAAAGGGTGACTGCTTGCTCACTGGATTTGCTTTCTTGAATTTACTTTGGAGAAACCTTGATTACTTGATAGATGAAAACCTGATACTTGATGGATGAGAATTTGATTACTTGACTATAGTTATGCTCAAATTCAATGGAAGACATATGCTTGATCATGAAAATTAGATGTGAAAATGAGAGAGGAAGGCTTCCTTTTATACAAATCTAGGGCACAAACCTCTAGAGAGGTTGACATATGAGAAATAAATTCCAATTGGGACGTTACCCCTAGAAATAGACCTAGATTAAATACAATTTGAGGTTTTTCCAATCCAAAGCCCAAAACAACCAACCTAAAAGTGGAAAAATAAACTTTTCAAATTCTCCCCACATTTAGCAATCTTTCTGATGAAAAGGGGGACCTAGGTCAAGGTCGAGGTTGATTTTGACCTAGGTCAAGGTTGAGGTGTGTCAAGGTCAAGGTTGACTCTAACCCAACTCAAGTATGAGGTTGAATCTGACCCAAGTCGAGGTCAAGGCCAAGGTCAACCTTAACTTAGGGGTTAAGGACCCCTAGAAAATGAGCCAGAAGCAAAAAAAAGACTCGATGAGGTCCAAATAGAGCCCTAAATAGACAAAAGATGGGAAGGGGGTAGAAAATAGGGGACAACTTGATGAAGGCCCAAAACACCCCCTTAGGAGGGTTGAACATTTTTAACATGGAAGTGCTTCCATTTTAAGATGATAAATTAAGCCCGCACTTTAGCAAGAGTATGGAAATAAAACATGCTCATAGTAAAGGAGAAGAAAGATCCAAGTGGGTTTGCAATGAGATAGAATAACACTTAGTTAAGGACACAAGCCCCCAAGCCAAGGATCCTAACTCAACATACATGCATGAGGGTATGAAAACAATGAAAAAGACAAACAAAGCTAAAAGACACCAAAAGAGTGGCTGGTTCTAAAACAAACCTAAATCAACTAGTAAAGGAAACCTTGCTAAGAAATGCCTCCTATATTAACATCATTTTTGTAAAGCTATCATAAAAGCACAAATGATTACATAAGACAAGAGCAACACTATAAGTAACATAGCTTCATGATCCAATCCTACTAGCATGAGAGAGAGAGAGAGAGAGAGAGAGAGAGAGAGAGAGAGAGATTACCTCATCTAGTAAGATGTCCATCTTACTGTGAATCACCAAAGAAGGAGAGCCCAATAGGTGGCCAACCTAATAGTTCACTCAAAAAATTGTGCTTTACAATTGCAATGCATCTTCTGATGGCTTTTGAAACACCCATACATCCACCTTCATGTATCACTATGGAATATAAAATGTGTGCCCCTTTAGGATTTAGCAACTTAAATGTGTTACATTCCACAAATTTAGCATATTGAAAATTTTGAAAGATGAGTGTCTCTTCAGGATTTAGCAACTTATGTGTGTTATCTTCAAAGGATTTAACATATTAAAAATTAAAAAATGTGTGTCTCTTCAGCATTAGCAACTTATGTGCATTACCTTCAAAAGATTTAGCATATTGAAAATTGAAAAATATATGTCTCTCCAGGATTTAGCAATTTATGTGTGTTACTTTTAGAGGATTTAGCATATAAGTAAAAAACTATAGCACACGGGGAAACCCTATATATACCCCCCTCGTTATCATGGTTGTCTACTAGACATGATAAGGATGAGAAAGACAATACCTACTTCACAACATAAGGAGATATCTTATTAACAATAATGTACACTATATTCTCAGTAAAGCATATTGATCATTACATCGAAGAACATAGATAATTGTGAAAAGAATATGTCACTTATCGAAAAAGGATCCTCAAAGAGAAAGAGATTTTAGTAATAAGATCACCACTATAGAGGAGTGCTTTAGATAAAATATCATCTTTCAAAGATAAGTCAAGCGAAAAAAAAAATTCAATCATCAAGCCCCCTACAAAGAAGAGGAAGAGGAATCTTTCATTGAGGGAAAAAAATCTAACATCAAAGTATGGGTAAGAGTTTATAAAGAACATAATTTTCAAAATAAAGAAGAGGTGATGACCTAGGACAACAACCTCTCATAGAAAAGTATATCCACAGTCAAATCATTAGTCATTATAATGAAATAATGTTGCAAGATAAACAAATGCCACTAAGCTAAGGAAAATTGATTCCTAGACAAAGAGAAAGAAGGAAGAACCTTGCCTCCCATGGATGAAGACAAGGGATACCTTTGCACAATAAATGTTTTTAGAAAAGATATTTGGAATAATAAAAGAAAAATATGGATGATTCTTAACATAATACAAAATGATAGGTATAAAGTACAAAAAGGATAACCAATTAAGCACAAAACAAAACATAATAGATCTCAGAGAATTGAAAGAAATACCTCTTGCCCCCCCAGTGAAGAGACAAGAGGAGAAGATCTATTTTATAGAAGAATGAGGGGTAAAATTATGAAGAAATCTCAAAGGGAAAGTTTCTTTTCTCTTCCCTTTAATATCATTATGGATCTGATAAGAAGGGGAAGGTAATTTAAAGAATTCTTGCAAATCTACATCATAAGCCATAGTTTGAGCCTCATCATAAGTGTGGGAAGAACTAGAAATAGCAGATGGAGAATTGGGAATATGAATATTAGGAAGGATAGGATTAAGATTAGGAAGGATAAGAGTTGAACAATTAATTTTAATGATAAAATTAGAATTTTTAAAAGGTTCCTTACTAGTAGTAAAACATGTAAAAGTAGGAACCTTATATCTTTGCACAAGTTGTACTATTCCTTCTAATTGAATTGTTTCATAGAAAAATTAGAGTTCAAGAACATTTGTTGGACTTGAGCAAGAAGGAAATCAAACAGATATTGGAGATTCTACAATAACATTATGAAAAAATAGACTTGGGCACATGAGTGAGAAAGGTATGAAATAAATTCATTCAAATAAAGTCCTACCAGGTTTAAAATGTGTCAATATGGATTTCTATGAAAGTTATGTGTTTGGAAAAAAAAAAAGAGTTAGTTTTGTGAAGATTGAAAATGGAAAAGAAAAACTAAAAAATCAAGCTTGTACATATAGATGTATGGGTACCAAATCAGATATCTTCCCTTGGTGGCTCTCATTATTACGTTACATTCATTGATGATGCAACTAGAAAAGTATGGGCTTATTTCCTTACACATAAATCTAATGTATTTTAAATATTTAAGAAATACAAATGCTTGGTTGAGAATGAGACTGGTAAAAGATTAAAATATCTTAGTTCTAATAATGGTCAATAATATTCCAATAAAGAGTTTGAAATTTATTGTTCCTCTAGTGGTGTTTGTAGACAAAAAAATGTTCCAATGAATCTAAAAGGAAATAGAGTGGTTGAACATATAAATAGAACAATAATGGAGCATTCAAGGAGTATGAGGTTGCATGTTGGGCTATCCTTAAACATATGGGTAGAGGCTATCAATATTGTTGCATATTTTATCAATAGAGATATCTCTATTGCTTTGGATTGTGGTATTCTAGAGGAAGCATGGACTAGTAAGAAGGTGAGTTATTATTTTCTCATAACCTTCAGTTGTGAAATATTTGCACATATAGATTATAAAAATATAACCAAGTTGGAAGCTAAGTCAAAGAAATATGCATTTTTTAGATGTAGCATTGATGAATTTGGTTATAAGCTTTGGGATTTTGAAAATTATAAAATTATAAGAAATAGGAGTGTCATATTCAATGAGAAAGTATTGTTAAAATATTTGTTGCAGCAACATGAGAAGTAAGAAAATGATTATGTAGTGCTAGATGATACTCAAAAGGATGATGTTTTAGCAGTCCCTAATGCTCTGCAACAGTAAAAAAAAAAACACCACAAACCCTAGTGAATTTTCAACAACCAACAAGGCTAAGTAGACCTCTAGAAAGATTTTCTCCCTCTTTGTACTATATTTTATTAATAGATGTTGGTGAACCAAAATGTTATGATGAAGCTATGCAGGTGGATACAAAGTTTTAGTGGGCATCTTTTGTGACAAAAGAAAAAAAACTTATTGCTAAAAGTAAGACTCAAGACTTACGTAAGTTGTCTATAGATAAAAGAGCTCTACAAAACAAAGAGGTTTATAAAGAAGAGTATGGAGGTAAGAAAATATTTAAATCCAGGTTAGTTGTAAAAGGATTTGCATGGAAAAAGGTCATTGATGTTGATGCGATCTTTTCTCCAATTGTTAAAATGACTTCTATTTGCACTATTTTAAGTATTGAGACTACTGAAAGTTTGCATTTGGAATAGTTGGATGTTAAAGTAGTTTTTCTTCATGGTGATTTCGATGAAGAAAGATATATGGAACAACCACAAGGATTTGAGGTCAAAGGTAAGAAGAATTTAGTGTGCATAAAGAAGAAAACTTTATATGGCTTGAAATAAGAACCTTGGCAATGGTATCTTAAATTTCACAATTTTATGAATGAGCATGGTTATAGTTTGTGTCATTCAGGCCATTGTGTTTATTTTAAGAGGTTGGATGATGACAGATATATTATTTTATGTTTATATTTTGATGATATGTGTGTAGCTAGGTCTAACATGGATTACATTAAGGGATTGAAATGACAATTAGCACATTTTTTTTCTATGAAGGATTTGTAGGTAGGAAAACTAGTCCTTGGTATGAAAAATTGCAAAGATAGGAAATAAAAAAGCTCTATTTCAAGTTGATTATATTGAGAATATTTTGCAATATTTCTCTATGGACAATGCCAAAGTTGTTAGACTACACACCTTTTCCTAGTCATTTTAAATTAACTATGGAGATGTGTCCAAAGACGAAAGAAGAGGAGGATAAAATGTCCAAGGTACCTAATGCTTTAGCTATAGGAAGTTTGATGTATACTATGGTATGTACTAGGTTAAATATTGCACATGTAGTGGGAGTTGTTAGCAGGTATATGAGTCATCCTGGGATTGAACATTGGAATGCAATCAAATGGATTCTCATATTTTTAAAAGGAAAATCCAGTAAATGTTTATATTTTGAGGGCTCTACTATTGATTGACAAGGCTATGTTGACTCAAATTTGGTAGCAAATCTTAATACCAAGCACAATACTATAGGATACATATTTACTATTGGTGGGATAGCAATGAGTTGGGTTTCTCAATTATAGAAGGTGAATGCTTTATCCACTACTAAGGAAGACTGTGTTGCTACTAGAGAGGAAACTAAGCAGATAATATCACTATAATTCTTTTTGGAAGAATTGGGACACCCATAGAGGGATAATTATGTGTATACATATAGCCAAAGTGTCATTCATATTTCCAATAATTATTCTCTACATTCAAAGACAAAAAAACATACAATTGTGGTACCATTTCATTCACTCAATTTTGGATGATGGATGGCTAAAGTTAGACAAGATACATAAAGATGATAATCCAATGGATATGTTTACAAAGGTAGTGACAAGGGATAACCCAAACTCTTTTTCAACTTCGGTTTCTCTTCTAGATAAACAAAATACATGAATAGTTAAGTCTAGGGTGGTTTGTTCCAGTAGGAGCTTCAAGGGTAGCAATGTGGCTATGAGGTCAATCTCCAAGTGGGATGTGGTTTAGTGTGGATCTTGACCAGTCTCCAAATGGGAGATTGTTGATATGTGATGACTGATCAAGAAAGTATTGTATAGTTTCAAGAATTTTGAGTTCTCATGTCAACCATTTCCCAAGGTTGACTCGTCAAGTATTCTTTTAGGTTAAATTTTTAAAACAAAATAATTGATCCCTAAATTTGTAAACAACAAAAAAGCTTGTATGAAATGGCTTAGGTTGAGGGATGTCATAATGTGTGATGAGATAGTAGTTTATTGCAATGGTATTGAGTTGTAAGGGATTACATATGCGTAATTCAACAAAGCATATAAAGGTAATGAACTAAAAGAAACAAAGTAGAGAGATAGAAGACAAGACATAATTGATAGAAAAGTTCATTAGGGTGGATTATATCTCTGAGTGGACTATGTCCCAAGGTAAAAAAATATGGTTATTAGTATTTAAAAAAACCCTTTGGTAAGGTGTGTAATTATTAAACTTCTTGGTTTTAGCCTATTTTTTGCTAATTTTGTATAAGAAATGGGGGCAGAAGGGTGTTTGAGGGCATTTCAGGTGATGGGAAGGAGATAATGATCTTCAAAACTTTATAATTATTTCTCTTCAACAAAGGGTCCAAGTAATGCACTTGAGGAGAATGACTTGTAAACACATGTAATTGATTTCTAGGAGTTGATTGGATATGTTACTTTATTTTAGAGGGACCCGGGGACATAGTCCACCTAGATGAACTTCATTATTAATTATGTTTTGTATTCTATCTCTCTACTCTCATTCTTTTAGTTCATTATCTTTATATTCTTTTCTCAATTAAGAATTTAATTATTTTAATTCTATTATTCAATGCGTTGAATTAACTTAGGTTAAACATTACATTTTTTTTTTCTATAATAGTCCTAGATTCTAATTGCATGTGATATGTAGTAAATTTTCCTTAGTATAGAAAACATTATTGAAGAAAATTGTTCAAGATGACAAAACAAACATCTTGAGGGGAAAAATTATATCGTTCATCAAAGATGAGATTTCGGAGAAGATCATGTTGTGCCTATTAACCACTTATATATCACAACTCTTTTGTCAAACTCCAAATTCATGCCATTATTCACTTTTCTATACTAAGGGGAAAATGTGTTTGGTTTTAATTTATTTATTCTATTTCAATTAATGATTTCCAAATGACTACAAATAAGCCTACCAAAAAAAACTCTTCATGCAATGCACATTTAACACTCTTAGTGCAGATGTTGATTATGTAGACTTAAAAGAATCTTGTATGTATTCATGTTATAATGTCAAAAGATTACAGTTTTTCACAAATGACATATGTAAATTCCATAAAAACTTTTATATAGGTTGTCTTTCAATCCTAGAGAGAAAAAGGCAAACAAGATTTGAAAGACTGAAAACACAAAGATACCTTTTCAAGGAAAACTCATGCATTTGTATGCTACACAAAATTTACATTTCTACAATCCTCACAAGAAAAGATTACATCTTTAAAGAAATCAAAGGTAAGACACATGTATTTGTGATAAATGGCATTTACGCAAAGTAGAAAGAAACACACTAAAACTAGTATACCGCACATAAATATTGTTAATTTTGGATAGAAGTTGCATAAAATAACTAAAACTAAATATTTCTTTAAAAAATGACAACATTGCAAGAGAGACAACCATTCATCCATTTTCACATGATATGTCTAATTATAATGTGCACAACATTTCATATTGTTGCATGCATTAATTTATTGCTACATTATCCACCTATTTCTTTAAACCAACATTATAAATCCAATTATATTTTTAACAATTTTGAGTACTATGGAGAAGCCATCAATACCCATGACACATATGCTAAAAAATAGTTTTAAACATATTACCTAAAAAGTTTTAACTAATAGAATAGAAAAATAACTATATAAAAGAGAAATATTAAATATCTTTTATTTTTAATTTATGAAATATGAAAATATAATATTACCTGAAAAATAATAAACCTAATTGACTAAAAGTGAATAGTTCTATCACCTCTTAAGTATTGATTGTTGCCTACAATTATATAGCCAACACAAGAAACTAGTAACATTTTAATAATAATATAACTTTTCATTAAATCTGGAAAATTTGACTAATTATTTTTTTGTGAAAAAAAAGTCATATAACTATATAAATGTACATGTAACTATTAATAACCAAAATAAAATCCACCTTTCACCTTTACAAGTCAACATATAAATATAAATAAATATAAAAATAATAATAATAAAGAAGAACATTTAAAGAATCTAAAAACCTAGACCAACAATAAGTATAAAAGTACAAATCTATCCGAGTTTAGTGGAGAAAATCATGTCCGAAGAAAAAATGAAGATTCTAATCCCATGGAAAATGGCTTAGGAATATATAATTCTTAAAAATATCCACTCCAACTACTTCACCTAATCTGAGATCCACAAAAAGTGGGCCACAAATTTAGAGGTGGAGATGCACTCCAAAGAGTGAGGGATAGTCCGTACAAATAACGAATACGTTCATTATCCACATTCTTGTCACTATTCGATGTACTTTTTCGTTGGCATAAACTAAGAAAGTGATAAATTTTAGATTCCTTTGATTTAAACTTTGTGGAGATTCCACCATGCGGACACATGCAATTTATTATGCACGTTTTTAAGAGGACAAGTTTTTACGAGACGATGATGGCCCACTTTCTTCCTTTTACGCATATAAATTCGATTCCCATTTATAATGCATACAAATCCAACGACATAGAAGCACATACCAAACAAACAAGGGCTTTGTTTTTAGGATTCCAAGGATTTTTATGAGGTTTGTTACACTAGATTGTCAATGGACAATTCCTATTAAATTTTTGAAAAAATTAAATTGATTGTCAAAAAGGGTGTAAGTACTAAATTCTATCCGAAAAAAATTGAAGAAATATAATCAAGCATAGTTATGAATTTGAAAGTTAAATTATATGCACTTTAAAAAAAGATATTTTATGTGCAAATTATTAATCATAATGATGAAAAATATATATTATATCATCTTTTGTCTAGTTAAAAATGTCTTGCACGTGAATAGGTGACATGTTCTAATTCTTATCAATCTTTATTTATATTATTTTTTAAATATTCATCATTAATTCATTATCAGTGTCCTTTCATTCACACTTATTATTAGTCTAATGTTTTCATTAGCCCCCTCCAATTAATTGGGCATGAAAATTAAAATTTACATATCTAAGGTTCTGATGATAATATTTTTAAAATCAATTTATTAAATCTAATTTTATTTTCTTATTGGTTGGATCTATTTTTCCTGAGGTTTTTTTAAATGAAAAAATAAGAAGAAGAAAATACAAGATAATAACAACATCAACTTCATATTAATTACACTGTCAACATCAACTTCATATTAATTACACTGTCATATCACATATATGTTTGTGCCTTGAAATTTTATTCTGAACTGGTGACTACAATCGTAAAGAGCAGCAAAGAATCGAAAACATAGAGGAAGGAGGTAACTTACTTGCCCTACCCTCTTCCCACAACCTTGGAAGATGGGTCAGGCATTTTTGTTAGTACTCCATCATCTAACCCCCTTAGCCTCAAATTAATCGATTTAGATTTGACATATAATTAATGATAAATAATAATTTGGTTCAACCCCTCTAAGATAATAATAATTAGGTTCAATTAATATCCGTAAGGTAATAAGCTTACTATTACACTTCAGAGCTCATTTTTAATTCAAAAATAATTAATAAAATAAAATAATAATAAGTAAACTAAATATGTAGTATGACAAGTGTTACAAGTGTTTTAGCCTGAAAATAAGGAAGTGAAATAGAGATAAAATCAATGATTTATTTGTAAATGTATTAGAGAGAACAACTAATGTCCAAAGTCATAAAAAGTAGAATTCCCTACTCCTAAATGAGGTGAGTGGTGGTTCCAACAAAGGAGAACTTGAAATGTTAGCTAATAGCACCCAATAGGGGATTGTTACCCCAAAAAGGCTCAAATTGGTAACTCCTAGGGAAGTTGCAACCAAAGTCATGAGAAGTATTGCAGAGGCTGAGAGAAGGATGGCTCTATCGACACCTGCCTCCCCTTAAACGAGTGTTATGAGAGAGTGGGAATTCCCTAAGAGGAAAACTAGGGGTGGGAAGAAACCAAATGTGGGGGTAACTAATACTATGGGTCGTCCTAACAACAAATTTTCTCAAACGAAGCAAGCAGTAAGGGAGGTGGCCAATGGAAGACAACTTACATTGGAGACAATCAAGAAAGGTAAGAAATGAAATTCCTTTCTTGGAATATTAGGGGATTGAATAAATGCCAAAAACAATATGCTCTTAGGAAATGTATTCTAGTTGAAAAGGTAGATTGTATTCTCATTTAGGAAACTAAGATGACCAACCAAAATTTTACTAAGCTAGCTGATAAGTTATGGCTTGGTGTTGCTTTCTTTCATTTGGAAGCAAAAGGGGCCTCGAGGGGCCTTGCAACAATGTGGAACCCTAGTGTCTTAATGGGTAGGGAGGTCCATAAAGAAAAAAACTTCAAGATTTTGGAGTTCAGTAATGACAAAATGGTGTGGAATCTAGTGAACATCTACACCCTAAATACCAAAGTTGGAAGAAGAGAATCTTTGGGAAGGGTTGGAAGAGTGGTGGGAAATATGAAGGATAAAAGTATAATGTGTATGGGGGACTTTAACACCCACCTATACCCATCGAAAAAGCTCAGGTGGAACAATGACTTCTTGGAAAGCATGCAAGATCTCTTGGATTTCATTAACACCTATGATCTCCTAGATGTTGACCTACAGGGTAACCCCTTTACTTGGACCAATAACAGAAAGGGTCAGAATTTGATCCAAGTCAGATTGGATCCACTCCTGGTTTTAAGGGACTGGCGTCACATCATCCCCTCCTCCTTTGTTAATCTTTCAAGAACTATTTCTAACCATTCCTCGATTATGTTTGATTGGGATAGTGAAATTTTGAGTGGGCCTAAACTCTTTAGGTATGAAATTATGTGGTAATCCCATCCATACTTCATAAATAAAGTGGAAGAATGGTGGAATATCAGAGTGGATGAGATTGTTATGTTCAAGCTGACCCAAAAACTAGATAATGTTAGGAGGAATATTAAGGAATGGGCAAAGAGATCCTTTGGGGATGTGTTTAAAATCAAAAGGGATATAGAGGAGGAGTTCAAAAGGCTACAAGCTACCATGATAGTGGGGGATGACACCGAGGCTACCACCCAAGAGGATGAGCATTGCATGAAAAGTGGAAAGAAACTATTAGCAAGGAGGAGGCCCTTTGGAAGCAAAGGTCTTGTATTTCTTGGTTGTCTAAAGGAGATAGGAATACCTCTTTTTTCCATAGATCTGCCTCAAAACAAAAAAAATGAAACACCATTACCTCCCTGGAAGAGGAAGGAGGAAGGACCTAGAAGGAGCAGGAGGAAATGGGAAGACATCGGATTGAGTTCTTCATGAATGCCTATAAAGAGGAGGACAAGAGGAGTAATAATATAATTAGGAGAAGTATGCTCAATAAAATCCCAACAGTGTTGGGGAATGACAAAAATGATAAGCTAAAGGAGAAAGTCTTAGAAGAGGAGGTGAAGAATGTTATGTTCTTTATGAAAGCCTTCAAGGCTCTAGGCCTCGATGGCTTCTCGCCGGCCTTATTCCGGCACTCCTAGGAAGTGATTAAAAATGAACTCATTTGGGCCACTAGGGACATGATTAGAATTGGGAAAATGCTAAAGGATCAATAAAAGCTTTATTTTTTCTCATGCCTAAGATATAGACACCCAGAACAATAATGGATTTTAGAGTGATCATCTTTTCTAATACCATATATAAAGTTTTCTCCAAGGTGTTGGTCAATAGGACTAAACCCTTTCGAAGGTGTTTGTCCCAGGTAATTAAATTATAGATGTTGTGATTACCACCCATGAAATCATTCACTCCATGGAGAAAAGTCAAAGATCGGGTACGGCCCTTAAACTTGATATGTCAAAGGCCTATGATAGAGTCAATTGGACTTTCCTTTATGAAGTACTAGAACAGGTGGGGTTTAGAAAGGATATTATGAATGTCATAAAAAATCATGGAAACCACACAATACAAGGTGCTTCTCAACAAGACCCCCTAGAGAAACTTTGATGCTGGCATCAACCTGAGTAGGGTGACCCTCTATCCCCTTACCTTTTCATTATGGTGGCTGAAGTGTTAGGAAGGCCGATTTACAAATTAGTTGAGTCAACTGACTTAAAAGGTATCCAACTAGCTACTACTCTAACGCCTGAGGTTATCCAGCAATTTTTGGATGAAACTTTCCTATTTGGCAAGTCCTCTATCCAAGAGGCTAGAGCTTAGAGGATGCTACTCACCAATTATGAGAATTGTTCAGGTTAGCAAATTAATTTGGCAAAAAATAAGGTCTATTTTTTAACACCCTTGAGGTTTTGCATGTTAAGATTAAAATATTTTGGGATGTTATTCTGAGAACCTCCTAGAAACCTACCATGGTCTTCTCCTGACAATCAAGGATGTCTCTACCACCTATTGGAACACTATTCTAGAAAGGATGCAAAAGAAGCTTTCTGGGTGGAAGGGTAAATTACTTAGCAAGGTGGGAAAACTATAAATCCTGGTGGTGGCTATATAGGGAGTACCTATCTACTTTCTTTCCATATTCAAGATTAATGAGAGTATGAAAAAAAAACTCGAAAGGTTGCAAAGGAATTTCTTTTGTTCTGGCATGGAGGAGAGAAACAAATGGAACCTCATCAACTCGAATAATGTTTGTAAACCTAAGGGTAAAGGGGGGTTGGGAATAAGAAGAATTGTTGATATGAATAAAGCACTACTCACTAAAATGGGGTGGCAATTGGTGGAAAGCAAGACCGGTTGGGGAAGAATCATGAGAGAAAATACCTAGCCAACACCCATTTTAGATACAATCTCCTCAATAATGATCTCCCCAGTGGCTCTAAGGTATGGAACAACGTCCTCAAGAATAGGTCTCTTCTAAGGAAAGGAGTGAGATGGCTGTTGGGCAATGGTAAAAAAAAAAAATTCTGGGAGGACAATCGGTTAAGGGGGAGACCACTGATCTACAAAAAATTCAGTGACCTTCACGAACCTTTAAAAATAATGGTGCGGGTGAAAGTGGAGGACTATATTGATGACCAAAGAAAATGGAAACATTTATCTACTATGGATATTCCTAATAGAGAGAGTCAACATATACTTCCTTTGCATACTTAGCCCAATGAGGTGGTTTGGGATAGGAGGACTAATGGTTGGCTCTTAGTTACTTCTGCCTACTAGCTTATTTTTGAAAAAAATCAGACTTCAATCAATTGGAGAAACATCTAGAATAGTCATTTGCTACCAAAAGTTAATTTCTTCTGGTGGATAGTCATGCACAACAAGATCCTAACTACAGACAACCTAAGAAGGAGAGGCTTATCGATTACTAATAAATGGTACATTTGCAAGGAGTAAGAGGAAGGCATTGTGTACCTCTTTCTTGAATGCCCCTATACTTTAAAAGTTTGATCCTACATCTAGAACAAATACCCACTAACTTGGGTCATGAATAGAGGCATGGAATAATTTGTGGAGAACTGGAATTGCCCCTTTTACCACCCCCATCTCAGAATCCTTTGGAATCTCCTCCCCCCACATGTTTGTTGGGGCATCTACAAGGAGAAGAATAACCAGGTCTTTTAGCAGGAGGAAAAGGGAGAGGAGCTTGTAGGAGAGATATTAAGAAAGATCATTATGGGGAATGTTATGGTGGCTAAGTCCAGAGTGCTATAGGAACCCTTGAGTAGGAATGAGGAGGATATTTTTGGGAATTGGAATATTCTCAAACATTTGACAACTCAAAATGTTAGCAAGAAAAAGTACCCATTAGATCCCTCACACAATGTCTACTATCAAACTCAACTTTGATGGTACGATGCATGGGGGTTTAGTAGCAATAGGAGGTGTGCTGTGAAATGGAAAGGGTGATGTAATGTTAGCCTAGTTGAGTAACTTGAGCTAGGGAACCAATGATGTGGTGGAGGCCACTACCTTACTTTGGGGTCTAAAATTCGTTGTGGAGATGAAGGTTAGAAGATTAACCATAGAAGGTGACTCTAAACTCATCACTGACTCTGTCCAAGGGTGTGTTCAACCTGGTTGGGCTTTGCATTGCATCATGGGGGACATTTGGCAATTCTTGACAACCCTTGATCATTATGACTTACAACACACTTACAGGGAAGGCAATGCAGTGGCAGATGCTTTGGAAGGATTGGGTTTTGATTTTGAGAGCATAGAAAGTTGGAAGAGTACTGAAATGTTACCAAGCTATATAAATTCCCTCGTTAGTAGGGAAAAGACTCCTCTAAACTATGTTTGATGACTATCCAAATTTGGAGAATGGGAAAATTTGGCAGCCTTGCTATTATTATGATGGTTAAGATCCTTTGAATTTGACAAGACATTTCACAAGGATCAACCATGTGGATTACATCACGCAAGGGCAAGGAAATGGAAAAGAAATTAATAACCCTGACTTTAAAATGGCACCATCATTTTTTGGTGGTATGGAATGATTACAAAAAAAGTTCTCATTAATATTAATGTTAGATCATTAAGGTATTACGTTTGGATTATTTTCACTCCCTGTAATGATGTTTTAAATTGGCTAGTACATTCTGGATTTTGCATCCTCGTGAAGTGTAAGGAAGAAGGCATTTTGACCATTGGATACATCATTTGTAGCCTTGCCTCTATGATTTTTTGGGTGGTGTTCTTCTTGCAAATGAAAATTACCGAGTTTTTGGAAGAAGATATTGTTGAGGATAAAGTTTCCATGGGTGGGGACCTTAACAAATTGGACCCCATGAAGATGGAGGATTTTTCCAAAAGGTAGGCAACTTGGATAATGCTAAAGGAATGAGGGTTTGTCCCTTACATGCAGGCCATGGCTAGCTATGATGAGAATTGTTCTCAATAATTTGTTAGTAGCTAGAAGGATAGGTGGGTTACTATTAATGGCATCACCTTTTAAGTGAATGAGTAGACCATAGCTATGGTGACAGACCTGGACATAATTAGCAAGAAATGGAAAAAGATTATGAAGGTGGTAGATGAAGCTAGCCTATCTAGTTTTTTCATAGGGAATGAGTCCCTAGACCGGTATCATGGTGGTTTTAGGATGGATAAGCTTTCAGAGCCCTAGGAAAATGTGTACCTTTTAATTACTATTGCATTGTTACTTATGTTTTTGATGTAAATCGTTAGGGGGTCTTTGTGGTTGTCTGCTAGTTTTCTGCTAGTTGTTTCACCACTATTGTAAAAGGCTAGTCCCTAGTTTTACTTTTATATTGAAAACAACATATTATTGCCATTGTTTTAATTTTAAAGTTATATTACTTTTGAGTTAATAGTTTATTAATAAAATTTTATTAAATCTATTCTAGTGCATATGACATATTTATTATTATTATTTTATTTTAAAAACTAATCTTTTATTTCACTATACAACAGTTTTTTATTCATGATATTTTATGTAAATATATTTTTATGAATATGGATCATCTATTTTAATATTACTTTAATTTTAAAACATTTAATTATGAAAATTGTCTTACAATTAAAGGCAATAAACCCACTATAACATTTTTAATTATTGCAAAGATCTAAGGTTCAAAACCCAAACAAAAATCATGGCATAGAATTCCAAAAGTACTATCAAATCATACATGTTTAGTTTTATTTTATATAAAAATGTTATTGTTATCTTTGCAATTGAATTCAATATTATATCTTTAGCATTTCCAGCTTCCATTGGCAATAGTAAATTGATATTAAAATCAAACTTACATTATCATCTTTTAATACATTTATTAAAAAATAATATCTTATTTTAAACAAAAAAACTCATCTAATAAAGATGTGATACACTAGTTAACTTTTTAAAAAAAAATTGAAGACCATAATTTTTTTAACAAAAACAAATATTTTTACATTTTTTATATGTATCATTAGAATATAGTAAACCATCAAAATATTATACAATATTAATAATATTATAAATTATTATAATATTTTGAATCCTAAAAATTATATTTTTAAAAAAATCATTAAAAAATGATTTGTTAAATTTTATAATTGATTTTACAAAATGATTTGTTGAATTTTGTAATTGATATTTTTACTCGACAATTATAATTAACCATTTTAAGATTACTTCATTAGTACTTAGTTTTTTCAGATTTGAGGGGAAAAAGAGTGTTAATATTCAAGTTTTTAGGATATATTATGATTTAAAGTTTAGTATGAAGACTACTGACAATGACTTGACTTATATATACTATAATATTTACATTGTGCTACTAATAATAAACATTTATAAATACTTTACCCAGCAACTATTTATGTACACAATCACAATTACAACCCTAAGAACTTCAAAGGAAAATTCATATTCTATTTACACAAGAGGCAAGGACTCTAGTTCCTCTAGAGCTCTGGTTTCTATACTAATTAGGTTTACTTCATGATAATTACCTTATTGTTGTGGGTAATATTTTTGTCACTTGGATTAATCAAGCTCCAAAGAGTGAAAATGTAACTCTTGAATTTCAAGTTTAATTTTTTCTTGTCACTTTTTTATCAATTGTTTTTAATATAAAAGAAGCCAAAACTAGAGGGCTAGCCCAAAACAATAGTGGTGTAACTAACAACAAGAAACCATAAGAAAACCAAACAACCCTTAACATTTTACATCAAAAACAACAATAAAGTAAAGGTACTAGAGTTCATGTTCTTAAAACTAACAAAGTTTAACATATTAACAAAAGGCATGTAGGTGGTTAGCGCATCATACTACCCACAACCCAAACCCAAGTTCCACCAAAAAGCCAAAACCATCTAAATTAGATGGAAAGAAACTACTGGTAGATAACAAAAAAATACTAGGAACTAGAAAGACCACTAGCTTGCATCTTTCTTCTTGCCTTCCCCAACTAGTAGAACCTTAGGCCAGTCCTCTACAAGGTTCAAATTGTATAACAGTTTTGAATCATCTTTACCCAGGTCTTCCTGCTCCTTCTCAATAGCTAACACTTGGAGGGTGGTCACCGCCACATGTGTCACCTTCATGGAAATTTTGGAGAAGAGGGTGAATCCTTCCTTTAGCACTTAGCACTGATCCTTCAGTTCCTAGATGTCTTTGGGGGTAAAAACCACCTCCTCCATAGTACCAATCTTTAGTTCCTTGCTACAATTCCTAGGGGACTTCATCTTATCCTGCACATCTAGATTGTTAGTGGGAGCCCTTAAGATTTCTAGATCATTAGGACTAATAGGGGAATACATAGTGTTAGGGGAGCCTTTTTCAACCTTAGTATCTATTTGGTTAGTAGTAGATAACAGGGTGAAAGTGGAAAAAATATGGGTGGGGTCTTAGGAAGGGTCCTTGGTAGGGATTTCTACCTCAAAATCTCATGTACCATCCATAGTGTCATCCCATTTCTCCTCTTCTTTAATATCAGTATCCTCCTTCAAATTCTCCTTATCATCCCCTGAGGTTTTAACACTCTCCTCTAAACCTTCCTCCTCCTCCGCCTAAGATTGCTTGGCCATTTGTTTAAATTTGCCCTTGGTCTTAACAAGCCAACTCGATCTTCTTCTATTCCCACGACACTCACCATCTGAGTCCCCAATCTCAACTTCCACCCTCTCTTTAATTTAAACTTTTTTATTGGCAATCGGTACCAAAACCAAAGTTTTTTTTTTCCTACTCTTGACCAGGGTTTGGCTTGGAGATGGTTGTGGAGTAGGGGCATAGCTACCACCCACAAACTCAAGACGAAGAGAGGCACCAATGGGGAGGAAATTATCAATGTATGCAACTTTGGGAGGGAAAGGTCCAAGTGATACTAAAATAAATGGAACATTAGTCCTTGGTACAAAATGGTAAAATTAGCCCCTTTCTTCTTTTTCTCTCTGACATCCATAACTGTCTCTTCTAGGGCATGCATCAAAAAAAGAAAAAAAAAGGATATAGACTAAATCCCATTATGAAAGTGATTAAGAAAAGGGAAATGGTAAAAATAATATACACCATAACTACCTTCCAAGGTTAGATAAATCATTATGACCAGATACACGTTATCTTAGGGTTCTGGTAACTCATCCCTCTGAAAACCACCATGATACCTATCCGATGCTTCATCACCTCTGATAAAACTAGATAGACTAGCTTCATCTATCACCTTCGTGATCTTCTACCACTTCTTGGTAGTTATGTCAAGGCCCATCTCCATGGCTATGGTCTCCTTGTTCACCTAGAAGGTGATACCATTGATAGTGATCCTTGTATCCTTCTAGCTACTGACAAATTGTTGAGGACAATTCTCGTCGTAGCCAGCTATGGCCTACATGTATGGGACAAACCTCCCTTTCTTCAACATAATCCAAGTTGCCTATCTTTTGGAGAAATCCTCCATCTTCGTGGGCTCTAGTTTGTTAAGGTCCCCACCCATGAGAACTTTCTCCTCAAAAATATCACTTTTCATGAGCTTGGTAATTTTCATTTTCAAGAAAGACACCACCTAAGAAATCACAGAAGTAGGGCTAAAAATGGTGTGCCTGATGGTTAATATGGATTTTTTCATACTCTTTACAAAGATAAAAATATCCAAACTATTCATGCCACTTTAAAACATCATTATAGAGAGTGTAAATGATCTGATCATACCTTAATTATTTGATAGTTAGAATAATGATGACATTTTCCATAATCATCCCATACTGCAAAAAAATGATGGCTCTTTTTTTAAAGCTAGGGTTATTGATTTCCCTCCTTTTTCTATGCCTTTGCATGATGAAATCTACATTATTGATCCTTGCTAAATGTATTGTCATATTAAGCTGATCATAACCATCATTTTATTAGGATGGCTGTCAAAAAAGCAAGTTCTCCAGATTTGGTTAATCATCAAACTTAGTTTAGAGGGGTCACTTCCCTTCTTATGAGGGAATTTATGTCATTTGGTAGTGTTTCAATACTCGTCCAACTTTTTAGGCTATCCAATTCAAAACCCAAACCTGCCATAGCATCTACCATTGTATTGCCTTCCTTGAAAATGTGTTGTAACTCATATCGATCAAGGGTTGTTAGAAATGGCCAGATGTCCCCCATTATGCCATGTAACACCCAAACCTGGTTGAGCACACCCTTGAATAGAGTCAATGATGAGTTTAGACTCACCCTATATGGTTAGTTTCCTAAGCTTCATCTCCACAAAAAATTTAAGGCCCCAAAGCAAAGCAGTGGCCTCCACCACATTATTAGATCCTCGTCCCAAATTCCTCAAGTAGGCTAACAACACTTGTCCCCTGGCATTTTGCATCACACTTCCAGTAGCCACAAAACCTTTTCTCATTGCTCCATCAAAATTAAGCTTGATAGTAGATTTTTCTTGCTAAAATATTTGAGTTGTCAAAGTGCTGGAAGTTGGGGAGAATGTTCCAATTTCTAGCAATCTCCCCATCCTTCATGCTTGGGGGTTCCTATGGAGCTTTATACTTGGTCACCATAATATTCTCTATAACCAACTTCCTCAATATCTCTTCCACTACCTCCTTCTCCCTTTCTTCATCCCTGAAAGCCTTGTTATTCCTCTCCTTCTAGAAACTCCAACAGATGTGTGAGGGGAGGATATTCTAAAGGATTGTGAGACAAGGGTGGTAGAATGTATAGTTATAGTTGTCCACAAATTGTTCCATTCTTTTGTTCATGACCCATTCCAACAGTAAATTGATCCAAATGTAGGATCGTACCCTTAAAGTATAGGGGCATTCAAGAAAAAGGTGCACTATGCTTTCCTCTTTCTATCAATTTTTGTGAACATGCTTGGGAGGCCTTTGTTTAGCACAACATTATATCATGATAATTAAATACATTCAATCGTGTATGCAATCTTTTTTTGAATGCATGTGAACATAAGTATAAAAAGAACAATTAGAATTCACTTTAATTTTTAAAGGCACAAAAAATTTGTACCTACATATAAAACATCTAATGTTGGTGAATCGTGTTTGTGATATTAATTTAACTTGTCAAAAGGGTTTGACCTGAACATATTCATTCCCCTACTATACCTAAATAGTATTCCTAGACAACCTAGAAAGGTTTGATCATTTGGGAGGTGCAAGGTGAGTAAGAATTTAGATGAACATTCAAACAAATAAATCTTGTACCAAATGTTTATGGAAGGTTAACTCTATAATACTCAAAATTGCAAAAAATCTAGCACAAGTATTAAATTATTAATAAG
Source organism: Cupressus sempervirens (assembly GCA_028749045.1). Lineage (NCBI taxonomy): Eukaryota > Viridiplantae > Streptophyta > Pinopsida > Cupressales > Cupressaceae > Cupressus > Cupressus sempervirens. The sequence continues at coordinate 600,016,793 of CM053787.1, forward strand.
TTAGCAATGACACTAATTGTAAGAAATTGTACTAGTTTAAGGAAAACAATACTTCAATGGTAACATAAAATTAAAGTATTCTAGTATAGAAAATATACATAATATAATATTTACCATAAAAAATCCTTTAAGAATAAACTAGCAACCAATAGCACCACTCTTTATGCATTTATATTAACAAAACTAATCCAATGAAAAAAGTGGTTCCTAGTATCAATGAGATCTTTGATCCACAACAAAGACTTATTTCTACAACATGCACCTATTGTACAAAAATTCCTCTAACATCACATTCCAAACACACTATATAAGAGAATGGTCAATCTTATTAAGTTTCAAGATCAACAAACAAGTTTGACTCTATATCCAAGAGTTATTACAACTTACAATGCAAAACTCATACAACCCTTAATTTATTTTTTGTGTTCAAAGTGAAATGTCTCCATATTACCTTCACATACAATAAAGTTTAGGGAAATATTGGTCCACCAAAGAAAAGTACTTACTTGTTTTTAAAATTTTGAAATATTATTCAAGATGCACAACACATTTATCAACATTATTTAACGTATTCCAAAAATAAATATTTACTAAAGAGAAAAATTGTCATAATCATACATTATTTGAACTTCTTCATGTTTACAAGATCTAATAGAGCAACAACAATATAAAGAAATGCACATCAATATGCTGTAGTGAGAACACATATTCAAAGATAAATCTTCTCCCTTAAATATGTTTTCCCAAGTCTAGGAAAGCAACCTACAACCACTCCTTGTACTTATCAAAACCATTCTAGAAAATAATCTAGTGATAGTTCTAGATGAATAATCATTAAAATAAAAGAAAACATAAGAACAAGTATAAAAAATAAAATGGTGTACACCTATTAGATAACTATTTTCTATACATGATGAACCCATGTCCAATCACAAGTGTAGGCTCATTGATATTTATGTTAAAATCATGTTAAATAATTTTCCATTCTAATACCTGATCTTAAAAAACCCTAATATCTCCAGTCTCACCTAAATATCTCTATACATGAAGGTACATAGCCAATCATCTCAAGCCAACTATACTCCAATTACAAGTTTAATATTCAATAGTGTTCCTCTTAAAGAAAAAATGAACTTCATACTAATCTGTAAGACAATCCTTGGATCAAACTCAAATTATGCTCAATACATGTGTAATGTAGGGTGTTTACTAGTCTATGTATGAAAACTAGTAACTAAAGCTATTTCCTCTTTGATTACATTATGAAAAGGGTGGATCCACTTGGCTCAACCTTAAATATGATCGGAAAGGATTGTGACATAGTGAAAGACAAAGAACTAGGGCCAAAGGCATATTCAACTATTCAAATCACCTACATAGAGTCAACATAGTGGAAATAACAAAAAATATAAACAACTTGGGAGATAGAGGAAGAAAATGCCTTCATTCATATATTCATCCAAAGATCTATTACATGCCTAGTTGTAAGGCCTTATGGGTTACGTCCACATATATCAATTCAATTACAATCCTCAATCATCAAACTTCACATTAAGACTCTAACCAAAATCTCTTAAATACATGCATGGCCACAACTCAACCTATTGCAAATACAACTAAATAAAGTCTGATATTAAATGTTAGGCTAACCCACAAGTCAGCTCACAGAAGATATCTAACACTATAATAAATGCAAAGGTCAACCTCAACAAAAAATCACACACAAAAACCTCAGCAAATGAAGACTCCACAAAATACTGGTGCTCGACATCTAAATGAACTCGATAACCAAATGAACTCAACATCCAAATGAACTCGAAAACTACCTGGACTTAGCCTCCAAAGAACACTCGGCAACCAAATAAAACTTAGAAACCAAAGACACTCTGTAGCAACTAAGAACTCGGCATCAACTAGAAAGATCAATATCCACCAAATGCTCGGCAACCACAGAGAACTTGGAAATGCAAGACATTGCAACTTGGCAAAAACTAAAAAAACTAAAAAACATGCAGGATAGCAATGCAACCTCAGATACTCCTACATCAGACAATTAGGGTAGAAAGAAATGATTCTCCTAAATCATTGAGATGTCACAACTTGAGCTAAATCTAACTCAAATTGAGAAATCCATGTAACATCTTCACTAGGTCTATTTTTCCTCTTTACCAAGTACTCATAGTAGTCTTTTCCTCTTGTGCTCTTACCAAATCTCTACTCCAATATTTGTTCAACTTTTTCGGTCTAGTTTTTAGGATAATCATCTGATACATCCACTTCATCATCTAACCCATGATATTTGTATAAATTAGCAATATTAAATATAGGAGATATATGCATGTCATTAGGTAACTCAACTTCATAAGAATTGCCAATATCAAACTTCTTCAAGATCTTACAAGGTCCAAATTTCTTCATTTTTAGCTTACTATGTGTTCCAATAAGAATGCTTCTTTTCTTCAAATGAACCATCACCTCATCGCCAAATCCAAAAACATGATGTCTTCTAGACTTATCAACATTCTCCTTATAGTTCTGATTACTTTGTTCCATTCTCAATTTTACTTCCTTATGCAAAGACTCTTTAAAATCAGCAAATTCTTCTCCTGCAATACTTTTCTCCTCTTCTCTAGTAACATCCCTTAAATATGACACTCCTCTAGGTTGCATTTCTATAACAATCTCAAAAGGTGTCTTTCTTGTACTCCTATTCACAAAATTATTATATGCAAACTCAGCTTATGCTAATACCATCTCCCAATTACTTGGCTTATCTCCAACTAAACATCTTAATAAGTTATTCAAGCTTCTATTCAGAACCTTTGTCTATCCATCTGTCTGTGGATGGAATGTATAACTAAAATTCAACTCGGTACTCATCTTCTTCCACAAAGTCTTCCAAAAATAACCAACAAAATTAATGTCTCTATCAGAAATAATGCTTCTTGGTAATCCATGCAATCTCACAATCTCTTTGAAGAAAAGTTCAGCAACATGATCAACATCTAATGTCTTCTTACATGGTATAAAATGAGCCATCTTATAAAATCTATTCACAAAAATAAATATAGAATCATACCCTTTCACTAATTTAGGTAATCCAAGAACAAAATCCATACTTATGTCACTCCAAGGTTTCTCAGGAATAGTAATAGGTGTGTACAAACCAATATTCTAACTTACTCCTTTTGAAAATCAACAAACTCCATAACTCCTTACAAATTTCTAAACATCCTTATACATTTGTGGCCAATAATACTTCTCCCTTAGAAAACTCAATGTCTTATCAATTCCAAAATGTCCAATCAATCCACCACTATGCTTTTCCTTAATCAAATTAACTCTCATGGAACTTCTAGGGATAAACAACTAAATACCATTGAACAACATACCTTCTTGAATAAAATATTCATCATAATTACTTATGTGGTCTATTAAATTTGGTGCTCTGCACTCTCTCCACACCTTAGAAAAATTAGTGTTAGTATCTTGCAACTCTTTCATGTCATCAAAAGGAGAAGTCATTTCAAAACTAGATGTAAGATGGCTGGAAAATGTTGCAAGGTAATCATTGACAATGGAAGTTCTAAAAATTTGGCATTAAAGGAGCTAGTTACAATATTGCAATTGTATAGGCTAAAGCATCCTAAACCCTATCAAGGATGAGCATAAGATATTGGTAAGTAAGCAATATATTATGAATTTCAAGATTGGACATTATTTTGATGAAGTTTTGTGTGATATTATGCCTATGGATTATTGTCATATTTTTTTGGGTAGACCTTGGAAATATGATAGATATTCTATACATGATGGAAGATTGAATCAATATACTCATTGGGTAAATGGAAAAAAGAAAATATTGCTACCTTTGATTGAAAGTCCAAAGGAGGTTGATTCTACTACTATGAGAATTTGCATGGTTAATGGGAAATGATTTGAAAAGGAAAAGAAGAAGAATAAAGTATGTTTTGCTATAATTCTTAGGAAGTCGAGGTGTTTTAGTAGCAACCAAGTAATAGAAAACAATGGTGACCTAGCAGTAGAAACTGATAGAAGTTGAGTACCATCAGAAATTGACAGGTTTCTCATCACTTCCCTTATTACATAAGGTTATTCTCACCATCAAATTTTCACCAACCTTAGGTCCACTTGGTGAACCCTTAGTGTCTCCTTGAATCATAATATTTTTGTTACCTTGTCCACTTTTATAGGATCTATGCCTTCTTTACCACATCTAAAAAAATTACCATGAAAACCACCTCTAGAATAAGAATTACCTCTTCCTTGGTAAGAACCAGTACCATCTCAGTAGGAATCAGAACCTTTCCATTTGGTCTTGCTTTTATTATCATTCTTCTATTCAAATTTCCCCTTATCTTGTATAGAATTATTAGATCTACCACCTTCTCCATAAGATCTACCTCTACCTCTCTAGAATCTACCATCTCTACCTCTTTGTCTTTGTTCATGCTTCTTTGTCAAGATCTCCTCATCTTTCAAGGCATATTGTTATGCTTCTTCCACACTTTCCAATTTCAAAAAATTTATTTCATCTTGAATTCCAAATCTTAATCCATTTATGTATAGTACAATTTTCTCAACATCATCATCCACATGTCCAAATCTAATATCCAATCTATATAATTGCTCAGTATACTCCTTCATAGTCATGTCTCCTTGTCTTAAATTTTGCATCTTTCTCAACAAGCTAACTTGGTAATCAGCAAGAAGGAATTTTTTCTTTACCTTGTTCACCATCTTACCCAAGTTCCAATCTTTTCCTTTCCTCTCCTTTGCCTATTAATTTGAAAATTCTCCTACAATAGTGAGGCATGTCCTTTCAACCTAGTAACTACAATATTCACCATCCTATTATCAAGAGTGTTTTCATACTCAAATAACTTTTCCATTTCAAAGATCCAATCCAACACAACATTGGTGTCCAATTTTCCATCATAAGGAACAAATTCTATAGCAGGCTTTGAATTTTCCCTAGACAATACTCTCAACAAACCTTGCTTCATCTTTATCTTCTTCAAGTTCTCGATTAGGGTTTGGTGCTACTACTTCATCATTAGTTACATCATTAAGATATGCTCCTCTCCTCTAGGTTGTCTCCACAACATCTAATCTGGCTGCAATTTGTCTCAATGTATCCAATATTGCATTATCAACATTTCCTTTGCCTCAAACTATCTTTATGAAGCAAGTTCTAGCAATACCATAACCCTCTGTAAGCTATAGCTAAAATCCATGTATTCTCAACCCTACAACCAAATCTACTTAGGGTTCTACATGATCCAAAATTTACAAGGATGAACCTCTACTTTAATACCGCCTAACAAAATGAAAGATGAAGAACTAGGGCCAAAGGCACACCCAACTATTCAAATCACCTACATAGAGTCAACATAGAAGAAATAACAACAAATATAAACAACTTAAGAGATAGAGGAAAAAAATGTCTTTATTCATATATTCATCAAAAGATCTATTACATGCCTAACTATAAGGCCTTCTAGGTTACAACCACATATATCAACTCAATTACAATCCTCGATGATCAAACATCACATTCTACTATTTTTCTCGCTCTAAGTTATCCCTTAAGACTCTAACCAAAATATCTTAAATACATGCACAACCAAAAGTTGGCCTATTGCAAATACAACTAAATAAACTCTTATATTAAATGCTAGGCTAAGCCACAAGTTAGCTTGCAGCAGATATCTAGCACTAAAATAAATGAAAAGGTTAGCCTCAACAGGAAACCACACATAGACAACTCAACAAATATAGACTCCACAAAATACTGATGCTCGACATCCAAACAAACTCGGCAACCACGTGAACTTGGCATCCAAAAAAACTCAGGAACCACCTAAACTTGGCATTCAAAGAACACTTAGCAACCAACGACAATTGACAGCAACTAAGAACTCAACATCAACCAGGAAGCTTGACATCCACCAAATGCTTGGCAACCACTGAGAACTTGACAATGCAAGACATTGTAACATGGTAGAAACAAAGAAAATTGAAAGACATGTAGGATAGTAGTACAACCCAAGATGCTAACATATTAGATTGGGCAAAAGATGAATTCAACACTTCTTTATTAAGTTGATGATGATTTGTTGAAATTTGTAAATGAATACTAGATTTATGGTCAAAGGAGTAAAATTGGTAATAATTAGCATGTATACATGAGATATAGATTTTTGAATAGGGGAAAAAGTTGGACCTATTTCTTGAATTTGATCTTGAAGATATTAGTTGATGTTACTTTTGGGATCCCTTGACCTAAGATGACATATAAAGAAAATTTGTACTTCTTAATTAGCATTATATTTAAAATCATCTCTAATTTTTATCAAAAAAGTATGACACAATGTTGCATTAGAACATCATTAACCTTTCTTATTTAGCTTTATAAATGGTGTTTTTGTTGGTTTTTATTTTTTCTACTTGATTGTATATCTATGTATTTAGAACCTATCCCATGTTGGCCTCTATTTTTATGATGATGAAAATGCTATGAACCTATTATGAAAATCCAATTTTAAATTGTGTGATTAGGGTTTACATTTTTCATGTGAAGATATTTTCCTACAAAAACCTTAGTTTCATATCCTTGTGTGTGCTTTCATGTTTTAAATCTTTGGTTTTTTAAATCAATGACCTAAAAGTTTTGCACTTTAAAAGAAAATTGAAACTGTAAGTGGCGACTATGTGACTAAAGGTTATCTTTCTATTGCTGACTAGACAAGTTTTAATATTTCCTAATGATGTGATAGTGCAACTCAATCAATTTGGTAGTATTCACTTGGTCTCCATGGTTATTGATTAATGGTGGACTCAAAAGATGAAGGTACAACATAGTTAGTAAACAACTTTCATAGCTTCCCCATGGTTTATACATGAAAGAAAAATTAAGAAATGAACACGTGAAATGGGATTCATGCTCAATCAATATGCTTATGTTAGCTTGAACATAAGAAACATGGAAGCATATGAATATGGCATAGTTATGTTATAACATCAAAATATTCAAGCATCGAATGGGAGATTAATGTTAGATGAACTATTCACAGCTTCACAACTTAAACAACTAATAGTTTGTATGATGGAGCGACTCAAAGACCAACTTTGATCATACAATCACATGACTAAAAGATTGTAGTTTGGTAGATAGATGCAACAATGTGAAATAATTAATGTTGTTTAAAAAACACTTGGTCACTCAATTGTGTAGTTACATTGGTAATAAAAATATATATAAGGCACAAACTGGCAAAACATTTTAAGATGCTATAACGTTCACTTGATCTCTCAGTCATGTGGTTATAAGATGTAGAGTAAAAGGAAGCTGCAAAGTAGAGACTAAGGTGATGTTAATAGAATTCACTACTTTGATAGCTATTTTAAGCCTTAAGGATTGGATGGTGAAGCAATGATCACTTAGATATTACATGTAATGCATGCTCGCAAGCTTCAAATGTTAATATTACATTTGATCAATGAACAAGAGACTAAAGGTATTCATGGCTTCATAACCCATGAGATGCAACTAAATTAAATAAGCATGATCATGCAACATGGCTAAAAGATGGAGTCAGTGTTGATTGCTTAGTCGCATAGTTAAGATTACAAAGGAAAAAGTAAGCTATAAAGCAACAATAAGATATTGCTAGCAATGTTTGCTTTATCACACAACTTAAAGACTAATCATAAAGATGGGTAGTGGAGTGGAGATCAATGGTTTTATGTGGTCAGTAGAAAACATTAAGGATTAGAAGGTAAGCCTCTCAAATCTATGAATAGTTCATAGTACTAAGTGATCGCATGGTCACTACATAAATCTTAAAGGCTAAAATGATTGTTGAAATCTCATAATTGCCAAAATGAGAATTACTATCTAGAAAAGGTAAGAAATAAATAAAATTGAATGCTGGTAGTATGAGCGTCATACAACGTGATCATGATGCTTTTCTGAGTTTTCAAAAAAATTCATGCATGTTGTCTTGAAAATGCCATTAATGCCATTTCTATGCTCAATTTCTATTAAAGGGTGATGTAACATAATTCCATTTACAACATTCATAGAGTTCAAAGCCAAGAAGAGAATTGTGTGTGAACTTGTTCAAGAGAATTGAATTGTGGAAAAGTGATTGAAGTATCTGAATTTTAAAAAGATCACACAAGAGGAAGGCAAGTTGATTACACAAGTGAATATAGAAGAATTTTCTCAAGGTACCGAGCAAGGAAAAATGAAGATAGCCAATGTCTATGTTGAGGAATGGGTCTACTTTCTACCAGGATCTTCAAATGTTCAAATAGTGAATTCAAATATCTTTAGAGATCCATACAATTTTTTTAGAGATGCCAAGGTACCAAAAACAAATGGCAATGAATTATTCTTTTATTTTTATAATAATAAGTTTTGCTACCCACCAATATCAAATCCATGGAACAGAAATATGGAAAACTTGATTATGCTAGAAGGCATTGTTGACATTGAATTGGTGAAGGCCTTGATAAAGGCATACAATCATGTGACCCATGGGTTTCAGAGAAAGGATAGGAGTGTCTTATGCACTCTAGATAGAGCGAAATTTATATAAGTCTCTAACCTTGGAGGACCTATGACTAAGATAATTGAACATGATAAGCTTAATAAGACCTTCAAGAATCATAAAATCTTTTTCATTGGTAGGGTCATGAGAAGACACATTCCTAAGTCTAGAAAGGAAACGAGTGAGCTTCATAAAAGGTAGGAGACCTTATTCCCTCAGATTTTTTCAGCACATATTTTTAGTACACTATCTTTTGGAGTGGACAAGGTAATAGGGTTGGATGAAACAATTAATGCTCTTGGTAACATGTATATCATAGCCCTAGATATATAGGATCTGCATCATAATGTAGGGTATGATTTTTTTACCCATATAAACAACAATATGCACAATGAGATCACAATTGCACAGAGGGAAGAAATGGGGAATTTCAAATTCCACCATTATTCATTATTAAAGCATATCATCATGTACAAGAACATAGGGCACATTAATCCTAATTTTATTGAAGGAACAAAGGAGATGGGAGAAATCTTGCTAGTACAACTATGGACTAGGGTATGGAAAGGATTCTATCCTTATTTCAATTCTTTAGCTTTTTATAATGATTTTTATATCCAATTTCTAATATGTTAGATGTTATAATTGAGAGGGTCCCTAGGGGTGTTAGAATGTTAACTAGACCTTCTGTGTGCCCTAATGAGGATAGGAAATTGGAACATGATTGGGGGAGTGTTTTTCTTTTTGATAATTTTTCCATCATGAGAGTTTATGGATGCCCCAAAACTCCTCATGTTTTTCCTAAGCACATTATAGAGAGAATTGGGATTGTTGAATTCTTTTGGGAACTCATTATGATGAACCGGGAATATTCAAGACCTATAATTAGAAGAAGATCCTTTGTGTGTAGGAATGCCAAAATAGGGGATTTTTTCATAGGAAGATGCTATAGAGGAGTTAGATGAATTTATGAGAGAATTTTTATTGCCTATATCTCCTACTAGGACTTATGATCCTAATGACCTCATTAGGCATGCCCTAAGACATATGAAAAAGTTCAACCTACCCAATAGCAAGCCTTATTGGGAAGAGAGTGTAAGTATTATTAGTAGTGTTTATGTCTTGTGATGACATCTAAGGGGTCTGGGATTTCTTTTAGTGGTAACTAATTCAACCATCCCCTCTCAATTAATCCTCTTATATTTCCAACACAATGTCTGTACATCTTCGAATCAGACTTTGGACACTTAACCACATCATTAGGACACTATGTTGAACATGTTTGTAATTGCACATCACCATCCAATCAAGCTATTGTCTGTACCATCAAGATCTCTAGATTCTACTCAACTAGTCTTTACAGAACTGTGCTTTGTTGACATTAATGACAAACATAGTCATGAATGCAACATGCTTTTCAATGCTTATGATACTCCCCTAATGTAGTATCATCAGCATTCATGCTACGAATCTCCCCCTTTGAACTTGATGGAAGCATAGGTGGAAAACATATAAGTTCCAAAAATACCAAGTAATACTATGTTGTTGATGTTGTTCTCATCTTGTCAAATCCTCTCCTTCAAGAAAGTCTAAAATCCTTTGGATTTTAGGACCAATATTAGCTATTCACAACTAAAAGGAATCTCAACACAATAGGTGCACAATAGGTGCATACTCCTTCTTAGACATCAATTGTTTACTTCACACTAAACAATTCTGTTCTTGCTTCCTTTCATGAATCTTTCTAAATATCTCTAAAAAGATATCTCCCCATTGCTTAGGAGTTATTTCTTTCATGCATACTCTCCCCCATGCTTTAGGAGATATTTTTCATGCACACTCTCCCCCATTGACATTAATGTCAAAGAGCTCAATGTCAATGTTATGACATAGCAATAGTTAAATACTAATTACTAATATGTTGCACCAAGTCATCAATTAGATAAAGTGTCCAAAGACACTATTCAATACCAAATACCAAAAGTCCTCAATGACTTAGGTCATCACAGATGCTCCCCCATATAGGAAGCATCAACATTCAATCTAGGCTAACAATAGTGCTTTGTACTACTAGATGGATGCACTCTCTTCATTTTTTACTCAAAATTAGGTAGGGGCATACCTCTAAATTACTCAAAAGTATCTTTAGCCAAAGGCTTTGTAAAGATATCTATAATTTGATTTTAGTACTCATGTACTCCAATCTTATCTACTTTTAAATTCATTTCTCTCTCAACACATGATACTTAATAGATATATACTTAGTCTTAGAATGCAATACAAGAATCTCAGACATACTCACTATACTTTGTTATTATAGTAAATGATAAAATATTCTTCAAAATCAATTCTGATATCCTTCAATATCTACTTCATCCACATAACTTGATTACAGTTATTTGCTACTGCAACATACTCATCCACATAACTAATCTTCCTCCAAGAAGGAATGCTCCACTAGTGGTTCTCTTTCTATCATCCATATTGCCTACCCAATCTGCATTAGTATATGCACATAGAGTGAAATCACTCAATCTATCATACCAAATTCCAATGTTAGATGTCCCTTTCAAATATCTAAATATTCTCTTCAATGCTGAAAAATGATACTCCTTAGGATCAGGTTGAAACCTAGCTACACTCCCAATTACATTTTCTATATCTAGTTTGGTGTGAGTTAGATACTACAAACCTCTAATCATGGATCTATACTTCTTCTACTCTACTGTAGGTGTCTCATCTTTCTTGGATAACTTGTGACTAGTTATCATAGGTAAACCAATAGGTTTACAACTTTCTAAACTAAACCTTTTGGGAAAATAATTCAAGTACATATCTTGTGAAATAAAAATACCATCATTGTTCTGTATAATTTGTAATCCTAGGAAAAACCTCATTTCTCCTATAATGCTCATTTCAAACTCATTCTTCATCTCTTTAGAAAAATTATCACTTGCTTTATCATTACCTCCAAAAATAATGTCATCAAAAAATATTACAATAATCAGAAAACCATTTTCAACTTCTTTCAGATACGATTTACTATCTGCCACACCTTTAGCAAATCCAATCTTTGCTTAATAACTATCCAACTTGGCATACTAGGTTCTAGGTGCTTGCTTTAGACCATATAAATATTTTGTTAGTCTACATACCAAGTCTTTATCTTTTGATAAAGGAAAACCTTTAGACTTCTCAATATATACCTCTTCGTCAGGTTCTCCATTCAAAAAGGTTGATTTAACATCCATTGATAAACCTTGAACTTCTTATTCATTGCATAATCCAAGAATATCCTTACTATTTCCATTCTAGCTATAGGTGTATATGTCTCCTCCTAGTCTATGCCTTCTTGCTATGAATATCTCTTGTGTACAAGTCTACTTTTGTTCCTCACAACTTTTCCTTGATCATTCATCTTGTTTATGAATACCCATTTGGTTCTTATCACATTCTTTTCTTTAGATCTAGGAACTAACTCTCATATATCATTCTTCTTAATTCGATCTAATTCTTCCTTCATTACTTGAATCTAATTATCATCTTTGCATGCTTCATCTGCACTCTTGTGCTCAACTTGATATATCAAACATATCACCTCATTTACTGTATTTCTTGTCATCACACCTTTGTCTTTGCTTCTAATTATCTATTGAAGAGGGTGATTCTTTTATATACTTCTACTAGGAGTTGCCAACTCAACTCTTTCTTTTGCACTAGGTTCATAACTCTACTCTTCAAACTAATTCTCATTCTACAAATCATTGTTATTCTCAATGATAACTTCCACATTTCCATGGTTAGCCTTTGGATCAATAATAGTTACCAAATCCATCTCTTCTATTAATTCCTCTTTCTTAACCAATTCAGGCTCATTATCTTTATCATCACAATTATTCAAGAATATTTCCATACTTTCTTTAAATTCTTCATCTTCATCAGAAAGTGAACTCTTTCTAAATTTTCTTACTCTCTTAAGACATCTAAATAAAAATGACCAAACTCTTTGCATGTCCAAAAAACAAAAATTTCCATACCTTATGGCTCTTTTTTCATAAATAGATCAATACCTTCTTTGATCTTCATATCTTCTTCAAATTTGGATCTATCTTTACTTGTGCTTTTATTATTTTGCATGCAACAAAAGGAATCTAGATATAGGAACTCAATGCTCAATTTTGTACACAATTATGATATCTCATCAAGAATCTCCATCTTTTGAGTGTCAAGATTTCCTCTATTAGACTTAGGACTATCCTTTCTAAAATAACTTGCCACTAATCCCCCAAAGTTGTTAAGTTTATCCTTCAAGTGTTAGTCCTTAGATGGTTTTGACATTTTAGTGTCAATACACTTAACCACTTTCTACATTGAAGTCGAGTACACTATGTATGCCGAGTAGTATATAAGTGCTGAGTGACATATAGGTGCCAAGTCACAATTGATGTCAAGCAAGTCAAAGTGCTTCATATGCTAAGCAAGATAGAATGAAATAGGTGCCAAGTAATCTAGGATCAAACATGTGCCGAGTACCAGTAGTCCAGTATGTGCCAAGTAACATAGAATCAACATATCAGTTTGTACCCTCATAGACTCAAATGTCAACCATTTTTGAAGCCAACATAGAAGGATTCCAAAGGAGAAAAGGGATAAGATAGAATCTTTTACATTTCCTATGCGGTTAGCATGCAACCAATCAAAAAAATGGAGAAGGCATGCAACCAATGAGAAAAATGAAAGGAATGAGTAGGAATTTAAGATTCAATATGGATCATAGATCCATATCTAACCATAAATCTTCACAACCTTTAAAAGGAGGTCAAAAACCCATTGCATATGTAGAAGAGAACAATATATGGGGAGATTATAATGAAATTCAATGTGAAGTGAGTAAGGCTTAGAGGAACAGAGTAGCAATTATACATCTAGTTAATCAAAATAGTATAAGAGATAAGGGACACGATCAGATATCAGATCTCAGAGGATCAAGATTAGAGAGAGCAGATCAAGTGCCTAAATACAACAATTAGAGATTGCATACAATCAGGTTTATTGTTCTAATAATTTCTTTCCATTGTGTTAGAAGTTGAAAATCCTATTTTGATAAGTTAGCTTAACAACTAGGTAGGAGAACCTTTGGAGAAGGTGATTGAAAATCCTATTATTAGGTGGGTTTAATAGCCTATTGTAAATCCTTTAATAGGGTGACACTTCAGGTAAAGTGTTTGTAAATTCTCTAATCAAGTCACTATTGACACAGTGTAAAGCCTTTAACAGGGCAAGCCTTTCACAAGGCAGACCATTAGAAGTAGTCAAACATTTATTGCTGCAGTAATTTTTGTAGGTATCATCCCCACCCTAGTTTTACCTTCTTATTCTTGGAGGGTTCTTGGGTTACCAAATCTAGTGTTAGGTGTTATTGCATGTGTTTACTTAATGTTCATTTATATGTTTACATGCATGTAGTTTACTTTTTAGTTATATGTTTAAAGGATTGAAAAGGGTAAAAAGTGTGGTACTTTTGATTCACCCCCCCTCTTATAAGTACTCTTCCCATTTTTGAACATTCCAATAATTTCTATCAGATTAGAGGTTCTCACAAGGAGAAGCCTAACAACTTAGAGAAAAGGTCTGAAGATGGAAGTCTTCAAACTTGGTAAGATCATAGACAATCAAGTGATTGATGTGCACCTAGCTCTACACAAAGTGGAAGAAGCTAAAGAAGAATTGAGAAAATCCTTAAAAAGAAGGAAGGAGATAGCCATAGCTGAAAATGACATACACTACAAGGAGATTGATACCACACAAGTGTTCTCAAATGGAGATTCTAAGGAATTTGATGCAGCAATAGCAGAATTGATGGAGAAAAATAGATCACAAGCTAAAGAAATCAAATTACTCAAGCTTGAACAAGAATCACAAACCATAATGCTTTGTGAAGTAATTGAACAAAAGAAGAGAGCCTTTGAATACAAGGCCATGATAGAAGATGACAAAAAAAATCTTACCAATAGACTAGAGGAGAAGACAATTGAGTTTGAAAGGATCTCAAACATGCAACTGGACACCTTAAGTCAAATGATGAATGCTCATCATGAACTGAATATGAAGGACATTGAGATTTCCACCTTGAAGATGCAAAATGAACAATTTTAGAATGAATTGAAAAGAGAGAAAGAGATAGCAGAAAGCTACAAAAATCCCAATGAGGCTATCAAGTACTTTGAGCAATTACTGAAATCACCAAGGGCTAGTAATGACACTTCAGGACTTGGCTACACCAGCACTGAACAAGGAGAATCATCCAAGACTTCAAAAGAAAGGAACAACAAAGGTAAGAATAGTAAACCTACTTGTCATTTTTGCGGTAAAAAGGGACATACCTCTAATGTGTGTAGGAGAAAGAATAGTCATCAACATAATAAGCCTACCAATGCAAGCTTTTATCACAAGTGCAAAAAGAAAAGACATCAAGCACATGAATGTAGAACCAAGACTATGAGGACACCAAAATTTGAAGGTCACTGCTACAGTTGCAAAAAATATGGACATAGAGCATTTTAATGCAAATCAAAGCTTATGTGGACACCTAATCAGCCTACCAGAGTAAACAAACATGGTCATCACTACAATTGGAATTACAACACCAGGTATAGTTGTCACTATTGTCAGGAGTATGGACATATTTCTAAAAGTTTCATAAGGACACATTTTAGAGGGAGTTACAATAGATGGCTAAGCCAAACTACATGTTTTAGTTGCTTGAAAATTGGTCAAATTAGTAGGAATTTCCCAACAAAGTCAAAATCACCGAAGACAAAAGTCAAAAAAGGAAAAGAGAAGGTTGATGTTCAACAAATAAGAGGGCAAATGAACAAGACTTGGAAGAAGACTACAACACATCAAATGGAGAGATCACTTCACCCAAGAGGTCAAGTGATCACTTCATCCAACTAAGCAAAAGAAAGATGCATGGGACTGATATACAAAGTCAAATCATACATTAGTTCTAAGACAAAGAAGTACTGCAAAGAAGAAATAAGCACGAGCAAAGATGCCAACTCAAAACTTTGAAGAAGTTGCCGAGTTACCCTTGATGCTAAGTAAAGCTCCAATGGATGTCAAGTTTCTAATAGCGATTGAGTTGATGGCTGAAGCCAAGTGAAGTGGAGAATTAGTGGAAGTTGAGTAAACAAAATAAAGTAAGAGTCGAGTCATGGTGAAACCTTCAAGTGTTGAGTGTACAGTTGTTCGTACTAAGTATTTAATGCTAGGTTTGGAAAGGTATAAGATAAAGTTGTTCTCATTTTCACATCATTTGAACATAGAGAAAGAACAAGAAGAGTGCAAGAGCGATCATACAACAATCTTGAAGCCATTTACATCAATCTCAACAACAATTTAGCATACATTTCGATGATCTAAGGTATTTATCAAGTGCCAAGCTATGCAGTATTAAAGTTTTTAATATAGTAAACCCTAGTTTGGTATAATGGCTTCTAGTTCAAGGAACCCCAAAGGAAAAGAGAGTCATGAGGTCCAATTAGTTATTAATGAGATCAAACAACCCGAGTTTAGGCCAATCTCTAAAGTCACCTATAGAACAATCTTGTTGGTGCATTGTCCATTATCCCATCGAAGATTGTTATGGTACAAGATGTAATAAAGTGTTATAATTTCAAAATAGGAGTAGTGGGTGATCTTGAAATATTTCAAGCCTATGACAAACTATGTGAAAAGAAAATTCTAAAGGATGAATTTTAGATAATCAAAAGGAAGGGATTAACAAATTCCCTAGTATACCCAATAGGTTTCAAAACTAAATGGATACGAATTTTTTTAAGCAGAATTCATAATGGATGTTTGTGGTTGGAGACAAGATCTATAAAAATTACAAAAATGATAATACATAGAGTTATAGGTTTTCCAACCCTAGAATGACCCAAAACCTTGCAAAGTGATTCCAAAGAGGTAATGAAAAAGAACACAGGGGCTAAATGGAATAAATGAGGCATGTCAATTGACATGATCATAGATCCCCTTTTGGACTTTGCTGTGAGAGTTATTTCTCACAAGTTCTACCAATCTAGCAGATTAAATAATGTACCATGTATTGCTATGGATGTAGCCTATAAGCTTATGAAGAGAGTTCACACATATGATCTGTCAAAACTAATGTTGTAGCAAATAAATGAAAACTTGGGAGAAATAAGAAGATCAAAAGGTGCCCAATGCAAGTTTGGTTCAGTTCTTATGTGCATATTCTTTTATTTCATGGAAGAGTTTCCATCTATTGGAAAAGTGAATTAGAACCCTAACAAAACTACAATTACTCAAATCAATGAGTTCATTGATTAGATGGGTGATAATTTTGAGGCATAAATGACAAGTTATTTTGAAGATTTTAAGAAATCCATGAAGCAAAGGGTTAGAATACCAGTTTTCCTAGTGGAAAAACACATCAATGAAATATGCTTTTTGGTTGACATTGACAATACCTATATCCAGGTAGCAAGACCAAGAGTAAGATGGCTAAGGCCATTTGATTAAAAACTTGACATAGATAAAGCCTCAACAACAATCATAGCATTGCTTGTAGAAGAGATTGATAAGGATGCTCCTCATTTTGGCACATATGATGTTGTCAAATCCAAAGTTGAAAATAAATTAAAGACTGCTTCTGTAATCAAGAAGAAGGACAAAATAGTGAAAAAGATAAAGAAGCAATTTGGAGCAAACATTGAAGGTGAAATAGGTGAAGCAGAAGAAGAAGTAGAAGGAGATAGTGATGAAGAAGAACAAGGGTAAGGCCCAATGGAGTTGACCCAAGGCACAGAAGAAGATAAGGAAGAAGGAACATAAGAAGTAGGAGCCAAGTCAAAGAAGAGAAAGGCTAAAACTTAGTCTTCAGCTCAGCTCAAGCCAAAGAAGGTCACCAAGCCAACACAAGCTAAGCTAGCTCCAACAACAAGGGCTACTATAAGAGCATCCACTCAAAAGGCTAAAGAGGCATCAAAAGAGAAGAAGAAAGACACTGAACAACATGCTAAAGAACGAAAGAAGAGAAGAAGGTATGTGGCATAGCCAAGTATAGATGATGAAGAAAGAATAGAATCAGAAGATATCAGCCAATTTAGAGTGGTAAGCAATCCCCCTAAGTCTGTAATTGACAAAATCTATGAGAATATTAAGAATGTAGATATGAATGATTTGAAAAATCTTGATTTCAACAAAGCTAAGTAGAGAAGTGCAAGATAAAATAGAGGAATCTGTGTATGCCATGATTTATAGAATTTTAATACACACCTCTAGAACTTGACAATACTATGCCCAAGGAGCTATATGAGATAGTTGAAAATAAATGGCATTATTGTCTAAAAATGAAAAAGGAGATCAGAGAATCTACCTTGTGCTCAAGTAAAGCCTAACATGAGAAAGAGTCAAATAACAAAGGAAAATAAGAAACACTGTGGAAAATTTGCACCAAAGTATAGAGTCTTTAGCATGCTTCAAAAAAAGATAGAGGATGTAGTAAATAAATCCACACAAATGTGGAAAACAATTTATAAGATAACTGATGAAGAGGAAAATAAGGTAGAAACTAGTGCCAAGGAAAAGATAGAAGAAAAAAGAATAGAGGAAAAGAAAGGAGAGGAAGAGAAGGAAGCAACAACAAGAATTGAAGAAGAAAAGAAGAAAGAAGAAGAAGAAAATATAGAGGAAGAAGACAAAGAAAAAGGTGAGCAGGAAGAATCACATGAAGGAGGAGACATGGCAATAGTTGAATAGTAGCAATAAGAAGAACATAGTGTGCAAGACACACAAATGCCACCTCCTAGCCCTCCATAGGTAACCATCACACTTGCAAATACAATAACTATCAAGGAGGTTCCTAACAATTCAACCCAAAAAATTAATCCCCTAACTGTAGAGGATCTATCCAACATCCTTCACCAATCCACTCTATAAGCACAAGCCCTATATTGGTGAGTGTAGATGAATTACAAAAGGCAGTAGCAGAACCACAAAGGGAAAAGGTGAAAACACAAGAACCACCTTTCACTTACACAACTACTCATACTAAAGTTTTGATGCTTTCACCACCTCAAAGAGTAGGTGACAACATTCAAAAGACAAGAATAGAAGAAGGGAAATTAGATAAGAAGGAGGATACCTCAAAAGAAAAGGAGCAAGCCACCATATAGACGTTGGTAGAATTACCAAAGACTAGCACTCCTACAAAGACCATTCAGAAGCCGAGCATTAAAACCATTCCCTTGCAATTTTCAACTCCAGGCTCGAGTTCAACCAAAGTGGCCAAGGTACTTCACTATGGAGACCCTAAATTAGATGAAGAAATTGTTATACCCTTCTATGATTCCAAGACTATCACAATAGCACAAATGACTATAATGCAAAATGCATTAGATAGAAGGATGTGGTGAGAAATACTAAGGAAAGAATTCAAACATAAGCAAGAACTTCATGAGATCAAGGACATATTTTTGGATGCCTTCAACTTGCAATCACTAGATGAAGTAAAGACAATAATTGAGCAGCTATCAGACATAGTTGACCAAGTGACAAATGAAGACCAAGATACCAATGTTAAATTCATGGAATGGTCAGAAAGAAAATTTCAAGGAAAGGTGAATAAAAAGATATAAAATAGAATAGCACTTGAATAGTTAGAATTGGTTTACCTTCTTATTCTTGGAGGGTTTCTGGGTTACCAACTCTGGTGGTATGTGTTATTGCATGTGTTTACTTAATGTTCATTTATATGTTTATATGCATGTAGTTTACTTTTCAATTATATGTTTAAAGGATTGAAAAAGGTTAAAAGTGTGGTACTTTTGATTCACCCTCCCTCTTATAAGTACTCTTTCCATTTTTGAAGATTCAAACATCAAGGACGTGATGCTTTGATACCAATTGTTAGAATATATAGTCCACTAATATAACTAAGAGGGGGGCAGGGGGTGAATTAGTTATCCAACTATTATCACAATTATCAAACTTAAAAAAACTTAACCATATGAGTAATATAAACTAAAGCCACAACAAGATACTCATACACAATAATGCTAGATATGTTAACTAAGGAAACCTTTGATCAGAGGGAAAACCCTAGTGGAGATGGTACCCACAAGATGATGTACTAATATAAATATTCATTATTAGAGGATCGACCTTGTTAGGAGTCTATGAATACATTTAGTACATATGAGTCCCTATTAGGAGACTTTGAATCCTTTTTAGGAGATTTCAACCCTGTTAAGCGTTGCACAAACCCTATTTGGAGTTGTGGAAGATAGTTGGACCCACTGCCCAAACAACTTCAAGGGAAAGACCAATTAACCCACTATTCAAATGATCTTTGTATTATTCTTTGAAGAATAATAGAATTGTATTGTACTATTCCTTTATCTTTATCTATCCTTTCAATGAGACTTTTGCTCCTTCTGATCTTGTAACTAGATCACAAATCTTGCATCCAATAATCCCTTAGATCGCTTACATGCATTTAGTATGCACTCTGCTCCTTTTCTCACTTCTTACAACAATGGATACTTCTTACAATCAAGGAAAACATCTTTCCTTTATACCATATCTTCATAAGAATTCCTTGAGTTAGCCTTACGGATTTCCCAATTAATTATAATAAGATAATTAAGTAATTACAATTACAATAGGACTTTGGGCTCACAATCTATACAAAACTTCACATGTGCAATACTAGGGTTTGTGTACTTGCTGACATCATGAGTTTACTATCCTCTATCACTGATTAACTATGCATCTTCTTACTGCATCTCAGATGTAATCTAGCAAACAAACATCAGGAATTGTTTTCCCAATACTTTGTTTATGAACTTCTCTCTATAAATCAAGTACAACTTCTGTATGTCTTCAACTCAGACTCTATGAACTTAACCACATTATCAGGACATTGTGCCAAACATGTCTATAATAGTGTATCACTAGACAATAATGCTATTTTCTATACCATCAAGATCTCTATTTGGTACTCAACCAGTGTTTATAGAAATTGTGCTATGTTGACATCAATGAAAAACATAGTCATGAATGTAATATGTCAATACTCTCCAATGCTTAGGATACTCCCCCAATGTACTATCATCAACATTCATGCTAACATTTATTCCTATAATTTGTTTGCTAGAATATGAATATGGGTTTAGAGGTGACTTACTTTAACTACCCTATTACATTAAATTGTTGATCTAATGTCCTTCCTACACATCTATCTACTCCATTGGACAACTAGATTTCACAATTATAATAAAATGAGCACATATAATGCATTTGCACCAGAAATTATATTCTTCCATATTATGAATAATCTTATGAATTTCTTCTTACTTGAATATAGTGAAATATTTTCTATGCATGCATATGGCTATTATAACATAAGAACTTTTATTTCCATTGTAACAAAATTCATAAATATGTGATCTCACAATTAAATCACTTAATTTTACATGAAACAACTATTACAATGAACCTCTCACATAAGCAATCTACACATGTGGCTATTGATTGATTTATGGATCTACATGAAAAGGAGAAACTCATTTTCATAACTTCAACTTGAACTTCACAACAATGGATATCCCTTTACATGAAACTATTTCTTTCCTTCCTATACAACTATAAAAATGGTACAACCATTCTCTTACAATTCCAACTAAATGCATAGCATCAAATCTCAATTTACACATTCACATTAATATACAACATGGTGTAAATGCTTCTCACATTACATAGGACAACAATGAAATTTTTCTATCACAAAACATTACAAAATGACATGGGAAGGATGAGTTTCTTCAACTAAATGATACATCAATACAACACTTGATTCTTCAACCATGCCAAGGGAAAAATGATAACTATTTCATAGATCCAATTCTCACAAATTTTCAAAAAGAAAAACATAAAACCAAGAACCATAGAGTTTCACCTCCCATCCCAAACCTCCAAGGAAGCCACCCTCAAGCTAGGGTAAACAAGGCCCAAATATGATACACAAAAGAAACTTCTAATGCATGCAACATCACAACACAATACATTATTATCCCTCTAAAGGCTTGCATAATGATTCATCATTGGAATAGGCTCTCTAAAGAGGAGAATGACATATCCATATAACATATATCAAGCTGCAACTACATTATTCCTCTTCAAGGCTATCAAAATACATCCTCCTCCTTAAACAAAACCCGTATACCTCCCATAATACAAAAAGGCACATGGCTTCAGTGGAGCTCATACTCCATGAAAGAAAGAGCCAACTCCTCCCCATGAGGAAAACTTCTCAAAAATAATGTTGAGTCCAACTAATCCCTTTCATGCAATGCTTATCTTCCCTCTCAAGGGTGAGTGAAGCCTTCACACCATTTTAATAATAAATACTAAAAAACAAGAACAAAAGAAAGAAATACAAAAAAAGTAAATGCAACACAATTTACAATCATTTCAACACAACACAAAACATGATTTCACCAACAACAATAACAAGATTACAACACCATTATGCAAGTACAAAAGAAGGTCATGGCATGGGCACCGACCTTGGTACAAGATAAAGGAAAATGATAGTTGATGTAGATCTCCCTTCTCCTTATTCTTTCCTTTCAAAACCCTAATTGTCTCTAAACTTAGAGAGTGGGTGAACACCTCACTAGTTTGTCACAAATCCTCTAAAAAGACTCTCTACTATCCCATTTCTGGTGGAAACATCAAGACCACTATTTCTTACATTGTTGTCCCTTCAAACAAAGAGACTTTGACCAAGTGGGAGTGTGAGGGTACACTCATGGGAGAACCCAAAATTTTGAATTGGTTCAAGAGTGCATTGTTAAAAGGTTCCCCCAAGTTAGCTAATCACTAAAATGGTTAAATTTAGGCCCCTAACATGTTATACTACCATATAGGTGGCTTATTTTTAAAAAATGAACTTTAGGAAGACATTTAGACCCCCTAAAATCCTTGACAAGTTTGAATTCAAAATTCAATATGATGGTGACCCATCATAACACTCTCTCCCAAATGGATGTACTTAACATTTAGTGGAAATTAGACTAATATTAAGTGACCTCATGGCCAAAACCCTAAGTGACATGTCATCAACACATGGACAATTATGAGTGTCAAGTGACACATTAAAACACATTACACATCCCAATGACATGTCCCTAATTCATTTATGAATATATATTTATTACACACATGCAAACTTAGATTTACAAAATAAACACATCACAATGAGGCTTTAAATCCTTCAAAATATTCTCCTTGGCTATGTTATGTCCACATAAGTTTGGACCTTGTTGTTAGGATTAAACATAGACAAAAATACCAATTATATGCAAATATAAATAATATCAGAAAATATTGAATCGCACAAAAAAGAACACAAGACACCAAGATTTAACATGGTTCACCCAAACTTTGGGCTACATCCACCAAACAATAAGTCAAATATTATAATGATCCAGTGATTATATTTTAATCCCTTATAGATTAATACTGCCATAAGAAGAAATTTTTACATCACAGATAATGAAAGAATCCCTAACCCTAAACCCTTTTATACAAGTATTTTCACACTTTAGGGTTATAACAAGTCAGCCACAACATCAGCCATGACCTAAAGAATTATGAAGTATGTACAGTACTTCCTTGATTAGTTAGCATAAACTAACAATCTACCACTTGGGGACTGATCAGGCTCCACACTAGACAACAATCTCCCACTTGGAGACTGATCCTATACCAATAGCACTACAACATGGGGCTCCCACTAGATCAAACCACCCTAGACTCTATTGTTATTTTATTCTAATCAGTCTAGAAGACCAATTGAAGATAAAGAGGAGTTTAGATTCTCCCTTGTTATTACCTTTGTAAACATATCTACTAGATTGTCATCTATATGCATCTTGTCTAGCTTTAACTATCCATCATCCAAAACTGACCGAATGAAATGGTACCACAACTGAATGTGTTTTGTCTTTGAATGCAAAGTTGAATTCTTTGCAAGATAAATAGAACTCTAACTATCTATAATAAAAAATTATCCTTCTGAGGGTGTCCCAATTCTTCCAAGAAGAACTAAGGGTCAGTTTGGTTCCTAGAATTTAAAAAACTTAGATTTCTACAAACCTTGGTTTAGCCAAATCAAGGTTTTGCAAATCTTCATTCTAATTTTTGGAATTTTACTTAATCCATTTGTTTCACTCAGAAGATGCATGTGAAGACACATTTTTATGCGTAAGCTTGGAGTTGAGGACAAATTTCAAAAAGTACTCCAATCTATTATTTTTCCACTCCTTAAAAAACATAACTAGGCTTTGATTTTCAATTCCTACTTTTAGTAGGAAGTTGGAAAACCTGGTTTTGAGGAAATATTGGAAGTCCTATATGCTAATTCCATTTTTCAAATTTTGCAACAAACACAAAAATTTTCAAATCCAGATTTTAAAAAGCCAATTCTTGTCATCTTCTAGAAACCAAACAAACCCTAAAGTCATATCATTTCCTTGGTTGCCTCTCTACTAGCAACATACTCTACCTTTGTAGTGGATAAAGCATTCACCTTTTGTAACCTAGAAACCCAGCTTACTGCTATCCCACCAACACTAAATACATAACCTATAGTACTCCACTTGGTATCAATATCCCCTACCAAATATAAGTCAACATATCCCTATAAATCAATAGCAGAGCCTCCATAATGTAGACACTTACTAGATGTTCCTCTCAAATATCTAAGAATCCATTTAACTGCATTCCAATGCTCAAGCCCTAGATGACTCCTATTGCATGTGCAATATCTAGCCTTGTACATAACATAGCATTAATCAAGCTTCCTATAGCTAAAGAATAAGGTACCTTAGACATCTTATTCTCCTCTTCTTATCCCTATAAATCAATAGCAGAGCCTCCATAATGTAGACACTTACTAGATGTTCCTCTCAAATATCTAAGAATCCATTTAACTGCATTCCAATGCTCAAGCCCTAGATGACTCCTATTGCATGTGCAATATCTAGCCTTGTACATAACATAGCATTAATCAAGCTTCCTATAGCTAAAGAATAAGGTACCTTAGACATCTTATTCTCCTTTTCTTATGTCTTTGGACACATCTCCTTAGTCAACTTTAAATGACTAGGTAAAGGTGTGCTGACAACTTCAGCATTCTCCATAGAAAAATGTTGCAACACCTTTGCAATATAATCAGGCTGAGATAATACCAATTTCTTGTTCTTCCTATCTCTTTAAATCTTCATACCAAGGATTTGTTTTGCTGCCCCCAAATCCTTCATAGAAAATGCATGTGCTAACTAGCATTTCAACCCCTTACTATGATCCATGTTAGACCTAGCTACAAGTATATCATCAAAATGTAAACATAAAATAATGTAGTTATCACCATCCAACCTCTTAAAGTAAACACAATGATTTTAATGACACATACTATATCCATGCTCATGCACAAAATTATCAAATTCTAGATATCATTTCTGAGGTGCTTGCTTCAAGCCATATAAAATTTTCTTCAAGCACACTAAGTTCTCCTTACCTTTGACCTCAAATCTCTATGGCTAGGCCATACATATCTCTTCATCCAAATCTCCATGAAGAAAGGCTATTTTAACATCAAGCTACTCCAAATGAAAATCTTCATGAGCTATAATACTTAAAACAATATAGATAGAAGTCATTTTAACAACAGGAGAGAATATCTCATCAAAATCAGTGCCCTTTTCTTGTGTAAATCCTTTAACAACTAACATGGATTTAAATATTTTCTTACCTCCATCTACTTCTTTCAACATGTAAACCCATTTATTCTATAAAGCTCATTTACTTGAAGGCAACTTACATAAACCCCAAGTCTTATTTTTTAGCAAAGAGTTTATTTCATCTTTCATTGCAGACTCCCACTGAATCTTAGTATCCACCTACATAGCTTCAGCATAGCATTTAGGTTCACCAACATCTATTAGTAAAATAGAGTACAAAGAAGGAGAAAATCTTTCTGGAGGTCTACTTAGCCTTGTTAGCTGCTTAAAATTCACTTGTGTGTGTGGTATTTGTTGTTGTAATTTTTTCACACATAAGGAATTGTTGAAATGTGTCATGCACCTGACAATTCTACATCTATTACCTCAGACTTTGAGATTAATTTAATTTACTAGATGGTTTGGTACTTGTTTTGGAACATTATTTTTTGTAGAAAACTATTTAGTTTCCGGCATCATTATGTTGTTTTTTTTAAAGCACTATGAGGATTCAGATGTTTCTAACATCTAATTCTTAGAGTAAATGTTTTAATACTTTTAGTATTGAGTTATTATTGGGATCTCATTATCTGAATCAATTCAGATTCAAGAATCCTGCAGTAAGGAAATGGTTTTCAGATAAGACAATCCAGTTTTAAAATTCAATTTGGATAGATTTTGATTTCTTAACTTATGGTCTTTTTTGTTCTTGTAGACTTATGATTAAGGTGGCATTAAAATATTAACAGTACCTACAATCTTTTATTTGCCAATTTTGAAGTATATATATATGTAATTTTTTGTATATATGTGTGCTTGTATTTATATATATACAAGTTATAATTATATGTATATGTATATACATATTGTTAAGCAGTAATCTTAATATCAATTAGGATTAATATTAATATTAATATTAACATTAATACCTAATACTATGTTAATACCAAGTTACTACCTAAGCTAACCTAATGCATGCAACTAAGACTAAACTTGAACTAAGACCTAACCTAAGCTTTACCATGCATGACCGCTAGCCTAACTAAAACTTAGCATTGTTTTGGACTTGTCATATGACGGCAATGTTAATGGGAATTAATGGTGGGTAGGTTCATCAAATTACAAACTGGTACTTGCGTTTGCCAAGTGTTGAAAATGCTGAGAGAATAAGTTTTTAGGGATAAGCTCATAGTTATGAGCATTGATTTACATGTTAAGTCTATCATTTTGGCTTGGAGTTAGTTGAAACTTGAGTTCAATCTACCATTAATGAACTCTAGTTGGGGTATAATGGAAACTCTGTTGAACAGGTTTCTCTGCGCTTATTATGGGGATACTGGTGACCATGAAGGAGATTTTTGATTCTCACTCTAGCTCTATAAATCCTCATGATTTCATATTCCTCATTCTTATGTCATTCCATGGTTGTATTTCTCAATTTTTGCTGTTGAGAGGGTTTCATTGGTATCTCTGTGACAAGGCTTGGAGAGTTTGGAGGCTTGGGCTGCGAGTTTGAAGTAGAGGGTTCTCCAGGAAGCTTTTCCTTGAGTACCATCCCACACATACACAGGTAGGGGGCTTTTCTTTAACTCTATCCTATTTCTTTTGTTATGTTTCATTTAGATATGGTGATTATCGAATACCAAAGTGGCTATGTGTAATATTTGACACCCAACACTGTGTGTATGCAGAATTTGGTGTGTTCATCACCAAACTCTATATAAACCCATAATTGGGTGTGAGAATGTGAATACTCTGTACTTTGTGTTTGTAGTTGGGTTTATAATGAATATGTAGGTGATGTTAGTGAAACTAAAATGCTGAGCAGAACAAATTAAGAAGGGGGTTTTGTGTTTCACACAAAACAATTATGTGGGTTTTGGTCTTTCAAGACAGTTGTGTCTTATGCAGATTCAATTGCTGTCTGATTGTTTTTAAATAGAGCCATTAAAAAATAGAAGATGTTCACTTAGTCATATAGATGTCATTAAAATTTTTACAATGTTATAAAGTTTGTTTTGGTATTGGATTTAGTTTGCATTTAGGAAAAAGAACTATTGCATGAGAGATAAAGTGGCTGCTGTTTATCTTCAATGTTATTATGTATTTAGGGTCTGAGGATATAGTCTCACAATTATTACATTGGCTGCTATTGTGAGTTTCGAAATTCTATGTGATATTTATACAATTGGGATTAATATTTCGTATAGGGTTTTAGAGTTTGAACTTGGGCTTCTAGTATCTTAGTTATCCGGTAACAACAAGTTATTAGATTCATACAGTGGGAAAGATAATATATCTATTTTAATTTTGACTTTAAATTAATAAGGCTATATATATATATTGTGGTATATGTAAGAATGAGTATGTATATATATTTATATATATATATATGTATATATATATATGTATATATATATATATATATATATATATATATGTATATATATATGTATGTATGTATGTATGTATGTATGTATGTATGTATGTATGTATGTATGTATGCATGTATGTATGTATAAAAATATATGTATCAACATATATGTATTTCCTTATGAATAGATGGTTAGAATTGAAATAAATAAATATATTTATATTCATGAGGTTACTGTGGTTACTTGTTTTCTGAAATGGGAATTGTTTTGATTCTGGTATTCAGATTTTAGTAAATTATGGAATGTGTGGATAGTGGTAGATTGGCATTTTTATCTGAAATGTATAAAAATTTCTTAAAATTGTTTGCCATTTAACTGACTTGTCTTATAATGCATCATTCTCTCAGTATAGAAGTTGTTCTTTTAATAGAGAGAAAATTGACTGAAATGGAAAAAAAATCTTTCTTTGTTAACAGTTTAAATGTTAAGAATATAGTTAATGTGTTATTAAAAAGTTTGGTTACTTATGGAAAATAAAAGGGGCAAGGTTGCATTTGGTACTTTGAAATATGGATTGCTTTTGCAAAATTGCAATTATGGTTTTGTTTGGTAATCTGATAAGTGATTACATTGGAAAGATTGGACGTTTGGTGTTAAATGATAATTTCTAGTTGTTGATTCAATTGTTATATTGAAGCAAAAGAAATAGTTTATTAGTTGAAATTGAATAATTAAACTTTAATTTTCTTCTGGTTAGTAAAACTAGAATTATGTGTGTATTAGATTATGTAAGTGTGATCCTTTAGATTGGGTGGCTGTCATAAAGCGAGTAACTTGTGGTGATAGAATTATTTTACCGGATGCCCTCCGACACTAGTCTAGATCCTTATGGGAAAGTTTATGATAGTTATTTAATCAAGTGGTAATATCTAAAATTCATGGGTTGGGTTTCATATAACAAGATAAGAACATTATGGATTCACTTGACATATAGAATCCTATGAATGGATGAATGTAGATTCTTATGTTGACACCCATGAACTACTGGATCATTACCTTGGCATATTTTGTGCAAGTTTATTTCTGCATATCTGTTTGTAGAAAATTATGTACTTGCTGTAAATCTAGTTGTCAAAAGAAAAATTGAACTTTCAGATAATCTATTATTTGGATACATGTATTTTATGATGTTAATAAAACTAACATGTAGGTTTATGGGAGAACTCATCAGCTTATTTACTGTGACTAAGCTCTGTCTATGTTTTTCGGTTGTGTTTGTTTTGATTTTAGGTCTGATATAGGATTTGTTTATGGACTTGGAAGTAGAAACTACTGCCTAATCATTAAGGACTAATTGTAGTTCGATTAATGGTTATGAATAACTCAAGATCTGATTATGATCAGTGTCAACCTGAAAGTCTTTTTATAATTGATTGTATTTAAAATAAGAGTATATTTATATACTCAGATGTAATGATCAAAAAAGTTATAATGTTGTTAAAAGCACACTTCAGTACTGGGTTGTAAAAGTTATTTTGTAATGGTTATATGATATGAAGTAAAAAAAAAAATTGTTCGGGTTTTATACTTGTATCTTTGTATGGAATTATTGTTATTGTGTTGTTTTCTTTTGGTTATGGATAGGGTGTTACAAAATGTTATCTTGTGGAGTATTCATCCAACACTATAGAATCATATTCTTTCTTCTCATGTTTCTACAACAAATATTTGTACAACACTTTCTCATTGAATATGACATCTCTACTTCTTGCAATTTTATGATTTTAAAAATCTCAAAGCCTATAACCAACTTCATCAATGCCATATCCAAAAAATACAAATTTCTTTGACTTAGCTTCTAACCTAGTTTTGTTTTCAAAATCTATATGAGAAAATGCTTCACAACTGAAGGTCTTGACAAAATAATAACTCATTGTCTTACTAGTTCATGTTTCCTCTAGAATACCACAATCTAAATAAGTAGAGGGACCTCTATTAATCAAATATACAAAAATATTAATAGCCTCTGCCCACATGTTAAAGGGAAACACTGCATGCAACCTCTTGCTCCTTGCACACTCCATTATAGTCCTGTTCATGCATTTAGCCACTCCATTTTCTTGTGGAGTTCTTGGAATAGTTTTCTATCTAAAAATACCATTATTAGAGAAATAATATTCAAATTCATGACTGCAATACTTACCACCATTATCAGATCTGACATTTTAATGTCTTACTAATCTCATTTTCAACCAAGCATTTCCATTTCTTAAAGGTTTGGAATACATCAAATCTCTATCTAAGGAAGTAAACCCATACTTTTCTAGTTGCATCATCAATAAATGCAACAAAATAATGAGAGCCACCAAGGGAAGATACCTGAGCTGGTCCCCATACATTTGTATGCACAAGCTCTAATCTCTCACTTTTCTTTTCCTTCCCACTCTTCACAAAACTCACTGTCTTTTGTTTTCCATACACAAAACTTTCACAGAAATCCATATTAACATATTTCATAATTGGTAAAACATTCTTTGACTAAAGTAATTTCATACCTTTCTCACTCATGTGCCCAAGTCTGTTGTGCCATAGCACTATATTAGAATGTACAACAATTGTTTGCTCTCCCTGCTTAATTGTAGTAACTATTCTGAACATTCATTTTTTTTCTGAAACAATCAAAGTAGAAGGAACAATATGACCTATACAAAGATATAAGATGCCTACTTTCACACCTTTTTCTACTACAAGGGAACCTTTTGAAACCTTCCAATTTTTATCATTAAAAGTAAGTACACAACCCTCATCACCAAGTTACCCTACTAAATTAAATTCCTACTCAACCTTGGAACACATCTTACCTCATGTTGTAGCCAATGATTCCCTTTCTACAACTTATTCTTAACTTTTCCCTTTCCAACAATCTAACGGGGTTCATTATCCCCCAAATAAACAAGCCCAAAATCCCCTTGGAAAAAATCAATAAAATAACCTCTATGAGGTGTAGCATGAAATGAAGCACCAGAATCTAAAACCCTTGAATCATCAATATTTTCTAAAGAAAGAAGAAAAACATCCTCTTTGGATTTGTTACTTTCCGCATCTACCTCCTTGTTCCCTTCTAGTTTATCTCCTTCATTGTTCTTTTGAGTCCAACAATATTTCTTCTTATGACCTAGTTTCCCACAATATGAGCAATCTTGTTGTCCTCTGGATTGAGACCTCTTCCCCTTTTCCTTTCCTCTTGATTTATCACAATTTCCAAAATTATTTCATCTCTCAGTCATTCTCCCTCTACTTTTTGTGTTCAAAGCACTTTCTGATGTAGATCCACCTAAGATTTTCCTACGAGTTTCCTCACTCAAAATAACACCGATCACATCATCATATTTTAGGGTGTTAGATCCAAAAATGGAATTACTCATAGCCATTACCAAGTCATTCCAGCTTTTAGGAAAACAACACAAAATCAAGAAAGCTATAATTTTCTCATCAAAGTTAATACCCATAGAAGATAACTAACTAGTAAAAGTATTAAACTCATTTAAATTATTTTCAATAGATCCACCTTCTACCATTTTCATATTAAATAAATACTTCATGAGAAATACCTTATTTGAAGTAGAGGGCTTTTCATACAATTTTTCTAGGGTTTCCATCAACTCTTCTATTGTCTTTGCTGTCGTAATGTTAAATGTCACCAATAGTACTAGGCATAATCAAATGCTTTCAAGTGCCCTTTTGTCTAAAAGATCCCAATCCTCATTTTCCATAGTTTCCTAGTTCTTGATTTTTCCTTCCAATGGATAAAGATAGTCCCCCATTTCCATTTTTCATAACTAAAAGTTTAGCCCATTAAACTTGTCAACCTTCAACTTACCCTTGTCTACCATTGCTCCCACTCAACTATGAGACTTTCCTAGGGAGGATAACTAAAAAAAATACCTCGCTCTGATACCACTTGTTAGGATTAAAAATAGATAGAAATAACAATTACATGGAAATATAAACAATATCAAAAAATATTGAATCAGACATAAAAGAATACAAGACACCAAGATTTAACATGGTTCACCCAAACCCTAGGCTATGTCCACCAAACAACGAGTTCAATATTATAATAATCTAATGATTACAACCTAATTACAATATGTAATCCCTTATAGCTCAATACCACCACAAGAAGAAATTTTCACATCACACATAATGAAACAATCCCTGACCCTAAGCCCTTTTATACAAGTATTTTTCACAATTTAGGGTTACAACATGTTAGTCATATGTTAGCCACAATGTCAGCCACACCCCAAAGAATTATGAAGTAGGTATAGTACTTCCCCAATTAGTCACCAAAAACTAACAACCTCCCATTTGGGGACTAATCAGGATCCACATTAGACAATAATTTCCCACTTGGAGTCTAGTCCTATAGAAATATCGCTACAACATGGGGCTCCAACTAGATCAAACCACCCTAGACTATTGGTTTTTTATTATATTTAGTCTAGAAGACCAACTAAAGCTAAAGACGAGTTAGCTTCTCCCTTATCACTACCTTTATAAACATATCTACTAGATTGTCATCTATATGTATCTTGTCCAACTTCAACTATCCATCATCCAAAACTAACATAATGAAATGGTACTACAACTGAATGTGTTTTTTCTTTGAATGTAGAGCTAAATTCTTTGCAAGATGAATGGCACTCTGACTATCTATGAACAAATAATTATCCTTCTGAGGGTTTCCCAATTCTCTTAAGAAGAACTAAAGCCATATCATCTCCTTAGCTACCTCTATAGTGGATAAAGTGTCCACCTTCTATAACCTATAAACCCATCTCACTGCTACCCCACCAACACTAAATACACAAGCTGTAGTACTCTATCTGGCATCAATATTCCCTACCAAATCTGAGTCAACATATCCCTGTAAATTAGTAGTAGATCCCCCAAAATACAGACACTTATTGGATGTTCCTTTTCCTCTCAAATAACTAAGAATCCATTTAACTGCATTCCAATGTCAAGCCCTAGATGACTCATATACTTGCTAACAAATCCCACTACGTGTGCAATATTTGGACTTATACATACCAAAGAATACATCAAACTTCCTACAACTAAAGCATAAGGTCTCTTGGACATCTTATTCTCCTCTTCTTATGTCTTTGGACACATCTCCTTAGTCAACTTTAAATGACCAGGTAAAGGTGTGCTGATAGCTTTAGCATTCTCCATAGAGAAATTTTGCAACCCCTTTGCAATATAATCAACCTAAGATAATGTCAATTTCTTGTTCATCCTATCTCTATAAATCTTCATACCAAGGATTTGTCTTGCTGTCCCCA
The DNA here is from genome assembly GCA_028749045.1 of Cupressus sempervirens. NCBI lineage: Eukaryota > Viridiplantae > Streptophyta > Pinopsida > Cupressales > Cupressaceae > Cupressus > Cupressus sempervirens. Next base: position 600,049,915 of record CM053787.1, read on the forward strand.
AATCCTTCATAGAAAATACATGCACTAACTAGTGAATGAAGTATGTACAATAATTCCTTGATCAATCACCACAAACTAACACTTGTTTCCCCAATTAATTTCCATAGTTCAATTTCCTACACACAAAACTTGAGCATCACTAGTCCAATGAAAAGTCATATAAGATACATATTATAAGTGTATATAATTTCCAATGTTGTGTAATCCACATTAACACATTGAATTAAATTTCCTTTCCTCATCATTTCTTATAAATTATTCAAAACATTAAAATATCAAAATCTACATATCACATTTACTCTTAAATCAACGTGATCAAATTGACATTCTAAATCACATCATAATCCATTTTCTATCCTAATGGTGTAATGATGCATCCATACTTGTTAGATCATCCCATATGAAAATTAGGTTCTAATACATATCATGGGTGAAAATAACTATTGTAAATACTAAAATCAAATAAGTAATATAAGCCACTATCTATCTAAATCTCAAATAAATGCCAAAGCATCAAGTCCTGATTATCAAAATGCAAATAAGATATCTATGCTATGATAGGTTGAGGTGAAGCCTCACAATAACTATGTGTGGAGGTGAGTGACTTTTTTGAGTTTCCTCAACCTCTTCTTCATCATCAGTAGGAGTACTAGAGTCAACATACACAAGGCTTTCCATTTCTAATTTTGCACTCTCCTTCATGACTTTTGGTATAAAAGTCATATAATTGACTATGGATTCCTCAGTTTATTTATTTACCTCTTCATAATTACCTCCCATGAGAAGAATGACTCTTCTTTTATTCCTTAACAAAGGCTCAATACCTTTCAAAAGACCTTCTACATTATTATCAGTGATAACTTCACATAATTTCTTGATCAAATTTATTCTTAACTTAATATATTCCTCTACAACTCTTCTTTTTCTATTTATTATCCTATTATAAAAATCTTCAAGTATCTTATTCTAAATTCTATCAAATCTTTTATTCCTTAGAATCATATTTCTTACTATAGCATTTCTAGTTACCTTCTATCCATTTTATTGTATAGACTATAGTACTTATTTAATTGCACAAAAGTGTCATTATTAATAATCTTCATATTCATTCACAACCTTGGGTTTCTTGGATTTCTTACTAGTTAATGTTCTTCCTTCTCTAACTACCCATTCCACTGCCTTTTCTTTAGTCTCTTCATCGGACTCATTAGATTCATTGATCTATATGTCTTCCTTCTCTTTTCTAGACCACTAGTGGTTTTCTTGGTCATTTTCCTAAGAGATGGTGTAGGTTCTTTCTTAACCTTTACCAACATTTTATATTTTCTCTGTACAATGTTGTAGCTATCATATCTTCATTAAGTTTCTTCTTCTTGTTTGGCTTTCTTACTACAGGTTGCACTTGTGCAACTACGACATAAGGTGTAGTAGGGATCTATAAAGTAGACCTTGCTACTGTCACTTCCATAGAAGGTGTTGTGATGGCAATAAGAGTAGTTATCAATAACTCTTTTTTACTACAAGTCTTCATTTCTAAGTATATACCCTTGATCTCATTAAATTCTTGCCTTGTTTTACTTGATTCCTTCAAAATGGATACTATACTTTTCTCCACATTCTTCTTCATTTGTTTGTTGTGAAGCTCAGAATGAACTTCCTTCATCTTCTATTCATATGTTCCCCATCTTGGACATTAAGTGTCTCCATCTATTGATAAAGATTCTAATGTTTTTGCATAGATTTTGAAAGCATATAACATGAACAAGATGAAATTTATGCAAATTGAAGATTGAATCACTACTGAAATTATATTAGTTCTTAAACTAATAAAATCAAATACATAGCAATTAATTCCAAAGGCTAAACCCCAAAGGAGTGACATCTAGAATGTCACAAGAGAGGATAGACATCCTTTAATGCCAAGAACAAATCTCTAACTCACACCTCCAAGCTCTTATCAAATGCAATTCTGAATAATCCAATACAATAATCCCAGGCTAGACAATGAAACTCCCACCTCTATTTATATTTTCTCTTCACCCTTATAGAAGGAAATAAAATATTAATTAATTTCATTTACTATAAGCTTCCCCCTTCCAATAATTAATGCACTCTCTAGACACTCCTCCCTTGCAATACAATAATTAATTGTGCTTAAATTAATTAAATGTAAAGTCACTTTTTAATTTTAATTTATTTAATGATTTTATAAGAAATTAATTTAATCAATTTCTTATTTCTCCACTTAGCCTTTGGAGAATGTAAAGGCTAAGAACTCTACTGAGTTGATAAAAATATGGGGACATTATAGTCTGCCCTCCTTGAAATTGCTTGTCCTCAAGCAATCCAGCAATAGAACTCCAATCTCCACTAGGTCCCAAATGAAGTAGTACCTAATATCCCTATGGACATTAAACCAAATTCTAACTAGCATCATTAGAACCAACCACATGTCTCGTAGCCTAGCACCCAAAACTTGTGCTGATGATGTAGAAGTCAAAATCTCATCAAAAGGAAACTCCATAGAAGATCTATGAAGCCTCTTCTTCCATGTATCCACTCACATAATAGATATTGGATTGGAATCCTGATTGTCGCCAACATGCATTGAAAAAGATGTAGCTACAGGTGAACCATATACAATCATGATAATTGTATCAACAATAGGTGTAGCCACATCAAAATCTATAGAAATAGGAACAACACTAACTACTACAATAGAAAATTGAACTGAATCTGTAGCTGATGAAAACTCATAATCAACATGTGCAGCATCATTAGAGCACACATCAACCACTACATGCATACTACTAAACTCCTCATTGGATGGTTCAACTAACACAAAAGTGGCTATTGATATGAAAGTATCCTTGCATTCTCCTAATCCCACTATTGCTCCATCACCATCTGTTGACAAAGCCTCATATGTGGACTCCAGACTCTGCATACATGACTCAACTCTAGATTCAATCAATAATACCCACATCTATGAACTCCATTGAAACACCCACATGACCAACATCATAGCTAGGTAGCTCTATACATATCTTGATCCCACCTAAGGAATCAACTACCTCCAACACTAGAGCAACATACAAATCTTCAATATTGTCACCCATACATCTAGCCATAAGCTGCAACATCATATCCATTCACCTGTTCTTCTCCTGTTGCGTACATTGCCCCTCCTCTAATGTACCTAGTAATCATCTGAACATTATATCCTAATTTGAACCGATATTCTTGCCTCTACCTAGTCCTATATCCCTATCATCTCAGTCACCCATACTATTTTCTTGTTTAAAGAATATCTCTTCTATGTCTGTATGACTAGATTGTATGTCCCTCTACACAAATGAACTAGACTATTCACTCTACAAGTCTAAACTCCTATTTTATCTTGCTCTAGTATTGCAAAAATTATAAAACCCCTATCACATGTTCAAACATAAATGTTATTTCAAATTCCCTATAAGATCTCCACAGGATGTCAAGACTTATAACTCTAATACCACTGCAATGGTCTCTGATACCACTGTAATGGCCCCAACAGGTTATAACTTCTTCAAACACCAAAATTTTTTATACTTCAATTGTTTGACATTTCATCAAACACTTTGCAAGTTCTAAAGCTCTGATACCACTATAATGGGCACGCTGGAAATGCCCAAAAACTAAACCAACTACTTATAAAGATTCTAATGTTTTTGCATAGATATTGAAACCATATAACATGAACAAGATGAAATTTTTACATACTAAAGATTGAACCACTATTGAAATAATATTAGTTCTCAAACTAATAAAATCAAATACATAGCAATGAATTCCAAAGGCCAAACCCCAAGGGAATGACATCTAGAATGTCACAAGAGGATAGATGTCATCTAATGCCAAGAACAAATCTCTAACTCACACCTCCAAGCTCTTATCAAATGCAATTCACAATAATCTGATACAATAATCCCATGCTAGACAATGAAGCTCCCACCTCTATTTATAATTTCCCTTCACCCTTCTAGAAGGAAATAAAATATTAATTAATTATATTTACTAGAAGGTTCCCCCTTCCAATAATTAATGCACTCTCTAGACACTCCTCCCTTGCAATACAATAATTAATTGTACTTAAATTAATTAAATATAAAATCAATTTTTAATTTTAATTTATTTAATGACTTGATAAGAAATTAATTTAATCAATTTCTTATTTCTCCACTTAGCCTTTGGAGAATGTAAAGGCTAAGAACTCCATTGAGTTGCTAAAATGATGGGGACATTACACAATTACAACTAGTATATCACCTACCCAAAATATTTCTTCATGAACTCTACTAAGGATAATCCTACTCCATTCATGATTATCAAATTCTATATAAAACATATATACTTTATTAGATTCAACTCATTCAAAAATGCATACTAGGGTTTAAGGGTTAAGTTTCCATTGCACATAACTCCTAAATCCTTGTGAATGTCTTCATCACCAATACTCTCAAATTTGTAATGAATGTAGATTCTAACATCTTTTGCATGAAGTACATTAGGAAGGATTTGAGAAAATGCTCCTACAGGATCATCAATAAGAGAAACAAATGGGTGGTTCTTGAATTTGTACCTTGGTCTCTCACTAACATCACATACTTGACTGGATTTCCATAATGATGACTATTTATACTAAAAATTCCAACTAAAAGCTTCATAAAATACCTTGATTAATGCATATTAGGGCTTCTACAACTTTACACTTCAGACACTTCACTTCAATCTTAATTCTCTATCAAATTGCTCAGAAATTGCTCCAAACTCTTAATAAGATCAAATGATGCTAAAAATCTTGTTCACAATCTTTAAATTATTTGAAATTTAACTCCTCATTAAATGTGCATCTACTTCATCTTTGAAAACTATCTTTTATTAAGAGTAAGCTTGTTTTATTCCTTATGATTTACATTGATCATGAAAATGTTTGCACACTTGACCATAGCTTCCTCACCATATCCTCTACCTCTTGCTAATAGCTCAACTTGTAATTTTCTTTCTAATCAACTAATGTTCTACCTCTACTTGAAATGCGTAATTCCAATAGGATAGTTCACAAACAATAGCCGACTTCAATCTTCCATTAGGTGCATCAAAATACTACTCTTCCAAGACTGTATAAGAACTTTCTAGATTGTTGGCTTTCACAAATAATTCTTTGAATTCATCAACATGCTCTTTAATTGCTTCCTTTTGACTATTATTGCTACCATTATTATTTCTTCTATCATTTCTATTATTGTTTCTTTTATAATTAGGGTTCCTATTGAAGTTCCTTCTATCCATTCTACAAAATCTTGTTGTGTATCCAAAGTTAATGCATAACTAACATATAGGTGCATTCCTTCTCTGATTGGTTTCATTCTAACTTTTAGGTGCTCCATAATTTCTTGTAATACATCCAAGGTTGTTACATTTATAACATACAATCTAGTTCCTTCATCCATTAGGTCTTTCTCCACCATTGGATCTTCTATGTGATCTCCCTCTTTCATGACCTATAGGGTTAGTATTCCTAAACATTCTACTATATCCATTACTACTATCAAACTTAATTTTCTTACAATCTACTGCTTTATGTCCATAACCATGACAATTATAAAAATAGAAACTAGTAATAGGTTTGAAGGACTTGCCTATTCATTCTCTCTTCATATGACCAAATTCATTAAATATGAAGCATCTACCTCTAAATTCATGCCTAACTTCCCTAGTTGATTCAAATTTCTTAGGTTTATCAACTTGTGCTATTTTCTTGAGTTCATCATGTTTTTCAAACAACTCAGCTAGTTCAATTTCTTTAGATACTTCTATAGAAATGATTGATTCAATCTTACTTTGATCAATTTCTTTAGGCTTGGGTTTTTAAACAACTAGATCTAGTTCTTTTTCTAACTTCATTTTTCTTGGTTAATTTTTCTCCAACAAGATATTCAAGACCTATCTTATCATAAGAGGGTCTCTTGTTAATTATTTGTTCATCAATTTTCTCACTACTAGTATAAAGCTTCACTAATTGTTATTTATCCTATTTCAATTCTCCTTTCACAATGATATTTTACTTTTCTAATTTTTCATGCTCTATCTTAATAGAATCTAGTTAAGATGTTACTTGAGATAAATAGGATCTTAGATCAACATTCATGGTTTTTAGATATGGTTCAATTTGATTGTTATCCTTCTTTAGATTTAAGTTCAACAATTTTTAACTCATGTTTCAAGATCTCATTTTCTTTATTGAGAGTTCCTACTTCATCATTGTTACTAATTTTCTCTTTTGATTCCTTCCTAGATTTTAGATCATCAATCTTATCTTCTAGTTTACCAATGTATAATTTTGCATCTTTATACATATCTTTCAGTTTATCTCTTTCTTATGTAAGAAGATAAATTTTCTTAAGAGCTTCTTCAATATTTCTCTTTAACTGTTCCATATTCATAGGGATCTTACTCAAGTTGTTAAGCCTCATCTCAGTAATTGTGCTCTGATATCAATTGTTAGAAATAGATAATACTAAGAGGGGTAGTTGAATTAGTATTCTACAAACTTTTGCCCACAACTAAATATTGTCAGTTACTTTATAACTTGCATATGAAAGTAAACCAACAACATTGAACACTAAATAAAACCATACACATAGAAAAATCATAACACCATTATTTTTTTAATTAGGGAAACCCTATCTAAGGGAAAACCCTAGTGGGAATGATACCCACAAGATAGTCCACTAAACAAAAGAATCCTATTAAGGAAATTGACCATGTTAAGAGTCTATCAAATACATAGAGTGTCTTGAGTCCTTATGAGAGGACCAAGCCATGTTAAAAGTCTCAACCCTATTAGGAGTTTCTTCAACCATATTAGGAGTTGGTAGATAAAATATAATGTATGCAAGAAGAGTCCACTACCCTAACATGCAATATACAAATAAGTTTCTTCACAAGAATAGATATACATACAATATTGTCTCACTTTTATATGTCACACTTGCTCTAATCATACATCATATTTCCCATCATGTAAGGCTCACATATCACATATACTTCACAATTTTTTGCATCACATTCACACTTCCTATTAGCTATGTAAGATATGATCTTTACTTATACCTTGCATTAAATTGTCAAAAATTTTGATCAATAAGCCTTGATACTTTCATACACTTGGATAATTATAAAAAAACTTTGAGGTTGACATCTAGGATGTCAGCCCATCATGGATAAGTAATTACTTTGTTACCAAAATAATTCCTTGAGTGGTACAATTTATTTTACTATCATGATTTGTTTTGCTCTATTAATTACCTATATTGGTTATTCTTCTATAACTAACATTGTACTATCTATACAAGACTACACATTCACATAGGTCATCAAGATATTGTCAACTATCAATCCTCAACTACACAAGAGATAACACAAACTCTATCATCTTTATATATATCAAATCTTTCTCTGTGCTGCTATAAACTATCCAATACTTAGACAATTTTCTATCTCTAATTACATAATGAAATACCAAAAATATATGTTGTTGTAAATGACAACACTCATGCATCTACCTAGCCTTATTACCAATAACCCTATATTTTTAGTTCACCTCCTGTAGGTATTCCCTCAATTCAAACATTGAAGTTTATCCTAATCATCTAGAATAAAAGCTATTCAAATTTTAGCTATCTCCATCATTCTTTTTGTAACTATTTTTACTTATTTGAAAAAGTATTGGTGTATGTATTTTTTGAGAATGTCTCCTCCCATCTAAAGCTTGTTGCAATCCTTATTCTATAAAATGATTTCCAATATGTGGAGTGAGGGTCCAAGAATTTTGTCTAAACAAAGTATTGTTCATTTTTTAATTAGTCCATATGTAATGTATATACTTTATCCAAAGTTAGAATTAGAAAGATAGTTAACAGTTGTTGATCTAATTGAGTTTTCTCTTATAAGAGTTGATATCTAATTGTATATTTTTCAAAGGAATTAATGCAAAGATTCATAAAGTTGGTTATCCATTTTAGATCTTAGCTCTTCCTTTCTTATCATTTAATTCTTTGAGATTTAATAACAAAGTTTATTAAATTTCAGTTGTAATTTGTTTTGAATTATATTTTAGTTTACATTTTGCTTATGATCTAAATGGGTTATGTAAATGGTTCTTGCAAATTGGAAGATTTATTTGGTTTTGATTGAAGATTTTGATAAGAATGAGATCTAGAAATGAATATTGATATTCTTCTCACCAAGTATTAAAATAGACCTGAAGGTAGATGTCAAACTCCTATGAGACAATATCCCAATAAATAGGGCACTAGTCATCTATTAAAGTTGATCTAGTTTGGAATATCTATATGGTATAATTTTTATAAATAAATCCTTTTAATTATTTTATTGTCAAATATTTGGAATGAGAACCTATATTTGATTCATAGAGTTTTAGGGTTTGATAGAAATGCCATTTATCATCTCTGTACAATCTTATAACTAGAAGAATTAAGGCTAAATTATCTTCTACAAGGGAATTCATGTTGAGATTATGAGTTTTGAAGACATAAAGAGTAATTTCCTAGGCAAACCACTTGAATTTTGTAGAGTTAAAGGTGGAGAACATATAATAGAGTCTTTTTAAGTCGTCCTTTTAATTTATTTATCAAAATACCATTATGGTTCCTAGCTAACTCCTAGGTATTCTCATCTTTTAAGAGGTTGTTGAAATTCTATCAAATTAGAACCCAACATCCCCTACATATATTAAATTAATTAATTAATGTTTTCTAGGTTTTCTCCTAGGTTAAAATCTATTTTTATAATTAAAGGTTTGAATTAAATTCAAAGCATGCTTCGAAGGTGTAGAGACTAGAAAATATATTGAATGTTTTAAATTTAATGTTATATAGTAAGAAGTATTGTCTATAGATAGTCCTTCATGAAAAGGTTGATTTTGACACATGTATATAATTTACTTCATAATTATTGGAAGTCTTAATTGGAAAACTAAGATACTAAAAGTGGGTGGGGGGAGTGAGTCAAGATCTGTAACACTTGTTCTCTTTTAAGAATACTTTAGTGCATTCACCATGTGTACCATCTCATATCAAAAAAATGCATAATATGACTTATAAAATCAAATTGTAGTAACAAGTAGATATAATATATCCATCACATGCATGAAATGTAATCACATAACACAAAGATTTGGTTACCCATAAACCTATTAGAAATGTAAGAGGAGTAACTAAGAGGGGAGGGGTGAATTAGTAACCACAAAAATAAATCCTTATCCCTTAAACGTAAATACAAACTTTTACTTATCATGCAATATTGAATAGCTCGGTTAACATTAGAATATAACTGATGCTCAGTTAAAAAAGAAATCTTAAGATTTATTATTCTATTTTATCCTTTAGTAACTTAGTTGCAAAAAGATAAAGCATAAGAAGATAATATGAACACAAATGACACCAAGATTTAACATGGAGACCCAATTTGGAAAAAACCACCTTGCAACTAGTCAAAAAAAAATTCACTCTTCTAAATTGAGCCCTATTAGGATCTAACCCTACTAAATGTTACAAAACTTATTGTTAAGTATGACCATGTTAGGGGATTTAGTTCATCCTATTAGGAGTGGCCTAGTTAGAGGTCCTTAAACACTTCAATCTTGAAATGTCACCTTGTCAAAGGATTTACAAAATGATTGTTGAGTCAACTTTGTTAAGAGATTTCTTTATTGCTACATGGTTAGAAAGAAAAAACTATTTTACTTGATTTAAGAAGAAACTTCCTTTTCTAATTTAGATCTCTATTTTTGCTTAACCTTTGAATCCTTCCTAATCAAATGTTTCTTTGCAGCTTATTTTCAACACTTTCCTTCTCTTCCTTTTTTCCTTCACTCACATATCCATCTTTTTCATATTCTTCTTGACACACATTAGCCTCACCACTTGACATTTCTTATATATCATAAGCTAGGAAAATTTGGCTTGAATTCCCTTTCAAAAAATCAACACACATCCAAATAGCTAGCCTACATTAATAAAACATTTTACAATTTCAATATGTTGTCACTCAGTCAACACTAGAACTTAACACTCGGTTGACACTATGACTTCTTCATTTCCCAACCACTCAGTCAATACTGATCTTCATTGATTCTTGACCACTTGGTCAATATTGCAAGGAGGTATCCTTTCGTTAACCAACTAATTAGTTTGTACTAGAAAGTCTTCACAACCTAACTGCTCAGTTAATACAGAGATATACAAGGTAAATACTGCAAACTCAATATTGCTCAATTGATGTTGAAATTTGTGTAAACATCAATGACAATATATCATTGAATAATTTTTTCCAACAAAATCCCTCTTTGGCATTGATGACAACACAACATTTCAACATAAGCTAATAATAGAATGAGCAATTAGATAATATCCTTAGTTTGATTCTAATTCTTATCCATACTAGCTCCCTCTGAGATTTTGCTAGGATTTGTCTCTAGTACTTTCTTATCACCACTCTTCTATCATTTTCTCCCTCTTGGCTATAGACTCCATCATTAAGACTTTCCCTCAAATCCCATTAATATTTGAACTTTTCATGATCTTCCCTATTGATACTAAAATCTCCCTCTTTGACATCAATTTCCAAAGGATACAAACATATGAAATTCCAATGTACCTTTTGTACTAATTAATATTTAGTATGCTCTACATTACACTGCATCAACTTGATTGATCTTCAATGTAGCTTGGTTTATCATTGAATCAACTGTATCACTAGATTTTTCGATATATTGATTGCACTTGTGTTATCACAATAGATAACCATTGGCTGATTGATTTATTCCTTCATTCATGACATCAATTACTTGATCCACATTATGTTAGAAAAATTAACTACTACAACAACATACTCTACTTCTGTTGTGGATTGAGAAATACAATTCTTCTTCTTTCTTGTCTAGGTACTAGTCTCTTTCCAAGAAAGAATGCTCCTCCACAAGTACTTTTTCTATCATCAATTCTTTGTTCCCAATCTACATCAATAAAGGACCTTAACTCAAGACTTCCTCCTTTCTTGTACCATAACCCATAGTCTCTCATTCCTTTTAGTTATCTCAAAATTCTTTTGATTGCCATCCTGTGATTTTCTTTAGGATTAGTAGAAAATCTGACAACTATGCCAATTGCCAATGCAATATTAGATTTTGTGTGAACCACATACTAAATTTTCCCAATCATTTATCTATAAATATTTTGGTTTACCTCCTTTGAATCATTATTCTTTGAGAGCTTATGTCTAGTAGACATAGGTGTCCCAACTAGTTCAGAATCTTCCATTCCATATACTTTCAATGTTTTCCTAATATATTTTGATTGAGTGAAAAATATCCCATCATTCATCTGATTAACTTGTAGACCCACAAAATTTTTGATTTCTCCAAACATACACATTTCAAATTCTTTCCTCATTTCTTTAGAGAATAATTTACATAAGTCCTCATAAATTGTAAATAAGATATTATCTACAAATATTTTTGCAAGAAATATCTTTTCATGTGGTCCTTCCTTGATATACAAATTACTATTATCATTTGTCTTATCAAAACTAATTTTTACTAGATATCCATGAAGTCTTTCATACCATGCTCTAGGAGCTTTCTTTAAGCCATATAAGGCTTTATGAAGTTCACATACCATGTTTCTTTGGCTTCAATCTATGAAAACTTTAGGTTTTTCAATGTATACTTCATCCTCTACAAATCTATTAAAGAAAGCTAATTTAACATCCATGTGATATACTTTGAATCCCTTTTGCGTTGCATATGTTAGAAGTGTTCTAACTCCTTCAAGTATTGAAAAAGGAGAGAATTTTTTTCCATAACCAATGCCTTGTTCTTGAGCATAACCTTTGCATACAGGTCTTTCCTTGTTTCTTGTCACTTCTCCTTTCTCATTCATTTTATTTGCAAATATCCATTTTGTACCAATCATATTTTTATCATTTTGTCTAAGAACATGATTCTAGGTTTTATTCTTTTCTATTTTCTCAATCTCTTCATTCATAGCTTCTATCCAAATTTCATTTTCCGAAACATCTTTTACATATCTAGGTTCAACTTCACTAAGTAACCATGTACCTTTTAATTTGTTCTATGTCAATATTCCTTCTATTTCTCCTCTAATTATTTGATCAGGAGTATGATGCCTTCTAAAAAATTTTGCAAGCCTTTAATCTTTCTTATTTGATTTTGGAATTGGTTCACTTGGTTCTTCAATATCTTCATCCTTTTGCTTGAGTTTATTTGGTTGATCTAGCTATAACTCAGGTAGAATTGCCTATGACTTGGGTTACACTTCTTGGGGCTATAACTTGGGTTGAAATAATTCTAACTTGGGTGCCTTTGTCTATGACATAGAATGAACTACCAATGAATTGCTAAGTGCACTTGGTTGGTGATTGGCTTCAACCCTCTAAGGTAAGGTTTTAGGTTCTTCTTCACAATAGACAAACCTTTTGTAATCTTTAGGTATTTTTCTTCTCTTCTCTTCACTTCTTTCTGCAAACTCATCAATTTTCACATGTGCACTTTCTATGGCTTTGTGAGTAGCAAGATTTAGACATTTGCATGCCTCAATTTTATTAGATTGGCTTAGAAATATTCCTTCATCACTTTTTGCATCAAGCTTTCCTTTCCTTGCATCTTTTAAGATATAACATTTGGTTCCAAATACTCTAAGATAACAAACATTAGGCTTATACCCATACCCTAAGTCATAAGGTGTGTTATTTATACCTTTTTTCAATTGAACTTAGTTCAGTATATGAATTGCTCTGTTGATTGCTTCAGTCTAGTATCTTGTTGCAACATTCTTCTCTATCAATAATGTTCTTGTGCATTTCATGATGGATTTTTTCCTTCTCTCTATTATTCCATTTTTCTTTGGAGTTCTAGGTGTTGATACCTATCTTTTGATTTCTCTTTCATTTTAGAACTCATTGAGTTCATTTGAGATGAACTATCCTCTATATGATCTTAGGAATTTTAGATTCTTCCATGTTTCTTTCTCAACTATAGCCAAATTCCATTTGAACTTTTTGAAATCATAAGAATTATCCTTCAAAAACATTACAGTCATCATTTTGGAGAAATCATCAACAAATAAAATGAAATATACATCTCCACAATAGTTTCCACACCAATCAATCCACAAAGATTAGTGTGAACTAGTTCCAAAACTTCTTCAAAACTGTAAAACTTACTCTTGAAACGTCTTTTACTCATTTTACTAGTTTGACATTGTTTGCACATGCCCACCTCAAGTTTCTTCAAATAAGGTATGCCACTTACTCTATTGTTATTTCTTATGGAAATTAGGTTATCAAAGTTAACATGACACATTCTTTTTATGCCATAGCCAAATTTATTCAAATTTAACTAACAAACAAGAACTTTCATTCAAATCTAGGTAAAACAAATTTCTTTTTGTCTAATTGCTAGTTCCAACTAGTTTTCCTTTCCCATCTAATAGTTTAACTTTGTCATTCAAGAATTAAATCTTGTATCCTATATTGTTCAATTGTGCTACACTAAGTAGATTATGTCTTAATCCTTCAACCCAATAGGCATTCTCACTTTTGATTCCATCAATTAATGCTATGATTCATTTTCCTCTTACATAGCATGGTTCATTATTTCCAAATCTAAGAATTCTACCATCATAGTGTTTCAAGTGTTTAAATTTAGTTATGTCACTATTCATGTGATGAGAACAACCACTATCTATGATCCATGTATCATTTTTTTCTAACATGAGAGATAAGTGTCATCTTTTCATTTTCCTCATCATCATATTTATCTTTAACAACAATATAAACTACTTCATCTTTGTCATCATCACTATCATAATCTTTTGCAATGTAACATTATTTCTTACCTTTCCTTTGTAGTCCTTGTAGATTTTGAATTCTTTCTTGCATTTGAACTAGTTGAACTTATTTTTTTCTTTATCTTCCTTGTTTAGACACCTTGCAACAATGTGGCCAACTTCTTCACATGAGAAACAAATAAATATAATCTTTCCTTTGAATTTTCCTTTCCCTCTTGCTACCCTTTTTTCTAGGAGAGCTTCAATGACCTCAAGATCTTCACCTAAATCATCTCCATCTTCATTGTCGATTTGTTTTTCTTTTGAGTTTCCTCTTTTCTACCTAGGGTTAGTTTTTCCTTAAATGTAGATTCAAGATTGTTAGAAGATGGAGCATAATTATCAAAGTTATCCAAATCAAAAGCACTCAATCTTCCCACAAGAGTATTTGGGATTTATTTTTGTACTTTATTTCATCTTATCTCTTGAATAGCTGAAAATATAATTGCATAAATAGGAAGAAGAGGTCTTAGTACCTTGTTGATTACTATCTTGTCATCAATTTTACCTCCTATATCTTTGATTATACTTACACTTTCTTTGACCCTTTCACTATATTGGTTGATGTTCTCACCTTCTTTCATTTTTAATTGATCAAATTTTCCTCTTTAACTTTCTACCTTAGCTCTTTTCACATTTTTTTCACCTCCAAAGACTTTCTTTATCTTTTCCCACATGTTAAATGCAGTATGAAAATCCTTGACTTCATTAAATTTAGAATAGTTCAAAGAAGATGCAATATCAATCATTATAATATTATGACCATTACCTTCTTTTATTTTCTCCACTATCATAGGCTCGGATGGTGACACATATTGTTCTCGAGGTAGAATACACCAACATCACTAATATTGTATATATGAAGCTTCAACAATTCCTGCCATGCTGAAAAATTTTCTCTATTAAGTGTGGGAATATCCCTTCTATAAGACATCCTAATCTTTAGCTTAGGTCTCTAAAACATTTTCCTACAAGTACCAACTTCTCTAATACCAATTGTTAGAAATGTAAGAGGAGTAACTAAGACGGGAAGGGTGAATCAATTACCACATAAAAAAATCCTTGTCTCTTAGATGTCAATACAAACTTCCACTTATCATGCAATACTGAATAGCTTGGTTAACACTAGAACATAATTGATGCTCAATTAACAAAGAAATCTTAAGATTTATTAATCTTTTATATCCTTTAGTAAATTATTTGTATAAATATAAAGCATAAGAACATAATATGAACACAAATGACACGAAGATTTAATGTGGAAACCCAACTTGGGAAAAAACACCTTTCAACTAGTCATAATAATTTTCACTCTTATGAAGTTAGCCCTATTAGGAGCCAACTCTATTAAAGGTTACAAAACATACTATTAAATATGACCCTATTACAGTATTTAGTTCACCCTATTAGGAGTGGCCTTATTAGAGGTCTTTAAACACTTCAATCTTGAAATGTTAGCTTGTTAGAGGATATACAAAATGATTACTAGGTCAACTCTATTTAGATATTTCTTTACTACTACAATGGTTGGAAAGCAACAACAATTTGACTTAATTTATGAAGTAACTTCCTTTTTTGATTCAGATCTTTGTTCTAGCTTGCCCTCTAGATCCTTCCTAATTAGATATTTCTTTGCAACTTATTTTTCACACTTTCCTACTCTGCCTTTTTTCCTTCACTCACATATCCTCTTTTGAATATTCTTCTTGATACACATTATCTTTAAAACTTGACCTTTCTTATATATCATAAGCTAGGAAAAGTTAGCTTGAGTACCCTTTCAAAACATCAAGAAATATCCAAATAATCGACCTCAATTAATAAAAAAATTACAATTTCAATTTGTTGCCACATTGTCAATACTTGAACTGAACACTTGGTTGACACTATGACTTCTTCATTTCCTAACTACTCAGTCAAAATTGATCTTCTTTGATGCCCAACCACTTAGTCAATATTGCAAATTTGTGATGCCTCACCATTCAGCCAATAATGCAAGAAGGTATCCTTTCATTAAGGATGTAGAAAAAAAGCATTGGCTCTTGATTCATGCAAATGACTATAATTACCATGTTTAAAATCTAAAATAAATGCATACCAAAAGAACACTCAATGTTATTTATAGCTCTTGTTGGATACATCCTATCAATCTCCATAACTAACTCGATCCTTCAAAAACTAAAAATTCTATCTAAACATCTTGATGGGGTTCTATTATGTAATTCCTTTCTAAGACTATCCCATTCCTCACATTGTCTTCCTCCTCTCAAAAACCTTATCTCTCTCATCATACCTGATCTCTCTCCCCTTTCATTATCAGACCCTCTCCTTAGCACCACATCCACATACTGCCCAAGATCTATCAACCTTTTTTTTTTCTTTGTTGCAACTAAGTTGAGCTATCTACTCAAGCCCCACAAGAGATCCTCTTCTCCCTTTATCTATCAGTTTTGGCTTCCAAATAATACTCCCATGATGAATTCTTCTTTCTTGTTGTTTATCAAGCCCCCATATTTAAGACTCGTAGCCCATACATATTAGGCTCATTCATTATTGAGGCAAGACATGGTGTCACCACCTTTGTCATTATTAAGGCCGATAACTTTTGGCTACACCCTCCATATGAATTGGTTATGGAAATTGATAGCATTGAAAGAAACCACCATACTTATACTCCAAACATAAAAATTTAAAAATCAAATACAAAGAAGCTATAGTAAAATATGAAACTACAACCACTAAAACAACAAAGCTATTACATTAACTTGAGAATATTGAATACATGCATGGTGGCTCTCTAACTGAAGGCCAGAGAGCCAATCGTATTCCCCCACTTTCATTTTCCTTCTATCCACTTTAGTTATAATTGTGCCTCTTTTAAAACAAGAGCTTCTTGAGATAGTTATAAAATTGCCCACTTACCTAATATACATCAATTTCAAATGGTATGTAATGCAATGTTTAAACTATTAAACTATTTTCAAGAATACATGAATTCTAACTTAAGCAATTTAACCATTACAATTTATGGTCCCTCGAAGTTCTAAATGTCCTCATGATGAAGACATATCATTATATTGAAATTTGTCACATTCCTCAAAATGGTGAGGTGTCTCCTACACCATACTTGTAGTTCCTCTTATGCTTGCAATTTGTACCTTGTTATAATTTGATTTGAGAGATACTTGTACTCATGTTATGTTTTGCACTTAAAGATGACCTGAGGGTCGAATGTTATACCTAGATATTAGTATCATAGATGTTATTCTACTATGTTGTTCATTTTATCATATTTGCATGGTGATGCCATCATGAGATGATAGTATGTTTTGTGACAATATTTGGTTAACTAGTATTTGGACATGTCTATGATTATGTTATGTGATGGGTTTAATGCTATGGTTATTCACATCATTCTTGCTCCATTATGCTTTATGCCAACATGAGTGATGTAAATGGATTATTTTAGTATAATTGAATAAATGGTTAAATTGGTTAATTTAATGTGTTTATTGCTTTGACTATGTTATTATATGCAATTGTAATTGATCCTGTGTTTTAGTGTGCAAGACTTATATCCCTCGTAGTGGCACATGGAGTTAGTGATTTAGTTGTTCATATTTGCCAATGTCATCCCTGTATGGTTGACATATCCTTATTTAATTGTTTAAATTAAACCTTTCAGTGATTATTTAATCCAAACTCATTTGCATTATGTGACTAGACTTGTGAGTGTGTCTGTGCATTTAGAAGTTCGCATTTGTCACAAAAGATGTTAAGAAATTTCTATGATTTTTTGGTTTTTAGGATTTATTTTTATTAATTTTAATTTCTTGTAGCTTTTCCATAGATGAATTCTTATTACTAGGAATAGCTTATTTTCATTTGGGTTGATTCAGGGTTTAAATAAGTTGGTTGGTTATTTACCCTAATCAATTATTCAATCAAAAAGTGAATAAGTATTGTAAGAGGAAATTAATTCCTCACTTCTCACTTTTGAAAATTGAGAATTTGAGAGCTTTTTCCAAAATCCTCTTATGGAGGATTACGTTTCTATTCATTGTGAGAGCTACATATGTGGGATCTTTACAAGGTTAGTCTCATTGGATCCAACTTAGGGAGACCTTGTTGTGCCATGATTTCTAGCAGTTTCTATAGGTGACTTATTTTATTATGTTGTTTCCTATTTTAGCCCCTTTTGTTGTCAAGTAGGGCTCTCATTTTTTCTTGCTCTAGCTAAGTTTCTTTACCTATTTCTAGTAGCTATTTGTTTGGAGGTTGAGAACTAGTGTTCCTCTCTATTTTTGTTTGTTGGTTCTGCCTGGTTGCTTAGATATGAACATTTTCCCTATTTTTGGGATGAGGGTTTGGGGTTTTGCACCTTTATGCTGGTCATTTTTTAATATGGTGTTTGAATCTAAATTTTATTGGATTTTTGTGGCTTTTGTGACCTAAGACCAAATGAGTTTTATTTTCAAAATTTTCTAGTTTTGGGGTTTTTACCTCGATTTGTGTGTGACCCAATTTTCTTCAATTTTCCTAGCATGTTATTGATTGTAGACTTTGATCATCCAAAGGATGTTAGTTAGATCATAGTTGCACTTTTATTTTGCATTGGGATGTGTGTCTCATCCATACTTTGGAGTCTATTTTCAAGTAGTGTTTATTGGCATTGTGTTCTAATCAAGTCCTTGTGTTATGATCTTTGTGATGGTGGTGTACCACACACAAGCATGTATACATGCATTTGTTGGGTGACTTGTGAGGCCTAATCTTCTATGGTACTTCCAGGAGTTATGATCATTTGGGGTTGGGTTGGGATTCAAGAATATGCATGCCTATGGGCACTTATTGTTGGATGAGCATGGGTAGGTTACGGTAGTATATGGAGGGGACTTCTATCTCTCAACCTAGTGATCATTGTGCCCAAATGGTTGTCACAAGAACTTTTAATCAAGCGATAACAAAATAAAACATTGTTTGGTAATAAAACTTAAAATAATAAAAATGTTATGTGCTAGAGCCTTCCATTGAGAAGTTGAATTTGCACGATTCGAGCTTGGTCTTTTCAATGCCAAGCAACTCTCCATGATGTAAGCACCTACATAGTAACCCATTGAATGTCTAATATGACCTATAGTAATTGCATTATTTCATGCTCTTGGCTTTAGTCATTATTACTATCTAGCATGAGTGTTAGCTATGGATGTCTATTTTATGTGTTTTTGTGGTTGGATAATCATCTCCATTGGCATGACAAGAGTGGACCTATAGGTTTGACATGGTTGGGAGGTGTAGCTACCTTCACCACTACTGGGGTTCAATGTACAAATATGGTCTATTATACTAGTGTGACTGTTGTTGGATGTTTTCACTAGGTACTTTAGGTTCCAAACTATGCTTTCTTGTGATTTATGCTTCCATTGAGATGCCTGGATATCATGTTTAGATGACATTGGTTATTTGATGCATTTCCTTATTATGATGTTTAGCATATGATTTAGAAGATGTGATTTCAGTAGTTGGAATATCTAATGCTTTACTTTTACATTTTAAATTTCCTTGTTCTTATGATGTAATATGTTTTAGTGGTGACATCCTCATAAGAGAGCTTTGACAATTTTGTCACTAGTTTGTGATGTTATGTGTAGGGGATGGCTAGGACCATCAAGGTCTCATGATGCTATTATTGTTGGAAGGAACTACACATGAGTTTTTTTATTCTTATATATTGTGATGTTGCTTTTGTACACCACCACAATGTTGCTTTCAGTATGTTCTTTTACTACTATGTTTTAGATGGCTAGATGTAGTGTCTATCTATAGTGTTTGAGTGCCTATGCCTCGATTTTTTGATCTGGTACTCCTCGATGTGGAGGAAATTTATTTCCTAGCTTTTACCTTTATGTTTTTTGGCTTGTTGTTTTGTATCCTCATGCAAAATTGTACTTTCTCATGTGAGAGTGCAAAAGTTCACTAGGTGTGTTGAGTTTTTTGATGCAGTTCTTAATACTTCCTCGTGTGAAACTCCACACTAGTTTGGGTTGTTTTGGCTTCTGGGCCAACCACTTCCTCGTGCCATTTGGTGCATTTCCTTCATAAAAGGTAGATCCTCATGTGGTATGTTGTACTTCTTTGCACAAAATTCTATCAATTGTGTTTCCCCACACAAAAAATTGGGGGCATCTCGGCTATTTTTCAAAGAACACAAATTGGACTTTTGATTACCCTTTAGGATTGCTAGTGTTTCCTTAATTGGGAAAATTGCAGATTTTGTGTTTTGATTTTGTCTTTGGTTTTGTTCTTTGGTAGGTCATGTTAGTTCAGTAGTGGTGTCTATAGATTTGTTGGTTGCTAGGATTGTTGGTTAAGTCTTCCATTGTGATCTTTGTGATCCTTGTATGTTGAGATTTGTGTATATCCATACTTGTTTTTTTATTTTTTAATATTATCTTGGCTTGTATTGAATCCTTGTTCCAAGGATCTCCAAGTGGGGTATTACAATACTCCCAAAGTTGAAAGTTTTTCATGTCCCATTGAAATGTCAGGACCAAGCTAGAATGAAGCTTTTGCACATGCTTCTATTGTGCACTCTAATACTAAAACTAACTCTAGAAAATGAAATGTAGATAGGTTGTCACTAAGGTGTTGCTTCTAGTCCACCACATAATGTTGTTATAACTCACAAAAAATTTGCCTCACCAAGGAGTCCTTTCATTTCCTCTCTCCCCAGGTCTATTAGCAATCTTGAACCTCTTACACAAGCCCTTGGACCAACAACTATGGCCTCCGTGATAGAATGGATGTTTTCCATCTTGTAGCTTTTGGACTTACACCATACAATGACATCTATATTAACACAATCAAATATTTAATTTGATGTTCCACCCAAATATTTCTCTCATTTTGATACCATTTTGATGTAGAACAAAAGCATTAGTTCTTGATTCATGTGAATTGTTGGAAACAATCAAGACTAGCTAGGTTATTGAGAGGGGAGGGGTGAATCAATAACCTCAAAAACTTTAAATCAATTATGCACTTAACCATATAAATCATTCACCATTCATTCATCTAATCTACTGTATGCATGAGAAAAGATAAACATTCATAACACATGAACACAATACTTTGGTGACCCAAAAACCTTCCAAATAGAAAGTAAAACTGGGGTGGGGATGATACCCACAAAAATTCACTACTATATTATAAAGTTGGTTTGTTAGGGCTTACATTAACCACTTCTGATGATATTCCCTATTAAGAATAATTTGGATTGCTAGGTCCACCTTGTTAGAGGTTTTACAAACATACAATGAAGTATGCACTATGTTAGGAGATTTATACAAAGACTGTTAAGTCTACCCTATTAAAGGATATAGAAAACTAATTCACCTATTAGGATGAAATAGTATATTTGAATTACAATTTGATTGTTGAATAGATCTTGAAGTGCAAACCACCTCTTGTGACTAATATGTCTTTGTTGCTCCTTAATAACCTTGCTGAATACTCTACTTTGCTGCTAATTCACATTCACTCTTCTCAAACATTACATATCCATTCCTTAACATACTTATTATCATCATATTGTAAATGATACAATACATTAAATATATACCATTTCAATAATTATAATTTCAAGGTCAGCTAGAACACAAGTAAACAAAATATTACTAAGTTGGGCAAATAGTAGAAAACTTGAATCAAGCTAACTTGGTGACCTTCTGATACTTAGTGTCTACTACATTACTCAGCATGGTCATGCACTCAATAGAAGTAGAAGCATGGTCCATACTAATCATACAAAATAGCTTGGAACTTGGCAACCATTGGAGACTCAGTAGATATAGTGTCACTCGGTAGATACAAAATTCTTCATTTAACTTTCTGTCACTCGATAAACACTACATATATCCATCTTTTGATAGAAATTGGCTTCATATTACACAAATTGATGACTCAGTAGAAATTTTTAAGCTCAATGACCATTATCTATTTAGTAAACACTATAATCTTGGTAAACACTATTGAACTGCACATTCACTCAATAGCTTCAGGAATACTCAATGTGAACTGCATAACTGTTGAACTTACAAGTAACCACTGAATGCTCAGTATAAACTATAGACTAAGTGATGAGGTCGATAATCTTTCAGAATCAAATAAGTGTTGTCACTAATGAAAAATACAATATAATGCCAACAATCTCCCCCTTTGGCATTAGTGACAAAAACACTTATGTGCCAAAATTTATGTACACTGACATACTGATTTTTTATTTTTCAAAATTGATCTCTGTAAAGATGTTGTATATGCATATCTTACATATCTCCCCCATACATATGACATAATATATACATAGCTTTTATCTATACATATATCAATTTATTTTCTCCCTTATTTCTCCACAAGTCTCTTACTATCTCTTTACTTCCCCTATTTTTATTATCTCATACTCCCCCTTTTTGACAATAATGCCAAAGGTTATATACAATATAGTCAAATAGAAATTTAAAAATGTGAGAGAAATTTGGAGTGTACCTTGAGAATAAGAGCCAATGTCTTATCCCAATTATCTTGCAAAATTGTGCAGGTGGAGAGGGCTACTTGAACTTCTGCAAAAAGTTTAATCATACAATCTACTACTAAAAAATTGTTATCTTGAACTAATGTTTTTGAATATGCAATATGTTTTTGCATTGGGTCCATAACTAGAAGGATCATATTTTGGATATCAATCAATGTAGACTTGATCTTGGCTTCATCTCTGAGTAACTCTGCCTGCATTTCTGACAAAAAGTTCACCTTCATGTGATGTGATGAGCTTGAACTTGGGTCAAGTTGTAATCTTTGAGCACTAGCCTTCATGTCTACATCAATCTTATTCAATTTCTCCTTTATATCCTTGGTATACTTAGTAACATCACAAAGCATGTCAAAATGTGATGTTACATTTGTGAAGGATTGTTTAAGGTTGATCAAAATTGTAGATAATTCTACCTAATTTACTACAATGTGCTCAAGCACCTTATTGTCAAATTTCTTCTCTACCTTCTCAATGAGCTTCTCTTGGCCAAAAGTGTCCTCATTGAACTTATTCATAGCCTCTTCTAATTGTAACAAAATGTGTTGAGATGGATCAACATCAACACCTATAGCCTTAGTAATTATATTTTTAGCATTATCAATTATAGTAAATTCTCTGTCTCTCTCTTCTCTAAGATGCTTCTGCCTTGCTTTTCTCTCTAAAGATGACTAAACAATCTCATTTCATTAGTTGTGGCAATGTCTAGATTTATCTTAGGAATAACAATTTCTTTGTCCGAGTCTATGTCTTCATCAATTATTTTCCTAGTAAGTAGAAGTTTTAGAGGAGTCTTTGGTTTTACTTTTGTGCTTACTTCCTTGGACTTAGAAATAGAAACAATAGTTGAAGTAGCTAGACTAGTAGAAAAAACTTGAATGGGTCCAACTAAAGGAAAATTGAATAAAGTACTAGCTAAATCCAAAATTGATGTGCTTCCCAAAAATGAAGTATGAATAGGTGGTGTGAAAATTGGAACACATACAACTAGAGAACTAACAAGAACAAAAATTGATGCAGTTAAAGTTGTAGTAGAAAAAATTGTAGAACATGTTGGAAAACTTATTGAACAAGCTGTAGTAGAAGTTGACATAATTTGAAAACTGGCAGCTGTGCATACTACTGAAGTAGATTGCTCAAGTGCTGATGAAGAGGGTTGTAGCTCGATAGATGAAATGGTAGACACTTCCATTTTAGATACCTGGAGCAACGAGGTAGCAGGTGCAGGTCATATTTTTGATGTAGTTGTAATCATTCCTACTGAAGCTAACTCCAACCCTGATGATGTTGATAGCTTTGGTGGAGAGTGAGGAAGGGAAGCAATGACTTCTGCTACAATTTTCATTGGATCATCTTCTTCATTTTCTTCCTTGTCTTCCTCATGAGCTTTTTCCTCTTTCTCTTCATCATTAGCCCTTAGTGCTTGATAGTCTTCAACATCAAATGTAACACATGGAGTGTTATCATCTTCATCATCACTATCACCATCATCATCCTTGATCTCTACCAGATCATCACAAGGCTTATGCAGATGATAGATGTTTCTCCATGTGATTTTTGCATCTCTTACAACATGCTCAATATCTTTGATTAAAATCAAACATGTGTAAAATCTGATCATCATTTTACCTTCATTATTTTTCATGACTACCTTCCCTTCTACATTAGTAAGGTTAGGCAATAATTTATTCAAGGATTGTTCATAAATATCCTTGGCTCTTTGTGCAGCTAACTCCCATCTTGGCTGCAATCTTACCAATAATTCCTTTGAGATTTGAGGAGCAATCTAGTCTAGGGAATACTTCCACTTTCGCAATTTGGTGAGTACTAGCTCCTCAATTTGCATCTTCTCAGCATTAGTCCTTGTTTCAAACTTTAGAGACTTGAAGTTTGTGATGCCAGCTCCTTCTTCCATTTGTTTCAACCTTTCTTGGAAGGTAAGTGGGGGCTTGCTAAGCATAACTTCACCTTTTCCTTTGTCTTTTGATCTCTTGGTGAAAATAGCTGTGGAGGCCTTTGGAGGTTTAGTAATGATTACCCTCCCTTTCTTCTTAGTTGGCTCTGCCTCCTTCTCTGATTCTTGCTCTTCACCTTCTTCTTCTTCTTCTTCTTCTTCTTCTTCTTCTTCTTCACCCTCTCCTTTTTCCTCAGTAAGCATTAGAGGGCCAGTAGTAGTTTTCATCTTTGCTATTTTCCTCTTGCCTTTGCTGATTGCTTGAGGTAGCTTGATGTCCAGTTCAGTTCTGGCTTTTTCCTCATCATAAGTGCCAAAGAATAGTTTCTTAGGGTCTACTAGCTCATTTATCAATGCTTCAATAATATCCCTAGTTTCATCAATATTAACCTCATTAAGAAGAGGTTCTACCCATGCAACTCAGGGCCTGATTTCCTGAATGTATACTCTATCATAGTCAACCATGAAACACACATCATCTTTATAATCTTCAACAAGTTTAGGAAGAATCCTAAACCTGTTGTTCATCCTTTCTATGAAATCTTCAAAATAATTGTCAAGTATACTATCAAAATTTACACCCATTTCTACAATAAACTCATTTATCTGATATAAAATGGGAACATCCTTTCTCCATACAATAGAACCTTTAGATGGAAAGAATTTTTGTACATAAAAGAAAAGACCCATCAACAAAGAACCGAATTTACAAGGGTTGTTCTTTGATGTTTGGATGCTATCCATATTCTTGTTTAGTTGTTTTAGTAGTAACTCTGACAGGTCAAATTCCATGTTTTTCTTGACAACTTTAAATGCTAAGTCCACTACCTCACATGGCATGTTGTTTAGGAGACTAGAGCTATAAATCTTGTGGGAAATTACATGAATACCAAACCTTAACTCCACATCAAAAATGATGCTAATTTTCAAAACTCTACCATCCCACTTAGCTAGGGTTTTCTTCTGGAGTTCATCCCAACCTAGGGTTTTGGTAGATTTTGCTTTGTTTAACATGGGAAGGCCAGTAATCTTTTGAATCATCTTTTTGGTTATCAACATGGGCTTCTCTAAAAATAATTGACCATTGTACACGCGACTAACAATATACCTAATCTATTTTATTTGAAAACTCCTCGGCAGGTGTGAGATATGGGTCAACCCTTTGTTTCAAGATGCTTGTGCTCGAGTTTTAATGAGACATCAACACACATTTCCTCTAAAGCACTATTCATTTCTAGGGTTCCTATCTCCTTAATAGAACACTTAAAATGGGTGCAAATATCATTAATTAATAGTAACTTTGGTGGAATTTGGGATTGCACACCATAAGGGTCAAGTGCATTCGCAACTACTGGAACTATCTTGAAATTTGGTGCTTTCCATTCCACACCCTTGACCAACATTTTTGAACCCCTCTTTGCTTTGCCGCTACTAGTGCTTCTAGATGCCATCGCTACTCGATAAGTGAAAGAAATTTTTGAACAAATTCTTCACTGGAAATTCACTCGAAATCGCTTGGAATTGCTTGAGTGCACATGGAAACCTCTTTGCTCTATGAATACTAAAGATGTGTTGAAAAATGGAGTCAAACTCTGCCCTTTTTGATGAAAATTCACCATTAATGGTAGGTACCATATTGACGTAGTGCATGATAGACTATCATCCACTCACTAGCTTAGTAAAAAATTGTGACTCAGCGATCAAACAAAACTTTACTTCTGCCAACCTAGCTCAATTGAGTCTGTGACTAACCTTGCTTGGTGTGAATTGAACTTATGTGATCCTTTTATATCTAAAATATTGTTTTGGATCATCTACTTTCTTCCATTTGGAACTGCTCAAGATTTAGCTAGAAGATGCAATTCCTATCCCTCCTTTGAAGAATATAATTGGAGATGGTGGAGTCACCCATTTCTTGAGTGACATTGCCATCATTTGAATTGTTTTGCTTGGTAGATTTAGGAATCCACTACTATCTCATTTGCTTCCTGATATTATCAGCTTTAGGTTTCTTCTCATCTTCAATTCTTTCTATGTTCATGCAATTTTTAGCTATATGACAAATTTTAGTGCATTTATAACATCTTACTTTTGAATCTCTGTTTCTCAAGTGATGCCTTGTGCAATCTATTCCAATGTGTCCATATTCTCCACAATAGTGACATCTACACCAAGTATTGTAATCCCAACCAAATATTGCTTTGACAATTTGTTCAACTAGATTGCATGGTTTGGATCTACATTTAGATGCCTTGTGACCTTGTTTCTTGCATTTGTGACATTTACCTTCAAATTTTGGTTTCTCCTTGCACTCATTAGCTTTATGACCATGTTTACTGCAATTATAGCATTTTCCATTGAATTTTACTTTTCCATTGCTCCAACATTTGTTTGACGTATGACCTAACTTACCACAGTGATTGCAAGTAGGTTTTTGATTCCTTTGGGCACCTTGTTTGGAAGATTCACCTTCTTCTTTGTAACCAAGTCATGCTTTACCTTTTTGCCTATGAAGATTCTACTCACTTTGTTGAGTCAATTGATCCATGTCTATTTGGAATTTCATCATCCTTTCATTGAATTTCTTTTCAAATATTAGATCAACTTTCAATCTTTCATTGATCTTTCTTTCAGTGATTAGATCATTCCTTAAGCTTTCATTTTTAGATCTCAGATTTATGATTTCCTAATTTGCATTGGAGAGCTGATTGATAAGACTTTCTTGCTAAAGGGATTGGTTTTGATTTGCATTTTTCTTGCCTCCAAGTCTTCACTTGCCTTATTCCTTTGTTCCAAGATTTTACACATTCTTATTAACTAAACTTCTTGTTCTCTTTTCAATTTTCTTAGCTCTTCTAGGAGTTCTTTGATTGCCTCATTAGCTTCATTTGAACTATTTGATGGAAAAAAGTCTTCAACCTTTTCTTTGACATACTGATGATCATTCATTTGTCTTGCAAGTTCCTTCCTTCTTTTCAAGGATTGGGAAAGATGCTCTTTTGCTTCCTTGAGTTGTGTTATGACCATTTAAAGATCTACCTTTTCATTGTCAATAGCTTTGTCAAGTTTGAATATCTCCATTGTCCTTGATATTTGCTCAAGCTGTCAAACTTTATCTTGAGAACCACAAAGCTCTAATAGCAATTGTTGGAAATAATCAAGCCTAGCTAGGTTATTTAGAGGGGAGGGGTGAATCAATAACCTCAAAAACTTTAAATCAATTCTACACTTAACCATATAAATTATTCACCATTCATTCATCTTATCTACTATATGCATGAGAAAAGATAAACATTCATAACACATGAACATAGTATTTTGGTGACCCAGAAAGTGGGGATGATACCCACAAAATATTGCTACTGTAGTATAAAGTTGGTCTGTTAGGGCTTACATTGACCACTTCTAATGATCTACCCTATTAAGAGCAATTTGGATTGCTAGGTCCACCTTGTTAGAGGTTTTACAAACATACAATGAAGTATGCACTCTATTAGGAGATTTATACAAAGACTATTAAGTCTACCCTATTAAAGGATTTAGAAAACTAAATCACCTGTTAGGATGAAATAGTAGATCTGACTTACAACTTGATTGCTGAATAGATCTTGAAGTGCAGATCACCTCCTATGACTGATATGTCTTTGTTGCTCCTTAATGACCTTGCTGAATACTCTGCTTTGTTGCTAATTCACATTCACTCTTCTCAAACATTACATATCCATTCTGTTGGGCATTCATTTTGCACAAGGTCAACGGTAGGAATCCATTGTGTAATTCCTCTCTTGAAAAGCAAATCTTTTTAAGGATCTACTCCAAGTTTTAGTATTTGTCTTGCGACATACCAAAATCCATTTAGTAGAAGATAAATTTGAGTGTTCATGAGGAGGCCTTTGCTAGTTCTAACAATTCTTTTATCTTAGAATCGAAGTAAATATGTTCGTTGTCTCAAAATATCACACCAAAAGAGAACAACATTTTTGTATTTTCTATTTTTTCAATGAATGCAACTCTAACAATGTAGCTACTATAAGGTCCTATTCTAACAGGGGGTTAGTAAAGAAAATAAAAAAATTGAAAGCAAATAAAATAAAATCAAATGACTTGAAATTGGAATTCTAAAACAAAAATAAGCTATAGAACACAACACATTGCAGTTAAACCTACAAAGAAATCGGTAGGAAACCAATGAAAATAGAAGCAGTGCTTCCTAGAATCCACTGATGCAATCATCGATGAGAATCTTTAACAAGTCGAATGATGTTTCACTCTTCATCAAATTGCAAAGCCACAAAAAGTGCACACATGCAAGACAAAAAACTATGTAGACACAATCAGGTGATCTCTTCTCAAGCTCGTTACATCAGTGGAATTCATATATCTATAGCAAACACTAGAACTAAAAGATTGCACAACTAGAAACAACACTATAAACCTTTGACTCAATCACAATCTCATGAATAAAATCCACAAAAAAATGACACATTTAGGCAAGAATAACTACACTTTGAATGCTAGCACCAAAAGCATAATTTTATTGCATAATAACAACAACCCTTGTTACATTTTACAATGGGGTATTTATAAGAAATTGTCCCCTCAATTTGTGTTGAGAGTGAGAGATATCTTGATGCAATAAAATGCTTTTAAAACATTAAAAAAAACTAAATATATACAAACTGACAATCTAACTAGTGCTTAGAGGTACTCCATCCATATTTTATTCATTAATTGGATGCATGAGCCCTTTACATGTCAAAAAAATAAAAGCATAAGAGAAAAACTAGGAGGAAGCCATGAGTCAAAGTGGAACTATGTGGAGGTGCCAAAAATAGAAGCCAGCCCTTCACTCAGTGTGTGTTAGAGTTAACTTACCGTCAAAACACGTCCCCTATGCATGGAAAGTGTTATTTTTGGAACTAGCAGTCAACTATTGATGCACCTCTAAATTGTGGAGTTGTGGAGCTACGTACTTGTAGAGTTGTACGCCTCAAAAATGTGGAGCTATGAACCTGCATACCTACGCACCTCAAAAATGTAGAGCTATGGACCTGTGTACCTACGAAGTTGTGGACCTCGATAACTCAAATCTCCAAAAAATCAAAGTTGTTAATTTTGAAAATGTTTTTTGGGTTATGCTCAAATGGGGTTTTAGATGACTCTTTGTGTACATACTTTGCCCCTTTTTGATTATTTATACCCTCTTTATAGCCAATCACTTTCATAAAATCGAAGTCCTTCTACTTCTTTGGTCTAAAATCCCAAGGCACCTGTGTTGAATCTTGTCATTAATAGCTACATAAGATGAGGAACCTATTTCGCTTCATGTGTCCAACCTCTATATCTTCAACCTTTGTCTTCTCTCCAACTACCCTATCCTTCTCAGCGATAAACTAGGTGATCCAAATGATCAAATGTTTGAAACTTTTCATATTTTTTCACAAGATTTTCTAGGCAATTTTAAATGGCTTTTTCAGAGGTCTTCTGCTCAAAATTTCAAGTCGAAACCTTTGTCGGTCCCTAAAATTGGGCAATTGAAGGATTGCTATTTTAGGGACTCGAATTAGATCTTTAGTTCTTCTTTTCAATGGTGTAAACGGTTTTGAATTTTGAGCTCTGAGTCAAAAGTTATGACCCTAAACAAGTTAAGGATATCTTTTTCACTACAAAAAGAAGAAAACATTAGTTCAAATAGATGAAAATGCTTAATTAAGACAAACACCTCTGAAAGACAAATTTTGGACCTTTTATTTTATTTATTTGGGTGCACATTCCACCTTTCATGAGGTGCACAGCACAGTGCACCTCCATGGGGGCACACGTGGCACACTTTCATGAGGGGCACACATAGCACCACCATGGAGGGCATGCATGCAGCGCTCCTCCATGAGAGGCATGTGATGCCTCCATGGAGGGTACACACGCAATGCACCTCTATGAGAGGCATGCGGTGCCTTTATGGAGGGCATGCGCATGGCATGCCTCCATGGAGGGCATGTGCATGATGCCTCCATGAGGGGTGCACGGCACAAAATTTATTATTATTATTATTATTTTTTTTTTAATTTTTTAAATTTTTGACTCTAAAATTCTAACTTCAACCAAATTTTCTTCTCCTAACTCTCAAACTGTGAGTTTGGGAGTTGAAAAAGGTATGGGGTCCCCATTCCTAGCAAGGAATGGGGCGTGACCACAACAAATGGCCCCAAAAAAGAAAGAAATGACCAAGGCATTTCTTCATTAGCAAACATTCCTTTGATGTGTGTCAAACACCAACAAAACTTTGAACATCTTGAGCATCTTTCGAATGACTTTACAATAAAAATCTAAAAATTTGAAACCTTCAAACTCAGTGTGTGCATTATGTATTCATTCCCTTTGATGTCTCAGGATGCAATCAATCAAATTATTTTGATACCTTGAAACAACCTTCCACTCCTCGTAGCTCATTCATTCAAACTCTCCACGAAGAATTTTATCAATCAATTGCTTGACCAGATGAGAGAATCAGTTCAAGGGCTCTTTGCGGGATGCCACGTTCTTTTAATTTCTTGACTATTTTAAATAATTGCTCCATGTCATTCATAATATTACTTTCAATGAAGCAATATTTTGAATACAAGATACTTTGTTTTGAGAATGTATCTTTTGCCATTTCAGATCTTTAGAATCCTTCAGACTTAACACCATATTTTCTTTTTTCTTTTTTCTTTTTTTTAAAAAAAAATTCTATATCCTAACTACACTTAAATTGTGTAGCCAGAACATCAGTGTCATTTCTCAAATTTGATCTCTTGCAAACATTTCTTGTGTTCCTCTTTTAGAACTTTAGAAACCCTCATGCCAAATAATGATCTTAGCAACCTTTCGAGGAGACTCCTCCTGTTTGAACAGTCAAAGTTTGGATCATCTCTTCATCATCTTCAACTTCAATTCAACTGCACCTAAAATAATCAAATTTTTAAATTTGCAAAGTATTGAGAACTTGTTGCTCTGGGCTTTTGATTTCTAGATTGAAAGTCCCCTATTTCCACAAGAAATGTCAGTTGCTTGGTTGGTATAAGACACACAATCATCCAAATTTTTGACAAAGAAATAGCTCTTCCTAAAATCGGAACCAATGAGTGGTTAGTAAAATCTTGAGAAACATCTCAAGTACACCTTACCCATTGGACTAACACAACTTAAAGAGAAAAAGAAATGAAACCCAAACAAAAAGACTCGACTCAAAGCAAAATAACACCTAAATAGAAAGACTAAAAAGACTAAGAAAAAAAAAAACAAAAACTTATCTACAGAAAACCTTGAGTAATAAGAATGTGGGGTAGTTGTCAATAGATTTCTCATTATGTGCAATAGTGATGAACCACCCCATATAGTTCTCAAAAATGCTGACTTGTCTTTGTACTCAGAAAAAAAAAAAGTTTGGACAATCTTGGTTCAAATTTTGGGCACAAATCACACAAAATTAGAAGTTGTGGTAACTCTTTATGACCATGACTAATCCACAAGAAAGTTCTCTTACCTTTAGCATCATATTCAAATTGAAAATCATCAAATTGAGAGGGATAAGGGAAAGATATCACCTTATCTAACGAGTCCCCTTGCATAGGGGTACACTCACACATTGTATTTTCTCTTTCTGGCAGTCTTGTCTCATATCCCAAAGAAGCTTGTTCAAAATCATACTTTCCCTCCATTGCGATCTCCCAAGCTAACAAGAAATTGAGGCAAATTTCTTCTAAATGGAACCCAAATGGATGGATTCTACATGGCTTGTTTATTGCATGGTTTGATATGTGTGTGGAATACCTTCAAATAGACATTTCCTCAATCAAGCTTGAGACCAAATTGAACTCTCTATCCATCTCTTCTAATGACATATCTTTCTTTGAAGAAGGCAGCTTATCATTATTCAATGGGGATTCAATAACACAATAGGAAGAATTGATATCTTCTCCTTGATGACTTTGTGATCCACAAATCTGACCAACCTCAAGATCCTCTACATTTTCATCACCTTTTGCAACTTCGTAGAGTATTGGAACTTCAAAATTTTCTACACCCTCAAAAATTTCTTGGCATATCCACACTTATAGAGACATCAACACTTGGAAGAATTTCTTCATTGAATGGGAACACAAACTCCTCTTGACCATCTTCATTATTTAGTTCTCTTGTAGATTTATCATATGATTCAAACATCATTGCACTAAACTACAAAGGTTGTTTCTCCATGATTTGGGGAGGCTTATCCTAAACATCATTGTACCCATAAACATTTTCACTTGGACTCATGCCTATAATACCATTATTCTCATTGTTGATGTTACTGTAAAGGCCAAAATTTCTGCTCTAATTTTGAGAATGATTGTTCCAAGTAGAAAGTTGTCTTAGATGATTGCCTTGGTTTCTTGAGGAATTCAACTTTATTCTCACAAGTTCACTGGATATAAGAGACATCATCTCCTTCATGGCCATAAACTCTCTAGCCAAATTGCTTTCTACTTCAGCGGATGCAACTACCTTTTGGGACTCATACGCTGAATATGTAATTGTTGATATTGGAGTAGCAGTAACCTACTTTGTGAATGCAATAGTCTCTTTGAAGACCTTTTCAATGGTATTAATGTCTTTAGGTGGGAGCCTTCTTAGAAAAATAGAAGTTAATGAATCCATTGTTTCAAAATAGATCTGGATGGAAGCCTCTTGTGGTATAATTTAAGGAAACTCAATTCTTTGATACATCCTATAGAAGCGATGATAAAACTATGAAATAGTCTCATGAGGATCCCTCTTGATTGAGATGAACTGATGATATAGGAGAGCTGGATCAACATATATCTTGAATTTTTCTAGAAACTTGCTCTCAAAAGAGTTCCAATCCCTTATTGATGCCGGTGGCAGATTGAGGTACCAATTGAATGCCATTTCCCTCAAAGTGTAAGGAAAAGGCGGCATACCACATCCATATGCTGAATTTGGTTTCGATTAAAAATCTCTTTGAAAATTTTTAGATGATCCTCTACTGTTCATGATTCTCCATAGATGAATTGTGGGTAAAACTTTTCAGGATTTTGGGCAAGTCATGTAATGGTCCAGTTAGGCATTGAAGAAAGACATGGTGCATAATGATGGAAATGTTTGAAGTATAATGTAAAGTAAACAATGATGTTGGGATGTGTAATGTGAATGGGCAGAGTTCTTAGTATCCCTTTATCACTATGATCCTTATGAAAGTGACTGAGTTGTAGGAATTTGTGTTTATTCTAGAAAAGTCCACCTTTGAAGAAGCACGCTTTCTCAAAAAAATGCACCAAAGAGTTTTGCAGTTCTGCAGACCTGCATACCTGTGAACCTATATACTTGCAAACTTGCAAACTTGTGGATCTGTGGACCTGCGTACTTGAATTTTTCAAAAAACTTAGGAAACTTTCTAGACTTTTGTGAAGCACAGATTATTATAGAAGTGCAAAATTCTGAAACTTTAACAAATTGTCTTCCTTTCCAGGAGTCTAAAGGGGCCCTCTTTCTAGCAACACTTATGTTGGGTGTTCATTTTGCATGAGGTCAATGGCAGGAATCCATTACATAATTCCTCTCTTGAAAAGAAAATCTTTTTAAGGATCCACTCCAAGGTTCAATATTTGTCTTGTGATGTACCAAAATTTGCTCAATAGAAGATAAATGTGAGTGTTCACAAGGAGGCCTTTGCTAGTTCTAAAAACTCTTTTATCTCATAATCAAAGTAAATATGTTTGCTATCTCAAAATATCACACAAAAAGAGAACAATATTTTTGTATTTTCTATTTTTTCAATGAATGCAACTCTAACAATGCAGCTACTATGAGGTCCTATTCTAATAGGGGGTTAGTAAAGAAAATAAAAAACTAAAAGAAAATAACATGAAATCAAATGACTTGAAATTGAAATTCCAAAATGGACATAAGCTATAGAACACAACACACTGTGAGTTAAACCTTCGAAGAAATCGGTAGGAAACCAATAAAAATAGGAGCAACACTTCTGAGAATCCATTGATGCAATTGTCAGTGAGAATATTTAACAAGTTGAATGATGTTTCACTCTTTATCAAATTTCAAAGCCATGGAAAGTGCACTCATGCGAGAAAAAAAGCTATGTAGATAGAAGCGGGTGATCTCTTCTCAAGCTTGTTACATCAGTGGAATTCATATATCTATAGCAAACACCAAAACTAAAAGATCGCACAACCAGAAACAATACAATAAACCTTTGGCTCAATAATAATCTCATGAATAAAATCCACAAAATAATGACACATTCAAACAAGAATAACTACACTCTGAATGCTAGCACCAAAAGCATAATTTTATTGCATAATAACGGCAGCCCCTGTTACATTTTACAATGAGGTATTTATAAGAAATCATCTCCTCAATTTGTGTTGAGAGTGAGAGATATCTTGATGCAATAAAATGCTTTTAAAACATTAAAAAGAACTAAATATATACAAACTGACAATCTAACTAGTGCTTAGAGGGACTCCATCCATAATTTATTCATTAATTAGATGCATGAGCCCTTGACATGTCAAAAACAATAAAAGCATGAAAAAGAAAGTACAAGGAAGCCATGAGCCGAAGTGGAACTGCAAGGAGGTGCCAAAAATAGAAGCTAGCCCTTCACTCAGCATGTGTCGAAGTTAACTTGCCATCAAAATGTGTCCCCTATGCATGGAAAGTGTTATTTTTGGAACTAGCAGTCAACTGTTGGTGCACCTCTGAATTGCAAAGCTATGAAGCTATAGACTTGTAGACCTATAGAGCTATGTACCTCAAAAATGTGGAGCTATGGACCTAAGTACTTGTGGAGCTACGCACCTCAAAAATGCGAAGCTGCGTACCTACAAAGTTGTGGACCTCGATAGCTCAAATTGCCAAAAAATCAAAGTTGTTAATTTTGAAAACAATTTCTAGGTCATGCTCAAATGGGGTTTTAGATCACTTTTTGTGTACATACTTTGCCCCTTTTGATGATTTATACCCTCTTTATAGCCAATCAATTTCATAAACTCGAACTCCTCTTGCTTCTTCGATCTAAAATCCTAAGGCAGCTGTGTTGAATCTTGTCATTAATAGTTGCATAAGATGAGGAACCTGTTCGACTTCATGTGTCCAACCTCTGTATCTTTGACCTTTTTCTTCTCTCCAACTACCCTATCCTTCTCAATGAGAAACCAAGTGATCGAGATGATCAAATGTTTGAAACTTTTCATATTTTTCACAAGATTTTCTAGGCATTTTTAAATGGCTTTTTTGGAGGTCTTTTATTCAAAATTTCAAGTTTAAACCTTCATTGGTCCGTAAAACTTGGTACCTAAAGGCTCACTATTTTAGGGATTGAAATTAGATCTTTAGTTTTTCTTTCCAATGGTGTAAACAGTTCTGAATTTTGAGCTCCGAGTCAAAATTTATGACCTCAACAAGTTAAGGATACCTTTTTTACCTACAAAAAGAAGAAAACATTAGTCTAGCTACCTTTTCTAACTTCAACCAAATTTTCTTCTCTCGACTCTCAAACTTTGAGTTTGGGAGTCATAAAAAGTAGGGGGTCCCTATTCCTAGCGAGGAATGGGGCATGTGTTGTGGACACCACAACACATTCCTTACCATACTTATTATCATCATATTGTAAATGATGCATTACATTGCATATATACCATTTCAATCATTACAATTTCAATGTTGGCTAGAACACAAGTAAGCAAAATATTACTAAGTCGGGCATACAATGGAAAACTTAGGCTCTTCAAGCTAAGTTGGTGACCTTCTAATACTCGATGTCCACTACATTACTCAACATCTTCACGCACTCAGTAGAAGTAGAAGCATAGTCCATACTAATCACACAATGTAGCTTGGAACTTGGCAACCATTGGAGACTTAGTAGGTATAGTGTCACTCAGTAGATACTAAATCCTTCATTTACCTTTCTGTCACTTAGTAAACACTACATATCCATCATTCGGTAGAAACTAGCTTCATATTACACAAATTGATGACTTAGTAGACACTATGAAGCTCAGTGACCATTATCTATTCAATAAACATTATAAGCTCAGTAAACACTGTTGAACTACACATTCACTTGGTAGCTTTAGGAATACTTGGTGTGAACTGCATAACTATTGAACTTACAAGTTAACCATTGAATGCTTAGTATAAACTGTAGACTAAGTGATGAGCTCGGTAAGAATTCAAAATCGAATAAGTGTTGTCACTAATGACAAATACAATATAATACCAATAGTGAATGACTCTATTTACCATGTTCAAACTCTAAAAGTAATGCATACCAAAACGACACTCAATGTTCATTAAAGCTCTTGCTAGCTACATCTTATTAGTCTTAACAACTAGCCTGATCCTTCACAAACTAAAATCTCTATCTAAACATCTTGATTGGGTTCCATTATGTCATTTCTTCCTAAGACTATCCCTTTCCTCAGATCAACTTTCTCCTCTCAAAAATTTGAGCTCTCTCCTCATACTTGATCTCTCTCCCCTTCCATTATTGGTGCCTCTACCTTAGCACCACATCCACATGTTTCCCAAAACTTATAGGCCTATGTTATTTCTCTATTGTAACTAAGCTAAGCTATCTCCTCAAGCCCCATGAGATCTTTTTCTCCCCTTATCTATCAATTTTAACTTCCAAACAAAAATCCTATGCCAAATTCCCTTTTCTTGCTATTTATCAGGCCCCCATTCTCAAGATTTATAGCCCATACATATTAGGCTCATTCATTATCAAGCCAAGACATAGTGTCTCCACCTTTTTCATTATCAAGGCTGGTAGCTTTTGGCTTCCCTCTTCATATGAATTAGTTATGGAAACTAATAGCATTTGAAGAAACCAATGTACTCATACTCCAAACATCAAACTTTAAAAACTAAATACAAAGAAGGTAAAGGGAAATACAAAACTACAAGCACTAAAAAAATAAAT
Source organism: Cupressus sempervirens (assembly GCA_028749045.1). NCBI lineage: Eukaryota > Viridiplantae > Streptophyta > Pinopsida > Cupressales > Cupressaceae > Cupressus > Cupressus sempervirens. The sequence continues at coordinate 600,087,417 of CM053787.1, forward strand.
CCATTACATTAACTTGAGAATATTAAATACATGTAGGGTGGCTCTCTGATTGAAGGTCAGAGAGCCACTCCTATTCCCCCACTTTCCTTTTCCAACTATCCACTACATCCTTCTTTAGTTACAATTGTGCCTCTTTTAAAAGAAGAGCTTCTTGGGGTAGTTATAAAACTACCCACTTACTCGATATACATCAATTGTAAATGGTATGTAATGAAATGTTTAAACTATTTAACTATTTTCAAGAATACATGAATGCTAACTTTAAGAAATTTAACCATTACAAATTATGGTCCCCATAATTTCTAAATGTCCTCATGATGAAGACATATCATTATATAAAAATTTGTCATATTCCTCAAAATGTTGAGGTGTCTCCTACATTATTTAACCAAGTACTCGGTTAGCGTTGGAAAGTATTCATAACTTGACTACTCATATAATACTGAGATATAAAAGGTTAATACTCCAAACTAAATGTTTCTTGATTAATATTAACATTTGTGTAAACATCAAGGATAATATACGATTGAATAATTGTTTCCAAAAAAATGCTCCAAGGTGAAGGTAAAACTAGAGTGGGGATGACACCCACAAATCTTCACTACTATAGTAATAAAGTTAACCTATTAGGGTTACAATGTTTATCACTTATAATGATCTACCCTTTGAGGGGTTTATACTATTAAAGACTAATCCTCAGTCTACTCCAAGAAGATGGTTTTTGATCTCCTCTCTTTAATCTAATATAATCTCTGATCTAATATATCTTTACTATCCTTCATTGCTTGATAAGTTTGGTTCCTCTAGTTTACAATAACAAAATACAACTTTTTCTTCCTTCCTTGCAATGTTCTCACTTTCACACTTGATCTCTTGTGTGATTGCATGAATAGAGTGCTTGCTTCTTCTCATCATCATATCAAATAGGGTTTTGATCTACTTTTTAAAAATATTTATTAAAGATTTTTCTAGACAATTTCTTATTTTTCCTCTTCATATTATTGGTTGACCAAGCACATAGGGGTTTTTGGTCAATTTCATAAAACATATAATAACCTTTGTAACAACCTCTACAAATATTAAACATCTTGTCCTATTGACCTAAAATAACTTACCTCATAGTTTGAATCATTCGTAACTTGATTGTCAATTATGCGTTACTCGACACTTACTACCTCTGATACACAACATTCATTGTTCATGCTACTAATGCTTGATCTCTACTGTGTTCAACACGTCCTGTGTAACTCAGTAATAATTTGTTCAGACTGCATGATAATAATTAGGCTTGACTTATATTGAAAATAATTGGTGTCTAAAGACTTGCTCGACTCTTATAGAGCTTGAAATATACATATTTATTTACAATTATTTATATAACTCAACCTATATAGAGTAGCTCGGGTAGTAGTGATGACCATCTAACTCTACCTAGTAAATGAGTAAGTGTTTGACACTAATAGACAACAATAGTTAGAGATGCCAAAAATCACCCACTTTGACATTAATTGAAAAAATACTTTTTCATGATTACATCATTACAATGATAATAAGAGTATTCCTACTAATCCTATGACTTAGTTATTATAGAATTATAAAACTTTTGTCAAATAAAAAATGACCAGTAAATAATATAATAATGCATATATGTACATGACTCTAAGTAGTATGATTGTTTTAGTGTCCCACCATGTTTTTCTTTTAAAATATGATCTCTCAATACTAATTCTGAATTAGACTTTTTTGATCTGATGTTTCACCTTGTGATAAGTTCTCATTCAAAATATGTAATCATCATTACATTCCCCCCTTTTTTGTCACTTATGGGTGATCTTGGGGTTGAATGGGTGGAATCAAATTGTATTTATCAATGAATGGTTTTTGAACTTGGTTAATCATAGAAAGTTCATGATCCAAAGTGGTTCTATTTGATTCTAAAATGTGATTCTGCAACTCCAATCTAGCTGCCAAACTAATCAATCTATTAGCAATCAAAAGATTATGATCTTCTTGAATATGATCTTGTGCTGACAACAGTTCATGTTGCATGACCTCCAAATGAGGTATCAACATAGATTGGATAGAGATCAATTTTGACCTCATGCTTCTATTAGTTTTCTAAAGCTTGGTCAATTTTCCTTGAGAAAACAATAATTTATTGTAGTGTCTTGAGTTGGATTTAGTTGACTATGAAATAGTGATGTTTGTTCATTGCATTTCAACTTGAATCTACTGGATGTTTTCTTCAAGATCACAAGTGAATCTTGGCATATCACAAAAAATGTGGTACAAATATTGTACCTTCTATATAAGTTCCTCCATATTTTGTACACATTATTGTATTTCAACTCTTTTCTTGGCAATGGTTGTTGAGATTTTCTACACAACCTTATTCTCAAATTTCTTGGCTAACCATGTCATTAATTTCTCATTTGCTTCTATATCTCTAACATTTATTTGTTGAAAAATATGTACAAGTTGGGAAATGATTTGGGCTTGCTAATCAAAACTTTTTTTATCGAATGCATCAACAAAAATGTCCTATATATCATGCAACACTTGCTTCTATTGTTGCTCCCTTCTCATCTCTTCATGTTTCTTGTTTTTCACCAAAAATTGTTACAACATTATTATTTGTCCAAGAGTGAGATTTTCCAAATCCCATTTGGCATCTCAATAAATTCATCGAGAGTAACTTGAATATCTGGAGAGTTTTCCTTTATTGTTTTCCCTTTAATTGGTGATGGAATGTTATTGCTTGGCACTGTTTTTGGAGTGGGCAAGAGGATTTCACCATTCAGTTTTGCTTGAATATTAGTGCTTGAAAAAACAATACTAGCACTTGGTATTTCTTTATTTTCTTCATTATTTTCCTCAATTTGAGGCTCTGACACATTTGGTCTTTCTTGACCTTTGGTAGAAATATCTACACTTGTATCTTTATTGGATTTCTCTGCCTCTTGCTTCTCTTTTTTTGTTCAATAACTAGAGTGTCATGTGTAGCAATATGAATAGGTGAAATGATGCCTTTTGTATGCACACACCTAAACTCACTTCACCACTTTGATCATCTTGGATGGTGACTATATCAATTTCTTTCTCTTGTGTCACTTCTTTAGTGCTGAGACCAAAACTACTCTTCCAAACTCATTCTAATGAAATACAACTTCTATCTTATTTTGCAAAATCATAAAGATTATGAACTTAGGAACAAAAAGGTTCTTATACTTCTCCAAAAATGTTTCCTTATGCTTCTTTGATAAATTAGGCATAACCTTGGCTAATGTTCCTTCTCTAATGTATTTCTCTACAAACGATGCTTGTTGCCATCTTTTATCTAATCTATTGTACAAATCAATAGGAATCTTCTTCTCCACTTCATCAGGAGCCAATTTTTTATTTGTCATCATATCTATCATGGCTTCCTCAACTATAGTTCTATCAACATTAGCCAATGTTTCATCTTTTACAAATATAAAACTTGATAAGCTCATAGAACTTCATAGGTCTTTAATAACCTTATTAATACTCTTTTCTCCTCTAGCTATTGTAGTCAGTTCACCTAATTCTATTATCTCTACATCATCTTCTTCAACTTCTTGTTTCTTTACTAATCTTCTTCTCTTTGACTACATCACAAGGGCTTGTAATTTCTTCTCCTCTCTACACTTAAGCCACTTGGTTTAGTAATCTTTACTATTCCTTTCTTTGCAAATGACATGGAACTTTCTATTGTTTCCCTTGTTCTTGGTTTGGTTGGTGGTGGAGGAGAGAGGGGTGCCACTACCATCTTCTTTGGAACATTTTTTTTTAAAGGTTTAATAGATTTAGCCTTGTTGGAGGGTGTTGTAACAACAACTAGGTATTTACCATGATTTCCTTCTTCTTCTTCCTCTTTCTTAGTGCCACTATATTTCTCTTCATCTTCTCCAATCCCTTGTGTGAGTTGCAAAGTTTCTTTTCCTTCTCCTTGTGCCTAGTTTTTCTTCTAGGTCTTCAATCATTTCATTCTTTTATTTTACTTATAATCTCTTTTGATATCAATAGTAATTTTTTCCTTAGCTTCTTCATACTTTCCAAAAGGTTTTTCTTTAGTATCAATCTCCTCTTTCAGTAGTGCAACAATGTTTGCACTCACTAAGTCACTATCAATTTCCTATTCAAATGGTCTTAGCCACTCCTTGCTCAACTTTACTACCTACAAAAATGTGTTATTTGTGTCCACTAAAAAGAATACATCATTATAGTATTTCATTACCAACTCTTCTGGTATTCTCATCCTCATCTTCACTTTCTATTTGAATTCTTCAAAGTATATGTTCATGATATTTTCAATTTGTTTTCCTAACTAAATTATGTATTCATTGATTTTTCTTGTTACTAGTTTACCTTGTTCCCAAACAATATTTCCAATACTAGGAAAATACTTTTGAACATTAAAAAAAACACATAATAAGTGACCAAAACTTACACATAGAATTCTTTTCTTTCTTGATGGATATTAGGTTTTCTCCCAATTGTATTTTTTGCAACTTGGCAAGATCATATTTATTATCTTTCATGACAATCTTCCATGCCTAGTCAACTGCCATACATGGCACACTATTTAGTCTTCTTGATTGATAGAATTTCTGAGAACATACTCTCATTGCAAATTCAACCAATGGATTAGTGATGTTCAAGATGGACAAGCCTCATCCATTCTACTCAGCCTCTATATTTTCCTCAATCTCTTCATGACTCAAACATCAAATGTTATTTTTCTTGTCTAAAGTGGGATAGCCTATAACCTTGTGAATCATTTTATTGGTTATCTCAATTGATCCATTATGCAGCTATAACTTCATATCATGGATCATTCTAATGAGTACAACCTTGATCCATTCAATCTTAAAGTTACCTGGAAACTCTAGGGCATGAGTTAACCATTTCCTCTCAGCAATTTTGAATTCATCCTTCAGAATTCATTTGTTACACAATTTTTCATATGCTTCTCAAATCTCATAGTCACCAACTTCTCCTATCTTACACAAGTAAAAACTTTGTACATCATGGATCATGATTCCTTTAGGTGGTATTGAGGATAATATACCCAATGAGTAGCCTTTCATCGCAATCTTAGGAATACCACAAAATTTTGGTGGTGGACAACGTAACTCCTCACCAATTGAATGTCACTTATATGTACTCCTCAAACCATTCATGTAGATGATAAAGTTGCCATATTTCTCTATTATGATTTGAAACTTCTTTTCTCTAAATAACTCAACACAACTCAAATCTTCACTCAATCAAACTTTTGTTCTAATTTTTCTCTTAATTGCTTTAAGATCTCTTTTTCAAATTACTCAAATTGCTTTGTGCTCTCTAATTATGTATGCAAGGTGTGAAACAATGTCTTCAAATTTTAATATACACTTACTTTTTCTCAAATTAGGGCTTCCATTAATGTTGTGGTCATTGGTAGGTGAAATTTGGCAGTCTCAGTCAACATTTTGCCTTTTGAACTAGGTCTTGATCACTATACATCTTGGTATATGCCATCTATCTCAGCCTATACACTAGTTTGGCATCTGAAGTACTTGGTCCATATTGCAATGCTTTATCAATATAGGTAATTTTACTAATTTTCTACACTAACTATGTAAGTGATTCTTGTGTACTAGTCTTTTCATAGATATGTTCTTATGCATCTTACTTATGCAAATTGGTAAAAGCACAAACTTGTGTCACCTTTTATAAAGAAAAAGGATATCAGAATTCAACTATTCAACTTTAATGACATAAAATATGTCATTTCTATTTAGAATTTGAAGATGATGTAAACTGATAAAATGTGTAGAATTGGATGAATTTTATGCATATAATTTTTATATTTTTTTGAGTAAGAATTCATCTATTTTTAAAAATTTTGAAGTTCCTTTTTGAACTGTAAAAAATATAGGGTGAAGTTCCTATCAAACAAGTACATGCAAATTATCTTTTTCTGTTCTAATTTGAAAATATCATACAGATGACATGTATAGCTAGGGAACAAAAATAAATTAAAAAATTTATGTATATTTAATTTTTTATAAGTACTCAAGGTCAACTTTATGAGGATCCAATAGTTTTTTCCTCCCGTAAAAACTTCCCTATCAGATCTAGACCTTTTGGAAAAAAATTACATAATCCCAAAGATGACTCTCTCCTCTAGAGATAAGTATAAATTTTAAAAAAACTTGATATGATTTACTATTTTTTTCCTTTTTTGAGGTAGCATCTTCTGAAATCTTAAAATATTGACTTATAATATTTTGAAATTATAACTAATCAAAGTGCTTTGAAATGTATATAATGATGATATTGAATCTAAGATCTATAAAAGGGTATTTTTAGCTTTTGAAAAGAAAATGAGTTTTGATAGAAAATGAGATTTGGCCAAAGTAGATTTTGGTATCCTAAAAGGTGACACAGATTTGTGTTTTTACCCAATTTATATGTTCAAAACTGATGTAAGATATATCATTAAATATCCACTTCCTTACATACCTTTCTTGACTAGTTTGAGATGGTATGATTTGTTCCACTATTTCCATCTTCTAACTTTTTATTCTAGGATTGTTTCATCTCTGTCCTTGTTCATTCAATGTCCACTTTTCCTTTACCCTTGGTGTAATTATGATTTGATGTTGGTACTTGGATCCTATAGCTTTTTCTTGAATGTCCAAACTTGTGGCATTTGGAACATACATTGTTAGGTGCATCATTTTGCCTTTTATTAGTCTAATAGGGCCTTGACTATGATCTACATTCATATGCTCTATGCCAAAAATTTTGGTAATTGTAACAATAGCCTTCAAATCTAGGTGTAGTAGATGCATTCTTCATTCTTGATCTACACTCATGTATTTGACGTCCTTGCTTCTTACAATAAAAATAATAACCAGTAAACTTAGGTTTAGGGTTTTACATACCATTTTTTCTTTTGCAAATGTTTGTAGTGTGACCTAGTTTTCCATAATGATAGTATGTTGGCTTTCCCTTTGTCTTTCTAGTTCTTATTTCTGCAGATGATTCTCCTTGCTCAATAGATGAATGTTGTTTTGTATGAATTGATCTAGAATTTTTGCAAGATGATCTCATTAGTTCTTCAAAGTATTTCATTTCTTTATTGGGCTTGTTGAATTTTTCCACAAGTTCTTTCTTAGTCCTTCTGTGATCTTATATTTTCTATTTTCATGTCCTTTTTGTTCAACTCTTAATTTGCAAGCATCAATCAATTCATCATGTCTAGTCAAGTACTCATAGGATTTTGCACATTAGATGACCTTTCTTCAAGTCTAATTGTTATTTTACTTATTTTTGTGTTAGAGACAACCTTGTCTTCCTCATTTTTCTCCTTTTGTTTGGTCACTTCACATAGCCTCACTGACTAGATCTCATGTTCTCTTTTTAGTCCTCGGACTTCTTCATTCAAGATACTATTTTTTCCTAGTAAATTTATAATGAATAAATCACTCTCACTTGAATTTGCAATTTAAAATAGTCCTTCAATAGAATTTTTTTTTTAATTCAACTCATTTAGCTAAATGGCCAACTCCTATCTTCATTTTAGGGATTTTCTCAATTCCAATCTTGCTACCTCAAGTTATTGCAATATGAGCCAGATGTCAATCACCTCATTGTCAATAAATTTTCCAAATTTGGAAGTCTCCATTTCCATGAATTTAACTTCCAAGTTATTATAATTTTTGAAGAGAACCTTTGCTCTAATACCAATTATTTGAATTCTTAATCAGGAAACTAAGATACTGAGTGGGGGGGAGGTGAATTAGGATATATAACACTTTATCTCTTTTAACAATACTTAGTGTATTTTCCATATTTTCCATCTCATATATAATGCATAAATAACATAACTTGTAAAGTCAAATTGTAGTAACATGTAGATCTAATGTATCCATCACATGCATGAAATTTAAGAACATAACACAAAGATTTGGCTACCTAGAAATCTTGCAAGGTGAAGGTAAAATTGGGGTGGGGATGAAACCCACAAATGTTCACTACTACAATAATAAAGTTAACCTATTAGAGTTACAATGTTGATCACTTCTTATGATCTACCATGTGAGGGGTCTTGAGGATTCTTCTTTGTTAAAGGTTGATCCTCAGTATGCTCTTAAAATATTTTTTGGATCTCCTCTCTTTAATCTAATATGATCTCTAATCTGATATATCTTACTATCCTTCACTCCTTGATAAGGTCACTCCCACTTTTCTACAATAACAAAACTCAACTCTTTTTCCTTCCTTACACTTTCACACTTGATGTGCTATGTAATCACACAAATATATTTCTCACTCCTCATCATCATATCAAATAGGGTTTTGATCTTCTTTATTTAAATATTTCTTAAAGAGTTTTCTAGATGCTTCCTTATTTTTCCTCTTCATTTGATTGGTTGATCACAAAACATAGGGATCTATGGTTCATGCCATAAAATTCATAATAACCACTGTAAAAAAATCTATAAATATTAAATATCTTTTAATGTTGGTCTAAAATGATTTACCTCAAAGTTTGCATCATTATTGACTTGAATGCAATTTATGCATTACTTGGCACTTACTATCTTTTATACTCAACATTCATTAGTCATGCTATTGATGCACAATCTCTACTAAGCTTGGCACCTTCTATGTAACTCAACATCAATGTGTTAAAACTACTTAGTGGTCATTAAAATCATCTTATACAAAAAAATTCTTAGTTACCAAAGACTTTCTTGGCTCTTATAGAACTCAACATATACATTTTTATGTACAAGTCTTTATATGACTCAGCCTATATATAGACTCTTCCTAGTATATGATTAATTGTTTAACACTAATAGAAAACAATAGTTAGAGATACCAACACATAATAGGTTGATCATGAATGCCATATTCAATTCTTGATATATAAATGTTACTTCTTAAATTATTTGATGATGCTTGATATCTATCTTACCTGAATTTAATCGAGGAGTTGACATGTGATTTATTCCCTTAAGCATGATATTTAAAATTAGAAGACTTATTATTTATACCTCTCCTTTTGTAAAATATTCAAATTTTTGAAGTAGGCCAATGTGGATGGGGAATTCTTGTCTTTACATCCTAACTATTACAGGTCTAAAATTGGGCCCTCTTTGAAAAGTCAATTTTTCCCAAAGTACTTGTTGGCTCCTGATTTAACAGTTTTGAAAATGACCAAGAAACTAGACCAATGCATCTAAGGCTAGCAAATTCCTATGATAGATACATCTCATTGCAATCTTGGGCCAACTCTAAGGCATAACTCCTTCTTCACTTCAGGCTCTGCAAGACCTAAGTGGGTTAACCTTAAGGTTCTGAGATATGGTACCAGTGCATTTAAAACATAAATTTGAACCTAATTATTGTAGATGAAAACCCCTTATATCTCCTAATAACTCATGCAATAACATAGATATACAGTAGCTAAATGCAAATATGCGAATCACATAATTTGAGTGAGGGTTAATCGTTTAAGTCCTTCAACATGAGAGGGTAAAACATGTTTGAATAATAATGTTGAATTCAACAAACCCTCGGATATGCAGCAGTAAGACTTTAATGATCCTGTAGCTGACTAGTGCCTAATCCATTGGGAAAATCCATGAATCAAATGCATACATATGGATATCTGATACTTATGTATATATTTAGATATACGATCTATCTATTTACCTTGTAAATAAACATCTGTGCTCAATCCAAACCTCATTCTTACATGATATCCTTCTCAATAAACCTGCAACCCTGTTGATTCACTAAAGCATTACATAACCCCTTGAGTTAAGAGAAATAATAAGACAACATACAGCCTTAAGGGATTGCAACTATGATCTAGGCTCTTTGTTCAAAGATCATAAAACATTGAAGCTCACTGAGATAGGAGACAAGATTCAAGATGAAACTCAGCCATTTGCTACTCTTTGCATTTATTTCATTGAGATTTATATAGTCATATGCATGAAAATTAAAACATGGAAAGACCTAACAGATCTAAACTATCTATATTAACCTTCATAATGTTGTTCATACAAGAGAGAATATGCTAAAGAAAAATGGTTTCATAGTAAAACACTGGAACCCTATTGGTATTACCCAGAGCAAACTACCAACAACCTTGCAAAAGAGAAGAAGGGAGAAAGATATAGGAAGGAAGCAATTCTCGAATTGAATTTGCAACTGACATGTGTACCCTCAAAATTCCTTCCCAAGAAAATGAAAAGCCTCTCTCTACCTTCTCTCTATAATTGCAAATCAAATCCCAATGATTTTGGCTCTCAAATGCATCAAATATCATAGAAATTTGATCATGAAAGAAAGTAACTAATTTTTAATGTCAAAGTAAATGCATGGTAAAAAGTGAAAATCAATTCAATGTGACCACCAAAATGCAAAATAATCTTTTCCAACTTATCTTTACCACATTTAGGCTTCAAAAGGTCTTCAAATCTACTCTTTAACAAACTCTGATGCTCAATGATCAAATTTGCTCATTTTTTTGCCAATGCCTTGAGAAACACAAGCTGGACTATAACACAAATTGGTGAATGCCTATGCACAAACTGACTTCAGAAATGGAAAATTTAGATTCTCCTAGTTCTAGTGGTATATTGGAATGCCTGTTTTGGATAAAAAAAAGCCCAGGTTATGCCCTTTTGAAGTTTGGACCTCTGTTCCATGGCTTTCATTAAAAAAGGTCAATTTGAAAAAATTTTAAAAACCTATAGTTAGAACTATAACAAATTTTAATTTTAAATCAAATTTTCAAATTTGATTTTGGAGGTCTGCACGTGAGTTGACAAAAATTAATTTTGGGACTTTGATTTTTTTATCAATTTTCTAGTCGGGTCAAACTTGGTTTCACCATCATGCCACATGTCATCACGTGATTGGCTCGAGTCTATATAACTAGGTGCAACATCATCACCACCTCATTGCTAGCTAGTCCTGTCACCTAGGCACTCGCTATTCGCTATGCTAATAGGTGAGCAACTTCACCTTAGCGACATAGTGACATGCATTGGATCTGTCACATGGCATGATCTGGTGCATCCTTAAGACTTTCCCACCACGTCACAACCTACCTCAAATTATGCACCACATGGCACCTTGAGATTGGTCTGAAACACATCATCATCTATGATCATCATTGACTCATCTTTTGGCTACCACTTGGCACTACCCAATTCGTCGTCAGACCTGTAGTTAGGACCCACACTAATTTATTAACTTCTCATCAGGTTTGAAATTTTCTAGCAATTCGCTATGTCACTAGCTAGAAAACCCAAGATTTTTCAGCTAGCAAGGTAGTAACTAGCTAGATTTTTTATTTTTTCAATCTTGGCTATCCATGCTAACATCATCGTTTCGATCTGTGTGTTAGTTCAAAATTTTACTTCATGCACCTCTAACTATCTTTCACATCCCAAGTTAGCCATTGGACCCCATGCGAACTTTCCTTTCAAAAGGCACCCTGTCTTAAGACACTTGCTAACTAAGCACTGGGGTATTTAAAAAATCAAAAGGTTAGTTACATAAACAATGTGGGATAACTATTTTTCAATTTTTTTGTTATGTTTCTCTGGCATGTGGGTTCCTTTGCACCATGGGCATTCTTCAAGTGTGAGTGGCTCCTTTTAAAAAATTGTTGCCTCTCTCTATAAAACTTTTCCCTCCACTTTAACTATGGCTTTGTTTATAATGGTATCTCCTCTGTCACTAGTGTGGACTGTTCTATGCCTTGAGATTTCATTGGATGTTAAAGCTCCCTTTTACTATGCATTGCCTTTATTTAAGCTGTGAGGTTCCTTTTATGGACATTTTCTCTTATAGACTATCGTGTCCTACCCTATTATGCCCACGGGCTACCTGACTGGCTTTTTCTTTTGACATGGCTCCCTCCTTTCACTAGTGTGGATTTTCTTCTTTAATGCCTCCTCTTACTTATGCGTTGACTCCATTTTTATGGCTTGAATAGCCTTTGTTTCAGTGGCAACATCTTTTGCTTTATGTCTCCCTATGTGAGCCTTGAATTGGCATGAAGCTTCCTTTATGAAATCTGATGTCTGCTACAATTAAAACCAGAGGAGGCTCCTTCCTTGCCCATTGGTGTGGGTTCTTTTAAATGCATAGACTCTGTCATCTGTTGTGTCTTCTTTGACCTAGTTTCTATTCTAAACAATGCATTGGATACAATTTTTAATTGATTGGCCTTTTCCTTTCAAACACATGTTGCTCCCTATGCCATTCTACCATGTTTTAGCTATGAGCTCTCATCTCTATGCATTGGTGTGTAACTTTTTATTGCATGCGGATTGGCTTGTGTGGAGTGCAGGCTTCCTTTCATCATCAACAACCTTATCTTTTCTTTTTAATTGCCACGGCTTCTCTCCTTACACATTGCCATGTCTGTTGCTTTAAAACATTGAAAATCTCCTTTTTTCCATGCACCTAATCCTTTGCAAATGTGTATGAAGCTTGCTCTTGTACATTGCCGCTTCAAATCTCTTTCATGCATGGGCTATTGCTAGCTACATCTAAAAGCAATTAACATTTCCATATAATAGAGTAGAAACTCAAATTCAGTGGTGACTTAGACACTTAAAGATTTTATCATGCTTTTCAATACAAATAGTCAAATATGGTATTGTGTTAATGCTCCAAGATATGAAAAAGAATCTCCTTCTCTCCTCTCTTATATGAAAACATTTATGTCATTGAGGATGATCACAAACCTCAGGACAATACCATATTAGTCACTCAAGATGTCATTACCAACAAGATCAATAAAGGGGAGTGGAGTAGCAATTAAACACAACATGGAAATCTTCAGTTATAGCCCTCAAAACTCCTCAAGTGTGAATTTATGTATTAAAAATCAACCAAGGACTTCATGACATGCTTACTATAATAATAAAACTTCAACCTTTTGATGTAATCAGTCAGGCTCGAAAGTGGGTCTGACCAAAAAAAATTTCATTTCTAAACAACTGAACTGCAAAACTGATCCATTGAACATCTCAAAATGATTAGAATCAAGTTTGATCACTAAACCATCATTTTAAAACTCATTTTACCATAGAGCTACAAACTATCAATTTGGTACCAGGAATTCCCTTGAAAGGCCTTAAAAACTAATCTAAACCTCTAACCAAGCCCTGAAATTTGACCCACTGACTCTCTGAACCAAATACTTGTGCCCTTTTGAATCTCGTTTGATGAAAAATTTGAGTTCAAAAGATATTTTATGAAAAAATTTCCTTCTCAAAATCACCTGCAGATAAACATGTCAGAAAGCAATAAACTAGGTTTGAATTTGGTCTTGAAAACTGGGCAAATGGACACTTGGGAAGATGAAAATGAGGACGTTGATTCTTTGTCATGAGGACATTATGGATCTGCAATTTGGGCTCATGAAAAATAACAAGAAGCGTTTGGCAAGTGGTCAAAGTGGGCTACTTGGATTTTCCAAACTGAAAACACTGACAGAAAGTAATTTTTGCAAATGGACTTGACCTGGAAAAGTATGCAAATTGATTTGTCAAGACTTGAAACTTGGCACACTTAAAGTATTTTCAAATTACAACATAGTGGTACAATCCATTTGATCTCACCTATCATAGATTTTGAGTTATAACATCACGAACAGGGGTTCTAAACAATCTGCACTTTGACACTAGTAAAAGATAGAAATCGCGTTCGTAAACTAATCAAATAGATTTTTCATGAGCTAAAACTTGAAACATAACAAGTCTCTGACCTCTAAAATGTAATGCAAAATGAATTTTGACATTTTGGTCAACTAGTCAAAAGTTATAACACGTCAAATAAGGCAGTTATAACACATCAAACAAGGCTTCCCAAAATTATGTGCAAAGTGCATCAACATAAAAATAGTAAACTACCAACTTTGAGGGGTTCAAAACCTAGTCAAATGGATTTGAAACAGCTTGAAATTTAAAAAATAGGTTCTCTGGTATGGACACTAGACACTCCCAAAGTGGTGAATCACAAAACGTTTCTGGGTGCAAGATATTCAGATGCATATGACTCAAAAAGATAGTTTATCATTATAGAACATATGGATAAGCTAGATGAAGGGTGTTAGAAACATAAAACACCACTTAGGCCTCAGACTGACAATCGGGTACAATCTCATTTGTGAGGTTTGATTTGACTCCAAATTTGAAATAGACGCTCAAAATGAGAACACAATTTTGAGCGCCAACAGTACCATTGACCAACTAATTATGGCTAAGTCAAGGACCAATTATTTAGAGATAGATGAGGTTTCATCCAATGTGATAAAAATTAAACTTTAGTAGAGCATATAAGGCCTAAACTAAAATATGAGGCCTAAGCGAGCATGAAATTGTGTAGGGATATAATCTATGATGCTACAACATGTATAAGAATAAAAATTATAGGCACTAAGAATTATCTATGGCTTCATGCTTCATATCTGTATCATCTTAAATTAGAAGAACTCCAATTTAATTAAGGATTACAACCTATTTAATGTGAGATATTCAATCTCCTCTCTTTCATATCTTCCTTAAGTGGAATTAGGGTAAAACCTAATACATCATCTTTAAGTCTCCCATTTTGATGATGTTAAGCTTAAGGTAGGATACCAAGACCTATTTAGAAGCCTCAAGATAGCCCTTGGTGTTTGTGCACTTGATAATTAGGGGTAAAGTAAGCCCCTCAGGAAGCCCTATTTTAGACCCTTTCTTTTAGTCCCATATTTTGGGATGTGTTGTGGCCTCACAATGCACGTTTCATTTTGAGTCACAAAATAGGGACCCCCTATTTCAAAATTCCCTATGAGGCATCTAATCTAAAGCTTAAGTCATTTTAGACCCTCCTTGGGGTCTAGTTCAAACCTTGGTCTCTAAATGGGAAAGATTGGGTAGTCAGAGAGAAGAAAAATCAAGGAATAGACTTCACAGTGCATGAAGTGTGCATAACACAAACCATGCATAACACAAACTGTGCATAACATGAAGGTATGCACAACATGCACTTGCGTAGATGTACATAATGACAAAGTGTGCAAGCGTGCATAACATGAAGGTGAGCATAACATATAGTTGTGTAGATGTGAATAACACAATGGTGCACATAACATGCAATTGCATAGATGATCATAACATGAAGTGCATAGGAAAAAAAGTGTACATAACATGACGGTACCAATAATGCACAATTACATAGATGTGCATAAAATGAAGGTGCACAGGTGCACATAATGTGCAAGGTGTGATGCATAACATACAAGTGTGCAAGTGCAAAAATTATCATAGCATCTTCATTATCAACAGAAATAGAGATCTCACCTAAGCTAGTAACTTTCACCTTCAAAGTAGTCATGCGTAAGTTTTTATTTATGAATTTATACTGAAGATCTTCAATACAAAGATTGGACACATGAACCAGAAAAAGTTCCTTATCTTATGTAGCTATTAATGGCAAGATTCAACACATGTGCTTTGGAATTTCAGATAAAAGGAGTAGAAGGAGTTCAAGTCTATGATAATGTTGGTATATAAAGAGGGCCTAAATCATCAAAGAGATCAAAATAAGTACACAAGAGTCATATAAAACCTCATTTGAGAAAAACCAAGAAACTATTTTCAAAATTGGGAACTTTGATTTTTTGGTGAATTGAGCACCTTGCACAATTCCCTGAAGGTATGCATGTGTGCAGGTGCACAATTTGAATATTTGGTGAATGAAGTATCTTTAAAGGTGCACAAGTGCACATATATAAAACATCTAGAGGCCCCCCAAGATCTTGAACATTACCATGGCTTCCTTGTCTTCTTTAGCAATTAAGATCACACTCAAACCCATGACTTTCAAGTTTAAGGGAATGTCCAAGAAGTCGCACTTCATGATTTCCACAGGGAAGTGAGGGAAAAAGCTAAATCTTTAGACTTATTAGGTCCTCAAAAAATCACCTCAACTATCAAAAATCTCAAAGGGAAGCATCCACACATTAGTTTGGTATAAAGGGGAAGAAAACCTAGATTCTAGAAATCATGCTTTGACACTAAGAAGATTGTTTGGGTTTTTGGGACCTATCACCAAGTTGTGCAGGTGTGCATGTGTGCTTTTTGAAGGTGCACTTTTCTTAGAGGTGCGATGACAATTTTGAAGTAGTGTGCTATTAGTTAAATTTCAGTTACTACTTCAAAGAATCCCATACACCAAAAACATATTTTAATGATAATTCAACTCCTAGAAGTGCCTAGAGAAGGTCGAGCTTTCATTTTTAGACCTCCTAGAGACTCCCAAATCATCTCATGGCTTCTATCTTCTTATCTTCTAATTATTATTTTTATAAGTCGTGTAAAGCCTCATGCACACATTAATTGATATAAAAAAGGGTGGAGACGTACTTAGCACCATTTAGAGAGTGTTTTTTTTTTAAATATATGGATGTAATATGTACTCTAGGGCATTACTTTGATGCAATAATATATGCTATTGGTGCTCTCATTCTGAGTGTAGTTATTCTTTCTGAAGTATGTTATTTTTATGAATGTATGTTCATGAATAATAATGGAGCCAATAGTTGTAATGTGTTGTCATGATTGTGTGATCTTTTAGTTTTGGTGTCTGCCTCATGTTAATTAATTTTGTTGATGTAATGAGTTGGAAAAAGGATCATCTATTGTTCATTCATAGTGTTTTATCTCACATAAGCACACTTTTTGTGGCCTTGCGATTTGATGAAATGTGAAATATATTTCAATTTATATTGAGTTCCTATTGACAATTTCATCACTAGATTTGATGGAGCATTGCTCCTAATTTCATTGGTTTCCTACCTGATCCTTTGGACAATTTAATTCGTAGGCATGTTGTCATTGTAGTTTATGTCTATTAGGAATTTCTCTTTTGAGTTATTTTCTTTAATCTCTTGTTACCCTATCTTTTTTATTTTATTTTCTAACACCTGGTTAAATTAGGAATTCATATAGTTGCATCAATAAATTACATTAATCATAAAATACAAAATACAAAAAATATATCTCTTTTGTGGTTACTTTTCAAACACCAACAGATCAAAGAGATTATCTGAAATTGGTTTGAACCAAGAAAGGCTTCCTCATGAACATATACATTTATTTATAATTGAGTGGATTTAAGTTGGTTGTAAGACCACCCAGAACATTGGAGTTGATCCTCGATTAGCTTTTAAAGAGAGGGGTTCACAAGGATCCCTACTATTTAGCATCGTGCAAAATGACAACTCAAAAAAAAGTGGTGCTAGAAGGATGGTCACAAAGAATTTGGATGACAAAAACAACTTTTTGTTTGAAAATTATGCAATTTTCAAACATTTAGAGAAAAAAATTGTTTGTGATTGTCAGAATGTGTATAAGTGTGCTTTTTGAAGGTGCACTTTTCTGAGGTGTATTTTACTAGAATAAAGACAAACCCAAAGATCATTATCTATCATTTCCATTTCAACTAGTTGTAAGGTTTTCACCTAGTGGACATGAGTTCATAGAACATACTCACTTTTGCAAGCCTCATAGTGATAAAGGGATACCAAGAATTCTATCACTCCCATTTCAAATTTCATAATCTTCCTCAGTTCCATTCAAACTTACCTCCACCTACAATTCCACCTAACCCTCCATCCATGGCTCTTTTCAATGCCCAAATTTTATCTTTGAACATAACTGGTCCATTATATGACTTTTCCAAAAATCTTAAAAGGTTTTTTCGAGTGTTCATGTTTAAAGAATCACAAACAATAGAATATCATATTAAAATATTCAAGGAAATTTTTAATTGAAAGCATATGCAGTGTATGGACATGGTCTAGTGCCATTTCCCTTACACTATGGAAAATTTGATATATTCAATTGGTACCTCAATCTACCACCAACATTAATAAGGTTTTGGAACTCTTTTGAGTGAAATTTTCTAGAAAAACTCAATATCCATATTGATCCAACTATCCTACATCATTAGTTCATCTCAATTGAGAGGGATCCCCATGACACTATCTCACAATTTAATCATCACTTCTATAGGATGTATCAAAGAATGGAGTTTCCTCACACTATACCACAAGAGATTTTCATCCATATCTATTTGGGAACAATGGATTCATTAACTTCTATTTTTCTAAGAATGCTCCCACCCAGAGACATTGATAGTAGTGAAAAGGTCTTTAAAGAGGTTGTTACATTCATGAAGTAGGTAGATACCCATGGTGGAGGGAACTTTGTGTCTTCCTTCACTTTTAATAATACAATAGTCATACCACCATTTCTAGTAGGAGTGTCTACTATGCCAAATCAAATGCCCTTTTTGAATCTAGTACCTTTACTGCAATAGGTTACTACTGCTCCAATGCCAACAATTACATATTTAGGGTATAAGCCCCAAAAGACTGTATTCTTTGAACAAAAGGCTTCTCCACCTGCCAAACTTGAGAACAATATGGCTAGTCAGGTTAAGGCCATGAAGAATATGATGTCTCTTTATCCAATAAACTCATCAAAACAAAGTTTATTTTCTCAAGAAACAAAGGCAACTATCCAAGATAACTTTTTCCCAAGACAATTATTCTAAAAATCAAAGCATATATTAAAACCCCAATGATAACATCAACAATGAGAATAATGGTATTATAGGTATGAGTCCAAGTGATAATGGATATGGGTACAATGTTTTTTTAGATCAGCCTCCATAAATCATAGAGGAGGAACCTTGTAATGGTGTTTGAGTCATATGATAAATATGTAGGAGTACAAATGATGAAGATGATCAAGAGGAGTTTTTGTTTCCATTCAATAAAGAGAAAGAGCATAGACACCCTAGGATAAATGTTTATTACAAAAATAATAAGAACACACAAAGCTTAAAAAATATAGAAGAGTCTCTAATGGATGATTTCTCTAATGTAGGAGCATCCTAGGTTGCATTGCTATCCTACATGTTTTTTTAATTTTGTTGTTGAAACTGGGTTCTGCTGAAACTACATTTTTTGGTTTTTGGGTTCCTGTTGCAGATTGTGTAACTAATTTTCCAAAATGAATTAAGATTTTCACACTTCAATAATTTAAGAGGGCCTAGACTACTATCTAATTTATAGATCACAAGTTCTAAAACCTTTTAGTTTGAGAAATATGGTGATTCTCTCAGAACATCAATTTCTGGTAGTTCTACACGATAGTTTTGTGTGCTCAACTTTCAGAATGGATGCACACTTTTTCTTGATGAATCAAATCTTGGACACTTAAATGGTTGTATATGACCTAGATATCTACCCATATTTTGAAGCATGAGTTATAACTCAATCAAAGCTAGGAGATATCACAATTTTGCTCAGACATCAATTTCAAGATAGTTAATGGCTGATGTAGGGCAACTTGTGTATTTAATGTTAGGCTTATTTTCATTTAATATTTGTTGAGAGCTGACTTGTGGCTTCTATATGTTCCAAAATTATCTATAAACCATTTTTTCTATTATAAATAGAGTGTTTAGGCTAGAAGCTAGGGAAGTTAAGAGTTTTTAGGCTATTTTTGAAGAGGATTGTAGAGCAAAACTAGAAATTGTGAATTTGTAGTTGGATCTTTGAATGTGAATGTATTTTATGTGGCCATAATCAAGAAAGCCTTATATCTAGGCATGTATGAAGATATTTTTATGAATCAATAAAACTATTTCACTCTTCTTCCTCCTTTGGTTGTTGTTCTTTTTGTTTGCTTATGTTGTGTTAACTCTTGCGGGGTGCTTCAAAGAGCTAAGTGTGCCATTGGCCCTAGTTTTCCCTATCCTTCCTTATGCCAAATGGTATCAAAGAAGGAGGTTCATCCTTGTGGAGATTGGATCATCTAGAACCCTAATTCAGATTTGGTTGTAGGATGGTAAATCCATGGATTTGACCTATAACTTGCAAAGGGTTACGATCTTGCAAGAACCTAATTTGTGAAGATGGTTTGTGGTAGAGAAAATGTTGATAATGCTATATTGGATCAATTGAGACAAAATGTAGCTAGATTTTATGTTGTGAAGATAGCCCAAAGGAGAGGAGCACATCTTGATGATGAAGCAGCAATACCAAACCATAATCTAGAACTTGAAGAGGATCAAGATGAGGACAGATTGTTGAGAGTGTTATCTAGGGAAAATTCAAAGCCTGCTATAAAAGTTGTTCCTTATGATGGAAAATTGGATACCAGTGTTGTGTTAGATTGGATCTCAGATATGGAGAAGTTCTTTGAGTATGAAAACACTCCTAATAATAGAAAGGTGAAGATTTTTGTTACTAGGCTAAAACGTCTTACTTTGCTATGGTGGGAGCATTTGCAAACTGATAGACAAAGGAGAGGAAAGGAGAAGATCAGAACCTGGCTAAAGATGGTGAATAAGGTAAAGAACAAATTCCTTCCTATTGATTGCCAAGTTAGCTTGTTGGGAAAGATGCCAAATTTGAAATAAATGGGCATGACTATGAAAGAGTATACCAAGGAATTCTATATATTGGACATCAGATCTAGACATGTGGATGATGGTGTTGAGAAAATTTTAAGGTACATAAATGGATTGGGATCTATAATTCAAGATGAAATAAGTTTTGTAAAGTTGGAAAATGTTGAAGAAGCACATTAATATGCCTTGAAAGCTGAGGAGATCTTAGCAAAGAAACATGAACAAAGACAAAGAGGTAGAGGTGGTAGATTTATAGAGGTAGAGGTAGATCTTATGGTGAAGGTGGTAGATATGACAATTTTGTGCAGGATAAAAGCAAATATAAAGGGAAGAATGATGACAAAGACAAGACAAAGTAGAAAGGTGGTAGCTCATACTAAGGAGGAATTGGATCTTACTGAGGAAGAGGTAATTCTTATCCTAGAGATGGTTTTCGTTGTAGTTGTTTTAGATGTGGTAAAGAAGGGCATAGATTCTTTGAATGTAGCTCCTCTAAAAGTGGGCAGAATAATAGAAATGTTATAATTCAAGAAAACATTGAGAGTTCACCAAGTGGGCCTAAGGATAGAGAAAATTTGATGGTGAGAAGACCCTTATGTAATAAGGGAAGTGATGAGGAACCTATCCTTAGAAGAAGTCTTTTCAAGACCAAATGTAAGATGAATGGAAAATGCTGCAAGATGATCATTGATAGTGGAAGTTCTATGAATTTGACATTAGAAGAGTTGGTTACAAAGTTGTAGTTATAGAGGCTGAAACATCCCAAACCTTATCATGTTTCATGGATCAAAGATGAACATAAGATATTGGTAAGTGAGCAATGCCTTGTGAAGTTGAAAATTGGACATTACTTTGATGAAGTTTTGTGTGATATTATGCCCACAGATTGTTGTCATATTTTGTTGGGTAGACCTTGGCAATATGATAGATGTGTTATACATAATGGAAGATTGAATCAATATACTCTTTGGGTAAATGGGAAGAAACAAACATTTCTACTTTTGATTGAAAGTCCAAATGAGGTTAGTTGTATTGTAATAAAAGTTTTCATGGTTAATGGAAAGCAATTTGAAAAGGAAGTAAAGAAGAATCAAGTCTATTTTGCTATAATTACTAGAGGACTAAGTGTTGGTGGTAATGACCAAGCAGTAGGAGTTGGTAATGACAAAATGACATTAGAAATTATAGAATTATTGAATGAATATAAGGATGTTGTTACTGATATATTCCTGATGGTTTACCTCTAGTAAGAATCATAAGTCATTGTATGGATATGATTCTTGGAGCTTGTTTGCTGAACAAAGCACCATATAGGTTGACACCTAGAACAAATGAAGAACTTAACAAAAAAGTACATGAGTTGTTGTAGAAAGGCTTGATCAGAGAAAGTTTGAGTCCATGTGTTGTACCTACTATATTAGCACCTAAAAAGAATGGAGAATGGAGAATGTGTACTGATTCTAGAGCTATTAACAAAATCATATTAAAATATAGGTTTCCTATGCCAAGGATGGATGACATAATGGATTTTTTGAGTGGAGCAAAGTTTTTTATCAAGATTGGGCTATCATCATATTAGAATTAAAGAAGGTGATGAATGGAAGACTACTTTCAAGACAAAAGATAGTTTGTATGAATGGTTGGTTATGCTTTTCGGTTTGACTAATGCACCTAGTACTTTCATGAGGTTGATGAATAAAGTTCTGAAAAGATTCTTGGGTAAGTTTGCAATTATTTTTTTGGATGATATTATGATATTTAGTAAGACTAAGGAAGAACATCTTGAGAATATTAGACAAGTATTGCAGAGGTTGAAAGAGGAAAAGTTGATGATTAATATGAAAAGTGTTCTTTTATGCAAGAGGAGATTGTGTATTTGGGATTTGTAATTTCAGCTAATGGATTAAAGATGGATCCTTAGAAGGTTAAAGAAATTTTGGAGTGGCCTACACCTAAGAATGTGGGTGAGGTAAGATCATTTCATGGTTTGGCTAGTTTTTATAGAAATTTTATAAAGAATTTCAGTTTTGTTCGTAATGCTATGACTAAGACAATGAGGAGAGATAAAAAGGAATTCAAGTGGACAAATGGATCTGATAAGAGTTTTGAGACTTTGAAATAAAAGGTTACTGAATTACTTGTATTGGCTTTGTCTAATTTCAATAAAGTATTTCAACTTGAATGTGATGCAAGTGGTAATGCAATAGGAGTTGTATTAAGTCAAGAAGGTAAGTCTATTGCTTTCTTTAGTGAAAAGTTGATTGATGCTAAAAGGAAGTATTCTATGTATGATCAAGAGTTTTATGCTATTTTTCAAGCATTGACTAAGTGGAGACATTATTTGATTCCTAAGGAGTTTGTGCTGTATAAAAATCACATAAGTATGATGAATATTTCATTCAAGAAGGTATATTGTTCAAAGGTATTCAGTTGTGTATTCCTAAAAGTTCTATGAGATTGAATATGATTAGGGAAAAGCATATTGGTGGATTAGCTGGACATTTTGGAATTGATAAGACATTGAGTTTGCTAAAAGAGAAGTATTATTGACCACAAATGTATAAGGATGTTCAAAAATTTGTAAAGAGTTGTGGAGTTTTTCAAGTTGCAAAAGGAGTGAGTCAAAATACTGGTTTTTATACACCTATTACTATTCCTGAGAAACCTTGGAGTGACATTGGTATGGATTTTGTTCTTAGATTGCCTAAGACAATGAAGGGGTATGATTCCATATTTGTTGTAGTGGAAGGATTTTCTAAGATGGCTCATTTCATACCATGTAAGAAAACATCAGATGCTAAGCATGTTGCTTGAACCTTTGTTCAAAGAGATTGTGAGATTGAATGGATTGCCAAGAAGCATTATTTCTTATAGAAACAATAAGTTTGTTTGTTATTTTTGGAAGACTTTGCAGAAGAAGAAGAGTACAGAATTGAAGTTTAGTTCTACATTTAATCCACAAATAGATGGATAGATAGAGGTTTTGAATAGAAGCTTGGGTAATTTTT
This sequence comes from Cupressus sempervirens, assembly GCA_028749045.1. Classification (NCBI taxonomy): domain Eukaryota; kingdom Viridiplantae; phylum Streptophyta; class Pinopsida; order Cupressales; family Cupressaceae; genus Cupressus; species Cupressus sempervirens. Next base: position 600,110,948 of record CM053787.1, read on the forward strand.
TGAGATGTTTAGTTGGGAATAAGCCAAGTAATTTGGAGATGGTATTGGCACAAGCTAAATTTGCATATAATAATTCTATGAATAGGAGTAAAATGAAGACACCTTTTGAGATTATTACTGAAATGAAGCCTAGAGGAGTATTATACTTGAGGGATAATACTAGTGAAGAAAAGAGAACTATTCTAGGAAAAGAATTTGATGATTTTATGGAATCTTTACATAAGGAAGTGAAGTTGAGGATAGAACAAAGTAATCAGAAGTATAAGGAGAATGCTAATTGGTCTAGAAGACATCATGATTTTCAAGTTGGTGATGAGGTGATGGTTCATTTGAGGAAAGGAATATTTCTAGTTGGAACATATGATAAGCTAAAAATGAACAAGTTTGGAACTTGTAAGATCTTGAAGAAGTTTGACGGTAGTAATGCTTATGAAGTTGAGTTACTTGATGACATAGATATGTCTCCTATATTCAATGTTGCTAATTTATACAAGTATCATGAGTCAAATGATGAAGTTATTGTATAAGAGGACTATCCTAAGAAGTAGAATGAAGAAGTTGAATAGATATTGGATAAGAGCACAAGAGGAAAAGATTGTTATGAATATCTAGTGAAGTGGAAGAATAGACCTATGGAAGATGCTTCATGGATTTCTCAATTTGAGTTAGATTTAGCTTAGGTTGTGACATCTCAATGATTCAAGAGAATAATTTCTTCCAAACCTAGTTGTTTGATGTAGGATCATCCTAGGTTGCACTTCTATCTTGCATGTTTTTCTTTTAATTTTGCTACTAAGATTGGGTTCTATTGAAACTATATTTTCTAGTTTTTGGGTTCCTATTGCAGACCATCTAACTAATTTTCCAAAATTAATGAAGGGCTACACACTTTAGGGATTGAAGAGGGCCTATATTATTATTATTTTCCAAATCACAAGTTCTAACTCCTTATAGTTTGAGAGATATAGTGATTCTCCCATAACATCATTTTCTGGTAGTTCTACGTGACAATTTTATGTGCTCAACTTTCATAATGGATGCAAAAATTTCCTTGATGAATAAAATCTTTTTCACTTAAGGGGTTTTAGAGGACCTAGATTTCTATCCACATTTTGAATTGTGAGTTCTAACTCAATCAAAGCTAGGAGATATCACAATTTTACTCAGACATCAATTTTAAGATAGTTAATTGTTGATGCAAGCTAACTTGTGTATTTAATGTTAGGCTTATTTTTATTTAATTTTTTTTGAGAGCCAACTTGTGGCTTCTCTATATTATAGAATAATATATATATTCTTTTGGCTAGTATGAATAGAGTGTTTAAGCTAGGAGCTACGGAAGTTAAGAGTTTTTAGGCAGTTTTTGAAGAGGATTGTAGAGCAAAACTAGAAAGTGTGAATTTGTTATTGGATCTTTGAATGTGAATGTATTTGTATTTAGCCATAACCCGAAAGGCCTTATAGCTAGGCATGTATGAAGATATTTTGATGGATCAATAAAACTATTTCACTCTTCTTCTTCCTTTCGTTGGTGTTCTTTGTGTTTGCTTCCATTGTGTTAAGGTGTGCCATTGGCCCTAGTTTTCCCTATCCTTCCTTGCATCAATCTCTCTATGGCTGCATCCTACTCCTCCAAATATGCAGGTCTATAACACTCCAATGCATTATGACACTCCAAAAAAAATTACCCTCCCATTTTAGAAGGAATTACATGTAAATGATGAGTTTTTCAAAGGTTTTATGGATAACATAATAAGAAAATTGATTGGAGAAGACCAAAATCCAAACTTCCTTTTTCTTCCTTACTATTGTCATCATCATCAAAGGATTCATTCAGAGTTGGAATGTCCTAGTTTCCAAGATGTAATATCTAATATGTTAGCACAGATATATCAGCCTGTTGAAATTGTCAAAAGAAATAAAATTATTTCAAGTCTTGATGTTCCAATAAGTGTGGATATCCCAAGAAATTTTGAGGATGCAAAAATTTCAAAATTCCAAAACTCCATGGAGTTTCAAAAAATGATCAAAATGTAGAAGATTCTGAGGTTACAAAAATTTTTGAACTAGGAACTCATCAAGATGAAGATACTAATGATTTCTAATGTGATATCGATTCTCTATTAGATAATGATAAGATACCTCCCTCATAACAAGATATGTCATTAGATGAGATGGATAGAATGCTTAATTTGGTCTCAAGTTTGACTAAGGAAATGTCTATTTATGGATATTCTACACATATATCAATCTATGCAATAAAAAAATCATTCAGATTTCATCCCTTTGGGTTCCATTCAGAAGTAACTTGTCCTGATTTATTAATAGGTTGGAAGATCACAATGGAGGGTAAGTACAATTTTGAACATGCTTCCTTGGGATATGAGGGAAAAAACACCTTGATTAATCATATTAATGAATACTATAATTTGAAAGGAAGGTGTATGATTGAGTTTTCTAGTCCCAAAAATCCTAAAGGTGACAATTCATTATTTAAGGATAATGGAGGTGATTATAAGGACCATAAACACAATGTTCTATCTTTTGGGTCTTGTTTTGATAGCTATGTTACATCATTGACCCTAGTATTTCCATGTGTGTATGAAGTTGTGGCTGATGGCACTGAGCTCCAAGGACCTAGTGGAAATGATGGAATTGTGTTCTGAGCTAAGGTAAACAAGCTGGGGGTGATGAAAGGTTGATTACTTGGCCCCATAGGTGGAATCCCTATTTTATATTGTTGAGGTTGGCCAAAGATGCTAGTACTGATTTGGGAGATGGGTGGATTTGGAAGGCTGGGTTGGAGATTAGCAGCAGCAATAGTGAAGCGAGTTAATGGTGAGGTATTTTGGGCAAAAATAGTTTAGAGTGGAGTGGTATGGACCAATGGTGGAGTGGTGGTAGTTGGATTGGTTTGCAAAAGGGAGATTTCAACTTGAGTCGAGGCTGGTATGTTTGGGTCTATTGGATCATATGGGGTGGGTTGAGGCTCTTCTTTTGGTATATACAAAGGATGACTTGGATCATAAGAGCCTATGCGTGGTGGCAGTAACCCAAACAGAGCGTGAGAAGGATCTCGTAAGGGAGGAGTTCTTCCAAAATCGAAGGCTCCTATGTTATCCCTCTGAAAGTTTGCCATAATTGTTTCTTTGTTCTTGTCTATAACGGCGTTCACCAATACTACATTTCTTGATTGGTTCATGAAAGCTTCAATGTCAGTAGGTGATGGTATAGCATTCTTTGGGCTGAAGGATGGTTGAGTGCTCAAGGTGAGCGATGCTATTTGATCCAAATGATAGGGCTCCATTGTTTCCTTATTCTTCTTAGCTAAGCAAGTGACGAGTGGCATGAAAATGTTCCTAGGGATGAGATGCAACAATGCTGATGGATGCAAAGGGGGAAGGCTTTTCTATGCAAATGATTTCCTAGGCTAAGGTAAAGCTATATGACAAACCTAAGGAGGATTGGGTGCGAGATTCTAATCATCAAAGATATGTCACCAAAGCATGAAAGGTCTGCTTTCCTATGTGCAAGCTTGGTGGTGATTGTGTTAGCTTAAGGATAGACTGATGATCCTTTATGAAAAATGCGAGATTGACCACTTGTGGATCTCAACCTTTAGCTCAAGGTAATGAGGGATGACAAGTGACAAGGCTAGATTACCCTAGACAAATCTCTGTCAGAGGGATAACCTTCGTGAGGTTGGTGGATTTGCAAGATGGTAGGAATGGCAGACTTTTGGCAAGGTGACAACAATTTTGAAGGCTTAGATGTGAACTTTTTGATTGCTGGCTAAATGGTTTGGTTCTAAGGAAAAGAACTGAATGAGATGGATGAGCTAAAAAGCTTAAAGGGATAACCTAAAATGGCTGGCTTTCCTACAAAGATGACTCTAAAGTGAAGCTTATGCAAGAAGATGTGGAGAAACAAGGGGGTCTAATCATAAAAATCATGCCTAGTTGGTAAGGCATAAGCAGGGTTAACTCCTAGATGTTTGCTAAATCTGATAGTGTGATCTAACCAGGTGTCTTGATGGGCTTCATCGAATGCTTTGTCTTCTGCTTTGTGGAGTTTGGCAATTCGAGGGCTTGGGGTTACTTCCTTTCTCTTGGCTAAAATTTCTTGGTATGCCTGAGATGGCTTGAGTTTGGCTTTGTGAAACTTCTGTTTGGGTTTGGGTTGTTCTGACATAAATTCCTGAATATGCTTGGCTTTGAGAGATCTTGGTTGTTTTGCTTCAACTTGTTCATCTTCTGAAATAGGAAGTGACTACGCTAAGTGTGCCCTAAGCTAGGATTGACCAAGTTTGGTAAACATTCATTCAACAAGTAAAAGATCAAGCAATAGATAAGAACAACTAGATAGAGGTTTTTGATTCTCAGAATGTGATACTTGCGCCAAGGAGTGTGTATGTTTTACAAATGTTTCGATCAGTCACTTCAAACACATTAACATCCTAGATGGTTGTTTGCAAGGTTAACAGTTGGTTTAGCTAGGGAATCCTCAATATACCCAAGGTACGTGAGGCCCAAATTTGTAGATGAAACCAAAACAATGTCACACAGCCGAGAGGAGTGATAACCCACTTCTCCTCTTTCACTTCTCAAGGGTATAAAGTTCCTTGAGGCTTAGCCCGAGTGATAGAATTTTGATCCCAAGAGAGGTGTCTTTGGATTGACCTCCTGATCTTTATACTCCACTGGAATGCTAGAGTTGAGGTCATCCCTCAAGGTGATGAAATCCCCAAGCAGGCCTCCTAAGAAAAGAAACAAGGTTTCGAATCCTAGTCTTATGCACCCAAGATAGCCTCAAAAGATGACAAGGGAGAGAAGATTTGGATGACCTTGGGCTAAAAAACATGTTTGTTCTTTTACCAACTATTTCTTATGTGTGTTGATCTAGACTTTGCAAGCACTCATGTTTAAAATACAATATTTATTCCAATTTTGAAGTGTCAACAAAAGTAAAATCGATCGAAGAATGCAAGCAAGAAGAAGAGTTACGGTCAACAAAAAAATAAACCCGCGCACCTAGAGGCCCTCCACATCAAGTACCAATTGATTTTCTTTAAGGCATTCAAGATTGAGTGTGATTTTTTTTAAAGCCCAAAATAAATATGTGTGTAAAGCTCAATTTCAGGTGAGCACCTGAAGGCCCTCCACGTCAAGATTTGTTCAATTTTTTATGCCCAAATGAAGTGTCAGCGAGACTAATGTGCATTCAAGATATTTTCTATCTTAGAAAATCCAATAAAAAATCAAGTGAGTGGAGTTTGATTTTTGTGGAGCACTTAACACCCTCTTAGTTAGACCCATCCCCATATATGGTGCTAATATTGCAACTAATGGTTAGAATGATGGGTGATTAAAGAGGGTGAGCCCAACAACAAACTCACTCAAAGTGTCTTTATTTGTTTTTATAACTTAGAAGGTTTCTAAAATGTGGATTCTTTTTATGCCCCAAAAGATGAAGTGTGATGTATCATAATGATTATTTGATCTGTGGCATTCAAGATTGGATTTGTTATGCATTCCAATGAAAAAAAAAACTTAATTTTAATCCATGGCACTCAAGAGTGATTTTAGCAACATGCATTCAAAGACGAGTGTTTAAACATTCAAGTTCTTTCCTTCAAGCATTCAAGATTGAGATTTTGCGTGTTGTTTTAAGAATTTTGAAGTGCTTTGTTTTAACCTTAGATCATTCAAGATTGAGTTTTTTTGAATTGAAATTCAAAGAGGAAGGAATAGGGATGCTTTTCTTTCCAATTCAGATCATTCAAGACTATTTTTGACTAAAAAAAAAAAGACTCTTTGGACTTTGGTTTTCATTCAAGATTTTGTGTTCTAGTTTGCATGTTTTAAGCCCTAAAATGATATTCCCAGATTATTTTGATGCATGAAAAATTTAGGAAACATTCAAGATTTTGCAACAAGACATTTGTTTGGAACAAATAACAAAGCTTTTAGGAGAATTTTGGTAACCATTTAGGACTCTTAGTTTTCATGAGATTTTAAAAGAACTTTAAAATATTTGCAAATGAAGTTCATTTTATCCCTGATTGATGCTTTGAGTTTGATTTAGAATTTTTTGTGCACTTAGTGTTAATTTTGAACCTTTTGAAATGGAAACTTGAAGTTCTTTTTAAGTTTCCAAAAATGAAGTGTTCCTAACTTTGCATGAATGCATCTAAAACCTTGATGTTGCAAGGATACAAATGATTGGATTGATTTAGTTTCATTTCTTTAAAGATTTTTCTTTTTTTGCAAATTTTTAGTTTTTAATGGATTTAAGTATGATTTGCGGGTTCACTTTAAGCACTAAAACAAGGTGTGTATGATTTTTCTTTCTTAAAAAAAAAAAAATGGCCAAGATCCCACAACAAGAAGAAGAAGAAGTAGATGAAATAGAAGAGGAATATAGACAAGAAGAGGAAGAAGAATTTCAAGTGCTCTGTCCACCTATAAGCTTGAAAATTTTGAAAACACTATGAGATAGACTATGAGTTTCTTTGTCTTCTACATGCTTATGTGGACCTACAAAACCAATTTATACAATCCTACCAATCACCAAATATAAGATATTAGCCAAATTAGCATAAAAACACATAAAAATGTCTATAAAACTAATGAGAATGACCCATTCAGGGTCCCACCGAGCATGCCAGAATGTATAGGAGGATTAGTAATGCAAAGAACACTAAATATCAAATCAAAAGCATTCACAAAACTAAATAAACATAACTTCAAGATAGACTAAGATGAGCTCTCAATTGAGAATATGAGTTATTAATGGGCTCTCTCAATGAGAAGCTCTCTTGTTGAGTAGCTTTTTCTAATTAGATAGGATGCATGCTCGATTCTCCAAAGGCTTCAATAGTGTTCTAGATGGATTTTGACTTGGGTGAATGGATTTGATGTAAAATGGCTTCTCAAAAATGGCATTACTTTGTTACTATGGGTGATTGTATTAAAATGGCTTGGGAGAGGATTCCTTAAATAGGCAAAGGGCTTGAGGGATCAAGGGCTAGGATGCAAGGATGTGAGAATTCTTATGGAAGGTTTAGATTGAATGAGAGGAGAGCACATGGATTGTGCTTCCTTACTGCCAATCAAGGAGTGACACATGTCACAAGGTCATTGGTTAGAGCAAGAGGGCTTGAGGGGTCAACAAAGGAGGCTCAAAGCTCATAAAGACCCTCATAATGGCTTGGACCCTCATAATGGCTTGTAAGAGCAATGAATGGGCTTGTAAGAGTCATTTATGGCTTTGTGGGCTTCATAAAGTTTTATGGTTGGGATATTTGTGAGAGAGTTGAGATATTTTGACTTGGGTTGGATTAAGAAAGTCTTAAGCTTGACTTAAGAATGTGCAAATGATTAAGGCTTGGATTAGGCTTGGGTTAAGATTAGATTAGGCTTGTTAGAGATGGGCAAGTGGATGGCATTTAATGAGGGTGGGTGAAGGAGGAGATATTTGTTGGCTTTGGCTTGGGTTAGCAACTTTTAACCCATGTTTAGGGAATGTGACAAGGTTAGGTGGGGGATTAGAATTAGGGTCAAAGATAAGGATTGACATCTTCTAGAAGAGTCTAGGCTTTGGATGAGGATGAAGGCTTTCTAGAAGAGTCTAGAACTTCCTAGGATGAGGATAAATAAGGTTATAAGGAAATAAATAAAGTTTTATTTATTTCAAGGGTTTGGGTTGAGGAGATATTTATTAAAATATTTTTAATAAACATGAGGATTAATATTTAATCTTAATTAAATATTTTGAGTTGGGATTAAGGGTAGGAAATGATGGGATTAGCCTTTAATCAAAATTTAAAAAAGGATTAGAAGGTTTTGGAAGAGGTTAGTGGTCTTAATAAAATTGGCCAAGTTTTTGGCAAAAAATAAATTATTTATTTATTTTGTAATTTTTGGTCAATTTATTAATTAAATAATTAATAAATAAGGAAATAATGTTTAAATAAAATTTAAACATTTTTGGGAGGGATTCCTTAATTAAATATTTTTAATTAAGATAAAGGGATTTAATGGCATAAAAATAAATTAATTAATTAATGATGATGTCATCAGAGATTTTTTCTGAAAATAAAGATGCTTTATTTTCTAAAAGATTTTTAGGTGTCTACATTTTGCCCCTCTTTGACATAGTGTTGAAACAACACTATTTCAAAGAAGTTTAGATATAAACGACATGGAGATGACTTTATGGAGCAACATAGTTGCTCCAGTCTCGAGTAGAACAGAGAGAATGGACTGCATGGTGCCCCCTCAAGATGGTGGTGGGGAGAGAAAATGAGGCTCGACAATTTCTTGAAAAATACAAGAATCCAAGATGAGCAAGGAGACTCAGATTGGCAAAGAGAAGGGGTTAAGTTAGCTCAAACTCTCACTATGCGAGAATGATAAAGGGAGAATTAGAGGCACAAGAGGAAGCAAGCTTAAGACTTTAGGGAAGGTGAAGGATGAAGGAGCGGAGTGCTATAAAAAGAAATCCTAGATAGGGAGAAGGATGAGGGGATTATAAAGCTGATGCAACAAGATTTCAAAGAGCCAGATTGGTGAAAGATGGGTTTTGGAGATCCTTAGGACTAGGATTGTGGATCTCGAAAGATGAGGCTTGGTGGATTGATTGGATTGGTGGATCCCTAAGACTAGGATTGTGGATCCCTAAAGCTAAGAGTGATGATTGATTTTGAGAGATACGGTTGCACAAGTTGGGGTAGGAGAGATAGATATTGGATATGGATGGGGGATAATAGAGATGAAGGGAATCCATTGAAGCCTTTTGAGCAGGGGGATATTTCAAAGAGAAGTACCACCATGTAGTTGAGCACTAGATTTTCTATAGGACTATTGGTTAATTTCCAAGGTTAGCAAGAAAATCAAGGCTGTGTCACCAACCATCTAGAGGACTGATAGACTGACTCAAAACAAACACACAAGGATTACCCCAGCATCACACATGAAACCCTAAGGAAATAGCGTGGAACTAACACTAGGTAACCCACAAGGAGAAAAGAAAACCAAATGAAAGACCTGATCAATACCTTACACTCAAATTGCCCCATTCATAGCATACTATGATATGGAAGATCGTGGCAACCTTGAGGAGGGAACAAAAAGATTGGTTGGAAAAGATACTTCAAGACCCAAAAGGGAAGATTCCAAATCAAAAGAAAGCAAAAATCTGAAAGAGAACCATTTGCCAATGAGATGGGTAGGACAAGGTACTAACGAACCAAGATTAGACATGAGGAAAGCTATATCCTACAAGGATCTATCGAAGAGCACCTAAGCTGGTGGATTTGGATGAGTGATGCATCTAGCAAGCTAAACTAAGAAGGATAACACTTTGGTAATAGGAGATCTAGCTAAAGGATGCTTTGGAATAGCTAACCAAGATGTTCGATGTGTGCAAGATGTTGATCAATGATGAACTAACACGAACGCTAGATAGATACAATGGTACTAAGCTAAAGAGGATGTACAAGGTGACAGACCAAGATATGTTACCAATGTACAAGGTTGTTTATGTTTTGGTTTTTGTGAGATGGAAATGTTTTAGAGTGTGTTGGATGGATAGTTGGATAATTTGATGGTTTTGTGAAAAGCTTAAGGAAAATGGGATTCTTTGTGTGCATGTGATAGGATACAAGCTTTGGCATATAATACAAGCTGGAATATGGTACAAGTTTTGGATAAGATTTGGATGTACAAGGTATGGTACAAGATTTATAAGGTATAATACAAGCTTTCGTACAAGATTTACAAGCTGAGGTATAAGATTTGCAAGCTGTATAGGAGGTATTTACAAGCTTCATTATATGTTGGATATTTGGTTGGAACACCAAGAGAACAAGCAGGTGTTTTATGGGATGGTGAGTGGATGGATGAGGGATAGGATAGTGATAGATAATGGATTAGTCTTAGTACCCAAGGCACCTAAATTACTAGGTTTTCACCAAGGTACCTATCCAAGGCACTTGAATTGCCAAGTTTTCACCATTGGATGCTTATTTCTCTTTACTATTTTTTTGTATTTTTCAAAAGCTGGGTATACCAAGGATCTTCAAGCATAGAACTTCTTAAGATGAATGATGTTAGTAGGATCATTCAAGAGTTCTCCTTCTAGTGTAGATAGCTAAAAGGCTTCAGAGCCAAAGGAGGCAGTGACAACATAAGGACCAAGCCATGTAGGTTCAAACTTGCCTTTCTTTTCTCGATCAACTTGGACTTTCATATTTTCTTTGAGGACCATGTTGCCCAGCTGAAGTGTCATGGAAGAACCTTCTTATTGAATTTCCTTTTGAGACAAGATTGATAGATTGTGAGGTGATCATAGGCATGTTGTCACTTCTCATCTAGGAGATCTAGCTGGGTGAGCCGAGCTACTCTGTATTCTTAATCTGATATTTGCCCTCGCAAAGATATGTGCAAGGAGGGAAGTTCAACCTCTATGCATAGTACAACTTCGGCACCATAAACTAGGGAGTATGGAGTTGTTCCTGTGGATGTATGGAAGGAGGTTCGATAGGCCCATAGGGCTGGATTTATTTGTAGGTGCCAATCGTGGCCGAAATTATTGACAACTTTCTTTAGTATTTTGAGGAGGGTTTTGTTAGTTGCCTTTACCTGGCCATTACCTTGTGGGAAATATGGGCTAGAAAAGTGGTGATGGATGCAGAGGGAAGTGCATAATTCTTCCATGTTGAGATTTTCAAAGTTACCTCCGTGGTCAGTGAAGATGGTGGATGGGATGCTGAAGCAACAAACAATGTCGTACAAGATGAGCTCGAAGACCTGAACTCTTGTAGGTGAGACTAAGGGGACTACTTCCACCCATTTAGTGAAATAGTTTGTAGCTATTATTATCCATTTATGTCCATCAAATGAGAGAGGTTTGATAGTTCCAACTAGATCAAGGCCCCAACATGCAAAGGGCCAAGGAGGTGCAATAGGTTGTAGATCTTGTGCTGGAGCATGCACAAGATTTACATGCTGCTAACATGGGTTTCTAACAAAGTTACAGGAGTCTTCTTCGATGGTAGGCCAATAGTAGCCTTCTCTAAGGATTTTTCATGCTAGGACAATACCACTCATGTGGGTATTGCAAAGTCCAAAGTGTACTTCTTTTAATGTCATCGCAGCCTCATTTTGGTCTAAACACCTAGAGAGAGTATCGTGATAACCTCGACAATATAGGGTATTGGTTATGATGACATAGTGGGATGATTTTTGGATGAGGTTTTGGCATTGGGTTTGTGTGAGGTGAGGGGATATGATACCATCTTTAAGGTAAGCATGGATTTCATGGTACCAAGGGGATTGGGGACCAACCAAGATGCAAACATGATTTGAATCCTCATTCGCATAGGCGGGTGTGAGGAGCTGCTCGACTAAAAACTCATACTACGTAGCCACTTGGGGAATTTCCAAGAGCAAGCTGATAGTAGCCACAGCATCTACTACTTTGTTCTGCATTCGAGGCACTTGTGTAAACTGAAGCTTTGTAAAATGCTGGGTTAGCTGATCAACTAGCTCTTTGTAGGGTAATAGCTTTTCATCTTTGGTTTGATATTCATTTAGGACTTGCTTGATGATGAGCTAAGAATCACCAAAGATTTGTAACTCAGTGATGTTCCATTTTGTGGCTATCTTTAATCCTGCTATGAGAGCCTCATATTCAGCTATATTGTTGGTGCTAAGGAATTGTAGCTTAAAAGCTTTTGGAATGTAATCTCCTTGAGGTGTGACCAACAATATTCCTGCCCCTGATCCATGAGATGTGTATGAGCCATCAAAATAAATTTTCCATGGGGGCTATTCTTTAGTTAGACAGGTATGCTCATCTAGAAATTATGTGATCAAAGGATATGTATCTACTAGAGGTGCATCAGCTAGGTGATCTGCTATAGCTTGCCCTTGGATTGCCTTTCTATCCACATACTAGATGTCAAATTTGCTAAGGAACATAACCCATTTGGCCAAACAGCCTGTAAGTGTTGTTCTAGAGAGCATATACTTCAGAGGATCTATCTTGGAGACTAATTGGATGGTATGACTTAGCATGTAGTGGCAAAGCTTTTGAGTTGAGAAGACAACTGCTAGACAAGCTTTTTCTATAGGAGTGTAATTGAGTTCATAACCAACTAGGGTTCTACTAATATAGTAGATGGCTCATTCTTTGATATAGTCATTGTGTTGTGCTAGAATTGCCCCTAGAGCAGTAGGCATTGCTAATATGTACAAGATGAAGGGACGACCATGAACTAGTGGAACCAAGATAGGGGGATTAGTGAGATACTGCTTGAGTTTATCGAAGCTGCGTTGACATAAAGGATCCCACTTGAAGTTTTCATCCTTCTTTAGTAAATGTGCAAATGGCATACACTTATCTAGAAGCTGGGAGATGAAGCGTCGGATGAATTGAAGCTTTCCCTAAAGAGTACAAAGTTGTTGTAGTGTCTAGGGAGGAGGCATGTCTAAGATAGCCTTGACTTTTTTTGGGGTTGATCTCTATACCTTGTTTAGAAACTATAAAGCCGAGAATCTTGCTAGATGTGACCCCAAAGACACATTTCTTGGGATTCAGCATGAGATGATATTTGGCTAATCTATCAAAGACTTTCTCCAGGTCAACAAGATGATCCATGGAGGTGTGAGATTTGACCAAGATATCATCCATGTAATCCTCCAAAATGTTATGGATAAGATCATGGAAAATGGCTATCATAGCTCTTTGATAGGTAGCCCCAGCATCTTTAGACCAAAAGGCATCATGTTATAGAAAAAGGTTCCCCAAGGGGTAGTGAATGCTATCTTATGCTGATCGTCTGCTGCAATCTTGATTTGATTATACCTAGAAAATCCATCCATGAGGGATAGAATTTCATGTCCAGCTATAAGGTCTACAATCATATCTATGTTGGGTAAGGGAAAATCATCTTTTGGACAAGCTTTGTTAAGATCTCTAAAATCAGTGCAGATTTTAATGTCACCGAAAGGCTTAGTGATGAGGACCATGTTGGAGATCCACTCTGAGTAGTCAATAGGTCAGATAACCTTAGTAGCTAACATTCTTTCTAATTCAGCTTTGACCAGTAGTGCCACCTTGGGGTGCATTTTTCTAAGCTTTTGTCTGACGGGCTTGATCTTTGGATCAACTACAAGATAATGAACTACAAGCTTTGGATCAAGTCCTAGCATGTCCTAATATGACCATGCAAATCAGCCAATGTTCTCTTTTAAGACCTCAAAGAGGAGGTCAGCTTGGTCTTGTGATAGGGATGCAACAATGTGAACAAGTTTTGGGATCTCTAAAGAATCAATGTTGACTTTTCTAGTATCCTCAATTAGAAAAGAAGACACCTCTGGTTGATTATCTTGAGGAGGAAATGCTAAATCCTCATGTTCTGCTTGTGACTCTAGATTTTCCTACTGAGAGGCTCTCTTCGTTGCCTTAGCTAGTCTCAAATTTTCCTTAGTTCCAGTTTTGGGTGTATCAGAACTAGGTTGGGGATTTTCTCCAAAATACCCCTTGGGATCTAGCTTATAGAAATAGGAAGAATCTGGCTTTGTTTGCTTGTGAGGAGGTTTGGCTCCCATGAATCTTAGAAGAGCTTCCTCTGATGCAAACTTATCAATGTGTATGACTCTTGGTTGGTCCCAATCTATGAGTTTAGGGTGAGCAAGTGGTAGATCAATGAAATGGATGGATAGTTCGTGGAGAACAGAGTCTCCTAGGAAGATTTGGTCTAAGATATCATCGTAGGCTCTCTTTTCAACTTCCTCTGAAATGTTTTCAATTTCTACAAGGTCACAGTGGATAATTAAAAATGCATGACCATCTGTATTGGTGCCCCCAGTTGTGGGTATGCCAAAGCCTAGACTGAACTTCTTTTCCCATTTGTGTGCTTCGATGGGGCACTGCATGCCTCTTTCATCTAGTCCTAGACCACTACCTTGATAGTTCCATTTTTTAGTGATGATTTTATGTGCTTGGGGATACTTCTGGCTGAAGTGATCAAGGCATGCTTGATTTCTTGGAGGTGCATCCTTATGTAACCAATTGTTGATATCTGGAGTGAGCTCCTCATGAAGAGGGATTCTCGGGGATACAAAGGTTGTTGGGCCAAGCTGTGTGTATCGAGGAGGTGGAGTCTCCTTGGCATTATGATACGTGGGCCATCCATGGGTGTGTGGATCAAGTGGCAATGCACCAACTACAAATGCATCAAACAAGCTATATTCTCTGCAACCTTTGTTGTTGATCTTTACGGTAGATAGGGTGGAGGCAAGGATGGTTTCTGGGTCATTACAGCTGTTGGATGAACTGGCGATGGATTGGCTGATTTCAATGCCAGGGAAATGGTTTGTATATGAGGCTTTAACCACATTGCAATAAGAAAATGGTTTTGGATCGACATGGATGGTCACTTCAGTGCCCTGATGCAAAAATTTGAAGCACTGATGATATGTGGATGGAATGGCCTTCATGGCATGAATCCATGGGTGATCAAGGATGATGTTAAATGGTAGGTTTAGATCAACAACATGACAAACTATCTCTTGGATGACTAGCCCAACCTTGATGGGTAGCAAAACTATGCCCTCTGTGGTTCTCTCCAAGTTGTCATAAGCTTTGATGGTGATAACCTCATTGATGATATCCACCTCAGTATACCTAGCTTGTTTTATAAATTTTAGGGTACAAATATTCAAGGCTGATCCATTATCTATCATTACTCTTTTATGGTAAAATTGGCTATAATAATGGCTATGTAGAGCGAAAGGGTGTGATCTAGCTCGACCATGGGTATGTCGATGGGTTTGAATGATAGGGCATATGAGGATGAAAGGTGTCCAACAAGATTACAAAAATTAGTTGCATTGATATCCGAAGGAACACGAGATTCTATGAGAGCACTGTCAAGAATGTCTTTATATAGAGGACTAGTGCAGAGTAGGTCAAGGATGGAGATTTGAGTTGGCATGTTCCTGAGATGTTCCAAGATGTTGTATTGGCTTTTAGATGGAGTTGATGATACTACTGGGGTTGATAGTACTGATGGGACTGATGGGGCTATGATGTTCAATCGTGCTCTTCTGGTGGTGACTACACACTCATTGTTTGGGCCTTGGATATTGATAACATTGACAAAAGGCTCTTTCTCAGATATACAACCTATGAGGCTACCATAGTCTATGTAGGATAAAGTGTGGTCATTGTTCTTCTCATGTTGTTGGTTTGGCTGGTAGTTGTTGGTTTGGATGGGTGCTTTTCCTAGATTGTTGTTGTTGTGAGGAGGAAAGGCATTTTGATAAATTTGTAAGCCTGCATTGGGCAAGGTTTGGGCACCAACTGTGATTTCTTTTTGATCAATGAGGTCTTGCACATAATCTTTTAGTTTCATGCATCTAAGGGTGGTGTGACCTATTACCTAATGAAATTTGCAATACTCATTGTCTCTGTACCATGTAGCTTTGGATTGGCATGGGTCAACTCGCTGGATAGGATGAAATTTGATGAGGTTTTCCTTGGCCAATTTCTCAAAAATGACATCCAATGGCTCAGCAAGGGGTGTATAGTTTCAAAGTGTAGGTTGGAACTTGGGCTTTGGTCTTGTAGCTACATTGATGACATTAGCTTGATTGTTAGACACTTGAAAGTTGGGCTTTGGATTGTGGCTTTGAAAGCTTTGTTGAGTCTGCTATTGGTTGTTGATAGCTTGTTGATTGTTTGGTTGATAAGGTGGGTTGGACTAATTTTGGGAAGGACCAACAATATTCACATGTCTGGTGTCAGTGACGCCATCTATTGCAATGCACTTGTTTTTGTTCCAATACCTAGACTTTTCATTTGAATGTGTTTGATTTGGTTGGCTTCCTTGTAAATCTTGACCACACCATCTTTAATGAGTCCTTGCTCAAGGATCATTCATTTTCCTTTGATATCTTTGTAGGTATACAAACAGTTCATGGTCATGTGGTGAGCCAAGCTGGGATGGGCATTATCAATAAACATTTTCACCAAATGACACTTTGGCAAGGTGCAAGATATGTGGGTGGTAAGGGTTTACCATCTTTGCAGATATTCGAGAAGGCTTTCTCCACCTTTTTGCTTAGTGTGGACAAGATCAACTACTGATAGCTCTATTTCAACAAGATGGGCATATTGGGCTACAAATGCCTCAGACAATTCAGCAAATTTTTTAATTGTGCCATATGGGATTCTATAAAACCATTCAAGAGCTGGTCTGGCCAAGCTTTTGGGAAAGAGGCACAAGAGGAATACATCACTATATGCCACTTCTTGGCAGTGCATGTAAAATTCTTTGATATGTGTGACAAGTTCTCCTTTTCCTCTAAATTTTTCAAACTTGGGTATCTCAAAGTGTTCGAGAAATGGTGTCATGGTAATGGCTTTGTCAAATGGTTAAGGACACACATTCTCAAACCTGAAGTTTTTTGGATCATTTCCCTCCTAGATGTTCTTCAAAGTTGTCTTCATGGCTTCCCATTCTGAATTAATGGGTGATGGCTATGGTTCCTCTACTATAGGAGCACTTTGAGGGAGATATGTCCTAAATGGTGCAATTGAATATGGATGGCTTTGAGGTATGGGCTGATAGGGATTGTACATAGCTTGGGCAACTGAATGGTGGATGATGGGTTACTAAGGTGGAGGTGGCACATATTGTTGCATGTGTTGCAAGGCTTGCTATTGATATTGGATTTGAGGTTGGGATTGAGGAACATAAGCTAGCTATGGGATAAATGGATTGCTTTGTGGAGGTAAGGCATAAGATGGTTGTGAAGATTGGGGAAAGGATTGGGGAGCTTGTCGAACGTGACTTTGGATTTGAGGAGTTTGACCAATATATGTGGGTTGTGCCCCCATTTGGGAAGGTATTTGGATGGAAAAAGAGGCTAAGTATTTGGTGGTTGGTGGTGGTGGATTTCCTCCTAGAAGTGGCACAGAAAAATAGTTGGTAATAGGAGGTAATGGACTAGTTGGTTGTGGAGGTGGTGGGAATTGAAAGCTTGGGAATGGAACTGATGGGGTTTGATAGCTTGGTGGCTGGATTTGAAAGCTTGGAAGAGTAGTGGCAGGAGCTTGGGTCACTTGAGAGCTTGGTAGAATATTGGTAATAGCTCATGGGTTTGATAGCTTTGTGGAGTGAGGGTAGTATCTTGTGGATTTGTGGCTGATGGCACTGAGCTCCAAGGACCTAGTGGAAATGATGGAATTTTATTCTGAGCTGAGATAAAGAAGTTGGGGGTGATGAAAGGTTGATTACTTGGCCCCATGGGTGGCATCCCTATTGTATATTGTTGAGGTTGACCAAAGATGCTAGCACTGATTTGGGAGATGGGTTGATTTGGAAGGCAAGGTTGGAGAACAGCAGCAACAATAGTGAAGGGAGTTAATGGTGAGGTGTTTTGGGCAAACATAGTTTGGAGTGGAGTGGTATGGGCCAATGGTGGAGTGGTGGTAGCTAGATTGGTTTGCAAAAGGGAGATTTCAACTTGAGTGGGGGCTAGCATGTTTGGGTCTATTGAATCATATGGGGTGGGTTGAGGCTCTTCTTTTGGTATATACAAAGGATGACTTGGAGCATAAGAGCCTATGCGTGGTGGCAGCTGCCCAAATAGAGGGTGAGAAGGATCTAATAAGGGAGGAGGTCTTCCAAAATTGAAGGCTCCTACATTATCCATCTGAAAGTTTTCCATGATTGTTTATTTGTTCTTGTCTATAATGGCATTCACTAATACTACATTTCCTGGTTGGTTCATGAAAGCTTCAATGTCAGTATGTGATGGTATAGCATTCTTTGAGCTAAAGAATGGTTGAGTGCTCAAGGAGAGCGATGTTGTTTGATCCAAATGATAGGGCTCCATTGTTTCCTTCTTCTTCTTGGCTAAGCGAGTGATGAGTGGCATGAAAATGTTCCTAGGGATGAGATGCAACAATGTTGATGGATGCAAAGGGGGAAGGCTTTTCTATGCAAATGATTTCCTAGGCTGAGGCAAAGCTATATGATAAACCTAAGGAGGATTGGGTTGGGGATTCTAATCTTCAAAGATATGTTGCCAAAGCATGAAAGGTTTGCTTTCCTATGTGCAAGTTTGGTGGTGATTGTGTCAACTTAAGGATAAACTGATGATCCTTTAGGAAAAACATGAGATTGACCACTTGTGGATTTCAACCTTTAGCTCAAGGCGATGAGAGATGACAAGTGACAAGGCTAGATTACCCTAGACAAAACTCTATCAAAGGGATAACCTTCGTGAGGCTAGTGGATTTGCAAGATGGTAGAAATGGCAGACTTTTGGCAAGGTGACAACAATTTTGAAGGCTTGGATGTGAACTTTTTGATTGCTGGCTAGATGGTTTGGTTCTAAGGAAAAGAACTAAATGAGATGGATGAGCTAAAATGCTTAAAGGGATAACCTAAAATGGTTGGCTTTCCTAAAAAGATGACTCTAAAGTGAATCTTATGAAAGAAGATGTGGAGAAACAAGGGGGTCTAATCATAGAAATCATGCTTAGTTGGTAAGGCATAAGCAAGGTTAACTCCTAGATGTTTGCTAAATCTGATAGTGTGATCTAACCAGGCATCTTGATGGGCTTCGATAACATCTTTTTCTTCTTCTTTGTAGAGTTTGGCAATTTGAGGGCTTGGTGTTGCTTCCTTTCTCTTGGCTAAAATTTCTTGGTATGCCTGAGATGGCTTGAGTTTGCTTTGTGAAACTTCTGTTTGTGTTTGGGTTGTTCTGACATAAATTTTTGAATCTACTTGTCTTTGAAAGATCTTAGTTGTTTAGCTTCAACTTGTTCAACTTTTGAAACAGGCAGTGACTATGCTAAGTGTAACCTAAGCTAGGATTGACCAAGTTTGATAAACATTCATTCAACAAGTAAAAGATCAAGCAATAGATAAGAACAACTAGATAGAGGTTTTCGATTCTCTGGATGTGATACTTGCACCAAGGAGTGTGTATGTTTTACAAATGTTTCGATCAATCACTTCAAACACATTAACATCCTAGATGGTTGTCTGCAAGGCTGACAGTTGGTTTAGCTAGGGAGTCCTCAATATACCCAAGGTACGTGAGGCCCAAATCCATAAATGAAACCAAAACAATGTCACACAGCCAAGAGGAGCGATAACCCACTTCTCCTCTTTCACTTCTCAAGGTTATAAAGTTCCTTGAGGCTTAGCCCAAGTGACAGAATTTTGATCCCAAGAGAGGTGTCTTTGGATTCACCTCTCGATCTTTATACTCCGCTAGAATTCTGGAGTTGAGTTCATCCCTTGAGGTGATGAAATCCTCGAGCAAGCCTCCTAAAAAAAGAAGCAAGGTTTTGGATCCTAGTCTTATGCACTCAAGATAGCCTCAAAAGACGACAAGGGGAGAGAAGATTTGGATGACCTTGGGCTAAAAAACATGTTTGTTCTTTTACCAACTAATTCTTATGTGTGCTTATCTAGACTTTTCAAGCACTCATGTTTCAGATACAATGTTTATTCTAATCTTGAAGTGTCAACAAAAGTAAAATTGATCGAAGAATGCAAGCAAGAAGAAGAGTTAGGATCAACAAGAAAATAAACCAGCGCACCCGAAGGCCCTCCACTTAGAGTATCGATTGATTTTCTTTAAGGCATTCAAGATTGAGTGTAATTTTGTTTTAAGCCTAAAACAAAGATGTGTGTAAAGCTTGACTTCAAGCGCGCACTCGGAGGCCCTCCACGTCAAGATTTGTTCAATTTTTTATGCCCAAATGAAGTGTTAGCGAGACTAATGTGCATTCAAGAAATTTTCTATCTTAGAAAAACCAATAAAAACTCAGCTGAGTGGAGTTTGATTTTTGTGGAGCACTTAACACCCTCTTAGGTAGACCCATCCCCATATATAGTGCTTATATTGATACCAATGGTTAGAATGATGGGTGATTGAAGAGGGTGAGTCCAACAACAAAATCACTCAAAGTGTCTTTATTTGTTTTTATAACTTAGAGAGTTTCTAAAATGTGAATTCTTTTTATGCCCCAAAAGATGAAGTGTGATGTATCATAATGATTATTTGATCTGTGGCATTCAAGATTGGATTTGTTATGCATTCCAATGAAAAAAAAAAAACTTGATTTTAATCCATGGCACTCAAGAGTGATTTTAGCAAAATGCATTCAAAGACGAGTGTTTAAACATTCAAGTTCTTTCCTTCAAGCATTTAAGATTGATATTTTGCATGTTGTTTTAAGAACTTTGAAGTTCTTTTTTTAAACCTTAGATCATTTAAGATTGAGTTTGTTTTTACTAAAATTCAAAGAGGAAGGAATAGGGATGCTTTTCTTTCTAGTTTAGATCATTCAAGATTGTTTTTGACTCAAAAAAAAAGACTCTTTGGAATTTGGTTTTCATTCAAGATTTTGTGTTCTAGTTTGCATGTTTTAAGCCCAAAAATGATATTCCTAGATTGTTTTGATGCATGAAAAACCTAGGAAACATTCAAGATTTTGCAACAAGACATTTGTTTGGAACAAATAACAAAGCTTTTAAGGACAATTTTGGCAACCATTTAGGACTCTTAGTTTTCATGAGATTTTAAAAGAACTTTAAAATATTTGCAAATGAAGTTCATTTTATCCCTGATTGATGCTTTGAGTCCGATTTAGAATTTTGTGTGCACTTTGTGTTGATTTTGAACCTTTTGAAATGGAAACTTGAAGTTCTTTTTAAGTTTCCAAAAATGAAGTGTTCCTAACTTTGCATGAATGCATCTAAAACCTTGCTTTTGCAAGGATGCAAATGATTGGATTGATTTAGTTTCAATTGTTAAAAGATTTTTCATTTTTTGAAAATTTTTAGTTTTTAATGGATTTAATATGATTTGGGGGTTCATTTTAAGCACTAAAACAAGGTGTGTATGATTTTCCTTCCTTAAAAAAAAAAATGGCCAAGATCCCACAAGAAGAAGAAGAAGAAGTAGACGGAATAGAAGAAGAATATAGGCAAGAAGAGGAAGAATAATTCCAAGTGCTCCATCCACCTATAAGCTTGAAAAATCTGAAAACACTATGAGATAGACTATGAGTTCCTTTTTCTTCTACATGCTTATGTGGACCTGCAAAACCAATTTATACAATCCTACCAATCACCAAATATAAGATATTAGCCAAATTAGCATAAAAACACATTAAAATGGCTATAAAACTAATGAGAATGATCCATGTGGGGTCCCACCAGGCATGCCAAAATGTATATGAGGATTAGTAATGCAAAGAACACTAAATATCAAATCAAAAGTATTCACAAAACTAAATAAATGTAACTTCCATATAGACTAAGATGAGCTCTCAATTGAGAATATGAGTCATTAATGGGCTCTCTCAATGAGAAGCTCTCTTGTTGAAGAGCTTTGTCTAATTAGATAGGATGTATGCTCGATTCTCCAAAGGCTTCAATGGTGTTCTTGATGAATTTTGACTTAGGTGAATGGATTTGATGTAAAATGGCTTCTCAAAAATGGCATTATGCCTTTACTTCATGATCAAAATAGCATTACTTTGTTACTATGGGTGATTGTGTTAAAATGGCTTGGGAGAGGATTCCTTAAATAGGCAAAGGGCTTGAGGGATCAAGGGCTAGGATGCAAGGATGGGAGAAAGCTTATGGAAGGTTTATATTGAATGAGAGGAGAGCACATGGATTGTGCTTTCTTATAGCCAATCAGAGAGTGACACATGTCACAGGGTCATTGGTTAGAGCAAGATGGGTTGAAGGGTCAACAAAGGAGGCTCAAAGTTCATAAAGACCCTCATAATGGCTTGTAAGAGCAATGAATGGGCTTGTAAGAGTCATTTATGGCTTTGTGGGCTTCATAAAATTTTATGGTTGGGATATTTGTGAGAGAGTTGAGATATTTTGACTTGGGTTGGATTAAGAAAGTCTTAAGCTTGACTTAAGAATGTGCAAATGATTAAGGCTTGGATTAGGCTTGGGTTAAGATTAGATTAGGCTTGTTAGAGATGGGAAAGTGGATGGCATTTAACGAGGGTGGGTGAAGGAGGAGATACTTGTTGGCTTTGCCTTGAGTTAGCAAGTCTTAACCCATGTTTAGGGAATATGACAAGGTTAGGGGGGGATTAGGATTAGGGTCAAAGATAAGGATTGACATCTTCTAGAAGAGTTTATGCTTTGGATGAGGATGAAGGCTTTCTAGAAGAGTCTAGAACTTCCTAGGATGAGGATAAATAAGGTTATTAGGAAATGAATAAAGTTTTATTTATTTAAAGGGTTTGGGTTGAGGAGATATTTATTAAAATATTTTTAATAAACATGAGGATTAATATTTAATCTTAATTAAATATTTTGAGTTGGGATTAGGAGTAGGAAATGATGGGATTACCCTTTAATCAAAATTAAAGAAGGATTAGAAGATTTTGGAAGAGGTTAGTGGTCTTAAGAAAATTGGCCAAGTTTTGGGCAAAAAATAAATTAATTATTTATTTTGGGATTTTTGGTCAATATATTAATTAAATAATTAATAAATAAGGAAATAATGTTTAAATAAGATTTAAACATTTTTGGGAGGGATTCCTTAATTAAATATTTTTAATTAAGATAAAGGGATTTAATGGCATAAAAATAAATTAATTAATTAATGATGATGTCATCAGAGATTTTTTTAGAAAATAAAAATACTTTATTTTCTAAGGGATTTTTAGGTGTCTACAGAAACTACTTCAAAGTTGACATTCAAGCTTATAAAGGCTTCCACTCCATATTCTTCCAAACATCTTCATAACAATATTCCAAAGGCTTCAACCCAATCTTCTTCTAAAATTCTCCTACCACTTCATACATCTAAACCTCAAGCTATTTCCTCCATGATTGCTTTGTCATTCCATCACCCTTCATGGTGTGTGTCAATGATGATCTTGCCCACTTTTTCATCTATCCTTGTGCAATCCTTTCAAGCCTACACTTAAATTATATCTATACTCCTATAATCCTTTCAAGACATGAACTCTTATCCTACTACTATCTCTCTTCCTTCACCCTATTAGCATCTTTGAGCATACTTATCTATGGTTTTGGCTTATCATGACTTATCTTTCCTATAGGAGCACTATCTAAATTGAAAAAAGATTGACCTATTTCTATAAAAAAATAGAAAAAGAAAAAAGTTTTCCTTGGTGAAAACCACTTCTTGTGGCGCCCTAGTAACAAAAGTAAAGAGAAATGAATTCATCCTATGGTGAAAACCACTTCTTTTGCTTCCTTGGATAAGTACCATGTTGAAAACCTAGTAAACAAGTGTTATGTGTAATTATTCCATCATCCATATAATCCCTCTTATTTCTTTGATCTTGAAAATGATGAGGTATCCTTGTGTATTGGCTATCTTGTCTAGAAGATTCTCTGTTGTGGTTTCTCATTTATTCATAGCCTTGATATCTAGATTCATTCTTATTAATCTATCCCATTTCTATCATATCTAGTTGACCCTTTGGTCTTGATCACAATAAAGAAAAACATGTTCCTTAGGTCTCTTGACATGTCTACTCTCTTGGATTGCATGCTTTCATGTTATCTTTCTTATTGTCTTCTACTACTTATGCCATATGCTATCTCACTTATTGGCTTCACTACTTATCCTATATGCTATCTTGCTCATTGCTTCTATTGCTTATCAAAAACTTGCTTCATATGGATATCTTTCTCTATCTTTGGTACTCTTGAGGAGCGTAGCCTAAAGGATCACTTTCACTTGCTTCATACTCCTTTCTTATCTACTATCTCATTTCTCCATCATGTCCTATACCTTGCTAGACATTGGGAGAAAATTATGTGATCTTTCTTGAGTACTAGTAATCTCTAAATCATTCTAAAAATTCCAAAAAAATCATATATGATGCTGAAAATTTTGAAAAAAATGTAAAATATCCTAAAGACATGTTCATCCTAGTGAAAACCTAGCAATAGACTCTTTTATGTAACAACAATAAAACAAAAAATTAAAAAATTAACCAAAAAAAAGAAAAAAGTCTTGAAAAATATGCCAAGTGGTGAAAACCTAGAAATAGGAGCTACTTTACACCCTCACACTTATGTCTATCAGTCTCAATCACCCACTCTATAACACATATCCTACCTTGGAATTGTTCCATGTCCTTATCTTGGGGGCACAACTACTTAACCTTCTTTCACAACTCACAAAATAATGTTTCTCAAAACTACCCCCCTTGACATCAAGTGTTTCTCAACACTTTTTATATAGTTTAACTATAGTCTCAGATGTCACAATATTTCTCCCTATCATAATCAAGTTTTGAAGAAATCACTAAGTGACTTATACGCACGCACTTAAAAATTTAAACGAAAGATATGATGAACTTTATCTTTTTTGTGTGATGTCTATGATGATTTATTTTCTATGTGTTCCCTACCTAATAGTCTTTCGAGGATATCATGGACTAGAAGACTGGGGGCATGGGGTATGTTTTCTTTCTTTTTGCTTGTGGGTATACTTTGTTAAGTATAAGGTGTTTAGAGAATTCATCCTTATCTCGCTTGACACTTTGGACCTACAATGTAGCATCCTTATCTACTTTTGCAAGACCACACTTATGGCTTATCCAAGTGTTTATGCCTTTATACATGTATAATTTTGTTATACTAAACTCAAAGAATCTAACTACATAGTCATCTTTACCTGTGTGTCTTTGATGCATAGGTTGGATTCCCACATTTTTATCTGATATAGATCATATTCATATCCTCATAGTTTATGCTAGTGGTGATTGTATAATCTTTCAATGTCCCTAATAAGGATCGATGATAAAAACTATAACCTAATTATGTAACCCTTGCAAATCCACCTTTCCATACTAGCTTGCATTCTAGGTTTTGTTCTAGCTTAGCTTTTCATTTTTTATGTTGAGAGAGCTCTCTTCTTTATCTTTTATGGACTCGTTAGCTAACTATGTTCATCCTTCTCTTGCCTCTTCTCAATTTTATCTTATCTCTTTCCTATTTCTCACTTCTTTTCTATCTTACCATCTCATTTATGCTTTTGACCTATCTTTTCTAATCTCAACATCTTGGATCCATTTTTTAGATTGAAATCCAAATTTTGGTTCATCTTGCTAGTCAAAATTTCTTCAATCTTCTATGTATTTGGATGACATATTGAGGCTTAATCTTTGAATCTTGTTGAGGAAATCATCATTTCTTCATCATTTATACTCTCTTCCACTCTTTATTTTCATTTCTATTTCTTCTTTCTTCTTTCCTTGACCTAATTCTTATGCTTTATCTTTATTATTCAAACTTAGTCAAATTGGGGCATATCTTCATTTCTTGGTGATCACTCTTTGGTCTTAATCTCTTATCTATCATCATGAAATTTTATTTGTTCTAACTTGATCAAATCTATCTTATTTCTTCATCTCCTCTATCTCATTTCAATTTCAATCCTGAGCGGATAGGAATATTTTATCATTGTTACAAATTGCTTTCTTCTATAACAATATATTTTCTCTTGGTCTATCTTCTTTTCTTGGTGTTAGTACTCTTCTTGAGTTCTAATATGGTCTCTATCCTAGTGTTCAGAACTATTGTTGTCAGACTATACATCTAGGACTTGGTATCTTTTTTTGCATTTCATTCTTCAAAATTAGATCTCTCTATGTATTGCTTCCTACTTGGCTTATGTATTCTTTAATTTCATGTGTTCCTAAATAGATCACACATTAGTCAAAGAGGGGAAAATGTATTCACCCAAAAATGGTCATCTAGACTATGAGCCCTATTTCTATCTTTTTTGCATAATTTATCTAATGCTTATCCTTGATTAGATCTCCAAAAATCAATTTATTTGATTTTATCCTATGGTTTGACCACTTTATCCTAAGTTCATATTTAATTAAAAGAACACATCCCCCCTTTTAATTAAATAAAATTACCCACTCATCTCTTATCCTAATTTACACACACAAAGTATTATTCCTATTTTAGAAATAAAATCTAAAAGGAATTTTTGTCCCACATAGGGGACAAAAGTCAACTCTTCGTCACGATTGGTGGAAATGCTTGTGCACATGGAACACTCCCACCTTCAAACTTCACCCTTGATCACATGCATCTTGCCTCATGATCTCTATGTATAAAAGGGAGGGATCTCTCCTCATTCTAAAATATTAGTCTCTCATGATATTGTTGTGTTGCAGGTTTTCCTAGTGATTTTGGAGGCTTGAAGCATTCTTGCATTTTTGCATTTTAGCTTAGCTCTCATTCTACTTACATTATGGCATAATTTTCAGCTTAGTTTCCTTTATGCTTTAGCTTAGTTCCCTTTGTTAGCTTGCATCTACATTGAATTTTATTCTAGATTCTTGGATATTGGCACTCTTGCCTCTACTCTTTGAATCTCTCATTCTTGCAGGGGTTGCATAGTTTGGTTCATTTGAGAGCCACCATCTCATAGCCTTTGCATATCATAGATAGAGAGCTATAAGACACATCTTGAGACTCCCTCTTCTATGGGTTCTCTAAAGAATAATGGTTTATATAATTGGGATACTTTTTGTATAGAATTTATAAAGGAAAAAAAATTCTTTTTTGTAAGTAGTATCCATTATTGTATGAAATTTGAAGTGCAAAAAGGAGAAAATTGTTTGGTGAATGTGAGTAATTGGTCAAAGGGATTATTGGATGTGAGATTTTTGATCTAGTTACAAGATTAGGATTAGATGTATGGCTGACATGACAAAGGAAGGAATTACTATTCAATTTTCTTGTTCTAAAAGGAATAATACAGAGATCATCTAGATAGTGGGTTCATTGGTCTTAACCTTGAAGTTGTTTGGGTAGTGGGTCTAGCTATCTTCCACAACTCCTAACAGGGTTGGAATCTGTTAACATGGATTCAAAGTATCCTAAGAAAGACTCATATGTATTGAGTGTTGTTATAGACTCCTAATAGGGTCCATCCTTTGACAAGGAATATTTATATTAGTACATCATCTTGTGGGTACTAACTCCACCAAGTTTTTTCCTTTGATCAAGGGTTTCCCTAGTTAACATATATGGTGTTATTGTGTATGAGTGTCTTGTTGTGGTTTCAGATTATATTAATCATATAGTTAAGTTTGTTTAAAGTTGATAATTGTGATATTAGTTGGACAACTAATTCACCACCCCCCCCAAACCTAGTTATATTGGTGGACTATATATTCTAAAAGTTAAAATTGTGGGAAAGTTTTCCCATCTCAACCTACCATCAATAACACATTGCCTAAACTTGTCCTAGATTGAGAATAAAGATTACCTTTCTTCTCATGTATATACTAGTCAGAAGGGTTTACCAGTTTCAACTTCTATCAAAGGGGGAGACGCTTCCCAAAGGATGATGAGCTCACTAGAAGCACTGCTAGGTTGTTGCTAATGATGTCGCTAACAAATTTTGGTACATGTGTCACATATTTTAAGGGTTCTACTTTGCAAGAAATAACAAATAACTCAAATATGTGTTAAAAGATACAATCTTAAGACATGCAAGACACTTTGTTCATTCTAATTTTGAAGCTTTTAGGTTTTTTCTATCTATGACTTTGAAGACACTCATGATTAACATGTGAGCTTCTTTCTAACTTTATAGTGATGGCCAAAAAAATAAATTTAGTCAAAAAAAAAATCATGTGTAAAAGCTTTGAAAATGATGGGCATAAAAGCATGTTACTTTAAGAGAATTCAAGAGTTTGTGATTTTTTTAAAGCCCTAAAATTGAAGTGGTTGGAATGTTCATTTTAATCCCAAGATGAAATGTGTGGTTCTTTTATCCTTTTAAGCATTAAAGAATTCTTTGATAAATGCATTGTTCATTTTAGTTCCAAATTTGAGGTGCGAAGAACAGCATTAATTTATTGGCCTTTTAACATTCAAGATTTGATGAAATTTATTTTAGACCCAAAATTAAAGTGTGATTTAGTGAGACAATAATTAGAACATGCAAGTTGAATTCCCAAAAAATAACTTAAATGCAAAAAACTTGCAGAGAGTAGTTAGAAAAAATATCACCTTCTCAAGCTCTTCTACCTACAAAATTGTCTCAAAAAATATAAGTCTATGAGACAATGATCCCGCGGAAATGAACATGCAATCCTACAATTGGAGAATATGGTCAAATGGGCAGGAACATTGTCTAAAAATTGAGAAGAAAAATGATAAAAGTGAGCCACAAACAAAATACTTACAAAGCCAACTTGCTAATTAGTGATCCAATAGATATAATAAGTGCTCCCACCAAAGAATTTAATCATGAGTTTAAGGAAAAGAATTAGGTTACAATTACTATCTTTAGGTTTTTAATACAAAGCGATCCCACAAGTAATGCAAGTGAACTTGCAAGCATGTACAAGTGATCCCACATATAGAATGAAGGAGAGAACAAAACAAGAGGACACAGATAAGGAAAATGGCCATGTGATAGAGAGCACAATATTTTAAAGTGATCTCACCTTCGTGGATTCATGCTCCTACAAATACTTTCTCTCAAAATCATGGTTGCAGGATTGCAAAAAAAAACATTTAGAGGTTTTTTTGTGTGAAAAAGGGTGAGATGATTAGGAACATGTTGTTTGGATTGGCACCTATAAACCTACAAACAAAGTTAAAAGCCTAATATGCAAAATAATAAACACAACACTTTTTTTTTGGACTAGTGAACATAAGCACAAATGATTAAGAATGAACTAAAAGTATGGTCCCACCGAGCATGCCAAAATGTATGCTATTAGATTAGTTGTACAAAGAACATCAATATAAACTTAATATTCACAAACTAAAATAATAACAAAATAATAATTGACAAAGGAAATAGAAAAAGAGAATACAAACCAAGTATGGTGAGCTCCCCAAGTGTAACCTTGATGCTTAGATATGTCCAAATTATGGTACGTTTGCTCAAATATGCTCAATCTTCAAATGATGCATTATGATCGAGTATGAATATGGATGAATGATTCAACAATAGAGGTGTAAATGTATTTTGACTTGGTGAATGTGCAATGGATAACTTTGGTTCTCAATGGAGCATTGAAAATTTGCATAAAAAGTGGATAATTTGTGAGAGGGGAAGGGTCTAATTTATAGGCCAAGGGGTAGTGAGTGTTGGAAATATAAGAGGAGTAACTGAGATGGGAGGGGTGAATTAGTTACCACAAAAATAAATTCAAAATAACTTAGATGTCAATAAAAATCAAAACTCTGATTAAGTTATATTCTATTGTAACTCGACAAACACACATGTATTCAGTTTACACTAGCAAATATTATAACTCAGTAAACACTAAAATAGCAGTAGTAACTCAGCAAATGCAAATCTTAAGATATTTTCTATGATTAGCCTTATTTAACATAGTTGCAAACACATAAAAGAAATAGCATGAACATGAGTGACACCAAGATTTAACATGGAAACCCAATTTAGGAAAAATCAACAATTGCAACTAGTTGCTATTTTTCACTCTTTTGAAGTGAGCCCTATGAGGAGCCAACCCTATTAAAGGTTTAAAAGCACACTGTTAGTGTGACCCTATTAGAGGATTTGATCATCCTGTTAGGAATGGCCTTGCTAGAGGCCTTTAAGACACTTCAAATAGAAATGTCACCTTGTTAGAAGATTTACAAATAGTTGTTAAGCCAGCTCTATTAAGAGATTTAGATCACTACTACAATGATTAGAAAGTAACAATGAGATGACTTGATTTATGATGCAACTGAATTGTTGATTACATATTGTAGATGTTTAAAATCGTCCTAAACACTATATTAATTCATTTAAAATTTTCTTTGACATTATAGTTAATTATTTAATAATTAATTATATTTTTTCATATTCTTCTACTTATTTAATTAAATTTATTTAATTAAATTTATTTAATTAAATTTATTTAATTAAATTTATTTAATTAAATAGGTTCACTTTCCTAATGTATGTAAATTTAATTTAAATACTTCCCCCCTAATGCATTAAATTTATTTAATGCATAGTGCTCCATAAATATTCTTTTAAATTTAATTCCCTCCATTCCATTAAATTTTCTAATCTTATGATTAAATTAAATCATATTTAATTTAGCCTTAAACCTATCATAAAACTTAATCTACACCCATCACCCTCATCCTTCTAAGCCTGCCCACTACTTAATCTCACTTATTTATCCTAAACACCTTGATAAACCCCTTTTAGCTCCTAAATATGTGCTCACACATGTGTGAGAAACCTTTCACACCTCTTACACCTTTGTCCCCCACTCCTTCCTTTAAGTTTTCTCACACATGTGTGAGAAAACTTTGAATTTTTACCTTTGCATGGCTTGTCTCCTTAGCCCATGTGTCTCACTAGTGGCACCTCTGTGGATGCCACATGGATACCACCTCCCCAAGGCCTCTCTCAAACCTATAAATAGAGCCCTTGTCTCAAGCATTTGATCATCACCCTCATTTGCATCGTTATCATGTTAGTATGATTCTAGAGCTTTTTAGAGATTTTTATGCTTAGAACTAACCTTTGGTAGTTGTTTGCATTACTTAAATTTCTAGTTTGCATTAGCTTTCATGGTAGTATGATGTTGTATGTTTCTTTCTTGCATTTGCATTTCCATCTAACTTTTAGAATTCTTTGAGGATTGGCTCACTCATAGTCATTTCTTAAAGATATTCTCCATTCATTTAGTCTTAGAATCATTCATCTCATTTTGCATATCATTTATCATTCAAGGGATTCAATAGTTGTGTTTAGGAGAGCACATCTACATTCCTCACACTTGAGCACACCAACAACGCCTCTTATGGGTGCCCTTGTTGAGCTACTTTGAGATTATGTGAGGTCTTTTAATTGTGGTTGCATAAATTGTTAAACTCAAGTAGATTTTAGTTGTATCTTCTTTGGTTTCTAATCTTTTATATGCACATGTTACAACTGATGTTTGCTTGTTTACGTGTGCTCCAGACAGGTTAGGTTTTCCCATATGCATTTTAGCATGCCTAGTGGGACCCACATCCCTATTTTACTTTCAAAAAATTATCAAAAAACCATAACCCATTGTTAGAATTTGTGCATTTTCATTTGTGCTAAACTCAGTGTCATCTCTGAAGAACCATCATCTCTGCAGATCAGCATCTGCATAGATCAGTGCCTACACTTACCATTATCTACATTTTCTTTAAATCTACTTGTCATTGTATTAAGCCTAAGTTTTAGTGTCTTCATTATTTTTTTTGTTATCTGAGTGGTGGGAAGACATTAAAACTTGTTGTGAAACCCAAATTATCGTTTACAATTTTTTTAAAGAACTATTGTCTGTGATCCTTAATTCATCATCTTCGTTGTGTACCAAGTACTTTTTCATCTCTGAGTTTTAGCATCTACAAATTTAATCTTTCATCTATGACTAACAACTTACCACTAAACTACTAACCATACACCCTTATTTTATGTTATTTGCAAGTTTTGGCATCTGTGTTGTTCTATTGTCTATACTTGGTGTCTGTCATCTGCAATTTTTGATAGATTAAATTAATTTCTAAATACTTAATTCATTGATTGATTGCTTGGAAGGGATTTTAATAATTGTGTACTGTAGGAAAGACACTTTGGAAAACTTCCTTTTTGGTGATTTTGATCATTTAAAGGTTTATAGTGATTTTAATCACTTTGGAAATTTTATAGTGAATTTGATCACTTGTAGGATTAGATGGTGAATTAACTTGTATGAGATAATCACTTATCTTTGGAATGTATGTTGCAAACTAATATCTAAAGACCAAACACACTCTTGAATGCATCAAGCATAAAAATATTACACAAACTCTTGAATGACTTAAAGGAAATTTACACACATTTCATTGCAATGAATGATGCTCAAACACACTCCATTAAGGAACGAACAAGTATTTCATTGGAATCCATGTTTAGGATAGTCAAACACAATCTTTAATGCCTTAAGGAAATTGACATGCTTTGATTGGAATGAATATTTAGATAGAAAATACACTCTTTAATGCCTAAGGTCAATGAATCTTGCTATGAAATATTTGGATTTGGTGTTTAAAATGAACTCACTCAATCTTAAATGGCTTAAAGGAATTGGTTTCATTTTCAGCAATTTTCTTATGTTCATGATCGATTTACTTTGCTGATGAATCCTCACTTTTTATTATGTTGATGACATTGTCAAGTTGGAAAGAACAATGCATGCTTAAACATGAGTGTCTTCAAGAGTAGATTACAAAACCTAAAGCTCCATTGGGAAAGAACAAGTGTCATTTAACTCTGAGGCCACTTTTGTATTCTCTCCTCTTGCACCTTCAAGTGATCTTGAGTGCACAAGAAATAGGTGGTCTTGTTTATTTTTTCTA
The DNA here is from genome assembly GCA_028749045.1 of Cupressus sempervirens. Lineage (NCBI taxonomy): Eukaryota > Viridiplantae > Streptophyta > Pinopsida > Cupressales > Cupressaceae > Cupressus > Cupressus sempervirens. The sequence goes on from CM053787.1 coordinate 600,143,391, forward strand.
GCATTCTAGCGAAATATAAATATTGGGAGGTGAATCAAAAGACATCTCTCTTGGAAGTAAAATCTTGTCAATCTTGACTAAGCCCCAAAAAACTTTATACCTTTGGAAAGTGAAGGCAGATATTTGGGCCTCAAGTACCTTGTGTATATTGAGGACTCCCTTTAGATACTCTTTGTTCATCCTAGTAGTAGTCTTATCAGGATTATTGATGTGTTCAGCATGCTTAATTGTTTAAACATCCAAAACCAATACCAAACATCAAACAAGTTCAATAACAAGTGAAATGATGAGCTAAACTTTCAGTGAGTGAAATAGTTGTAAGTGAGTCCTCTTGACCTACAATTATTTTTTAGGAGTTCTTGTAGTTGGTCCACCATTTGAAAGTCATTGGGTCTTTTGGTCAAAAGCTTATTTTTTGAAATTGGGTTTATTTTGTTCCTACCATGATTGACAAAGTCAAACTTAAGAAGGTAAAATTGTCCAAACCATTTTCCTACAAGGAAAGGAAGAACCTAGCACATGGTGATAAACAATTCTGATACACTATCAAAGACATCAAGAAAGAAAAAGCTAAACAAGACCATTATGATAGAATCAAATACAATGCTAAACTTTTAAATTGGTTTGTTTTTCCTAGAATGAACCCAAGATTTTTGTTCCTAGTGAGAGAAGATTGAGTTAACTGCATAGTGACTATAACACTTTCATTTTCCACAGTAACCCCATTTCCTAATTTTTGGTCGTCCATTTGAAAAATTTCCTCAAGAGAGCTTAATCATTTGAACCTTAATCTTTTATGCATAAGGACATCCTAGTTACAAAACTTTTTAGATTACAACACTAGACCTTTATCTATAAGCAAACATTTATCATAGTTACACTCACTCATTTTGGATCACAAGTCCATCTCAAAATAGTGGGTAATCAATTTGGTGTCCTATATTTCCGAAAGATCACTTGACCATGTTTGGTAGGAGAAAGATACTTTTATCCTATAATCACACTTCATTTTCTAAATCAAGGTCTTTTGTTTAAATTTAGGTTCTTGGTCCTTTTATCACATAAGGTTCAGTGGCTCTCCTACACATTCTTCTCCTTCTTCCACAATCTTTCACCCATTGGTTTGGTCACTATTGTATGCTACATACATAATCAAAAAATTAACATTTAATCTCATCTCTCATTTGTTAGAATCATTAAGGCAAAAAGAGATGGAGAATTCTTTTCCTCCACAATCAGCCTCACTAAAGAGCACATTTCCCTCTAGTTCAAACTTTGGCATGCCTAGCTTAACATCCACATAAGAACTAGAGGATCCTTTCCACAACACAACTTTGGTAAGTAATTCACATGATGATAAAGAAGTGTACCAAGATGAAGATCCTATTAACAATAGCAATATCCCTACTGATGTCTAAACATTTCTTTCAGATCCATACAACTTGGAGATGATAGAGAAGTCTATTAGGGCAAACAAAATTGAGATCTTCCTAAACTTGGTTAAAGATGGTGTTAATGTCCCTAAAAGTTTTGATGAGAACACTTTGTTTAGACAATTTACCAAGGGTGGTGCTCCCTTATTGCCAACTCCAAACACAGTCCAAACATCTAGCAAAAGAAAAGAACCCACGTTGATAACTAGTGCCATACCTACTATTGGAGTTCTTTCTAGTAAAGAACATATCAGGAAGATTTAAGCCTGATACTAAGGATGACCTAAATCCTATATTGAACAAGGCTAAATCTCAGTTCTAGGCCAAACATTAATAGAGTCATTAGGACTCACTTCACTTTAGGCTCTACTAAGCCAAGGCAAGCAAACCTAAGGGATTACCTCTCCTTTAACTTGATTTTCTTCTGTGCAAGATTGTCTCTTATGTAATTTGCTAACAGACTACCAACTGCAATAGCTAATTACAACTTAAAGAAAGCACAGCACACAAGCTATGATTGACATTTCTATCTCTTTAATATATGAACATAAGTTGATTTGTCATTATGATTGTTATATAAAGGTGAACCAGCCATGTAGTTTTGAACTTTAGAATGGACCAGTGTCTTATCCAATGGGATATAGAGTCAAAGATTAGCAGTTTGGACCTTTTTAATCAACTTGTGATTGAAAGTGTCAACATTAAACTTTTAGTTTCATTCTGATTCTCATCCATTCCATACACCTTAAGCCTTATCAATTTATGGAACACAACTTCCCTAATTTTTGAATTAGCAGCAATCAATAAAAGACATACAACCTTTTGGATTGCATTAAATAGAAGAGAAACTTGTCTATTCAATCCCAAACCTACAAACATATGGAAAGGAGACAAAACTACAAAGATAATGATTGTTAAGGACAAAATCCTTCAATTTAAATCTTAATACTACCAATAGAACTCATTGTATGACACATAGATAAAACCATTGGTTCCCAATATTCCTTCTTATATTCAAGTAAGTATACATTTAAACTCATTCAGGTCATTATAGAACAAAAAGTGGATGAACTGCAAAATAATACATGACATATATAAAAACTCTGCAGACAACCGACCTCTACTGCTCATCTTGGAAATCCATAAATAGGATTGCACCAAGCTACATATGAGAGGAGGACACATGTCAAAATTCTAATGGAAAAAACAAGTTTTTGGAGGTGAATACAATAAATACAAGGATTAGTCTTCAAAATATCGATAAAAAAGGTAAGTAGTTGAGGACGTAGAAAAAAAATTAATGTTGAATCCTTTATCTTTTTCTTCCCTTTGTACTTTGATGCCCGAATGCACAAAATATCCTAGCTACCTCCAGTCAGCAGAGTCTTTATTCCACCTACTGCTTGCTAGACATAAATCTCTCTCTTGGTGGGCTAGTCAGTATTCTTTACATCTTGTAAATCTTGAGTGGCCTTGGTCCACCTAGCATCCATAATTGCCTTAGACTCAATGATAAATTTATTCAAATTTATCTCTGCCCTGAAGAGAGAATCAATTAAAGAATGAAAAGGGGAATCAGAAGTATCCTAAAAAATGGATGATGTAGTCTCTTGGGTCAAAATGTCATCAAAAGAGGTTGACCATTCCTTCTAGTTTCTTATTGTATTGGTATTATCCAAGATTGAAGGTATACAAGGTTCCATTCTATCTAACAATGTCTTTAATTTTCCCTATATAACTTGCAACTTACCAAAAAAGAAGCCACTTAATTCTTTCACCATTTCCAGGCTCTCCTTGACTGTGAAAATCTTATCTAGTAAATCTAGCTTTTTAGCCATTAGCATAATTAATCTATCCAAAAATTGATTGTAAGGTCCCCAAAGGCCAAAATTAGGTGTCAACCATGAGAGTGCCTCATTGCTAAATTGCTCAGCACCTTGCAAAGAAACAAAAGAACTATGAGCCTGTTGTGAGAGGTTCTTCAAAATATCAACCTTGTGGCTATTCATAGCTCTAAAGATCCCAATCTTCACATCACCACCCTTTTGGACTGAATAAGTGTCAATTATCATCCTCCTTGGTTGTGAGGAATCATTTTCCTCTGCATCCTTAGTCTACACCAAAGCCTCAGTAGTATCTTTAATTGGCACTGAAGTCCCTTGTCCCTCTTCTTGTGCTGGAGGTATTGTCTATTCTACTTGAATCAAATGTTCTCTAAGGGATGCAATTTCATCCTCAAGGGCATGTACCTTAGCTTCCAACTCATTAATTCTTTCTTTGTATACATGACTACTTCTGAGCACATTTTCATAGAGCTTTCTAACATCAATGTAGTCATGTATAGCTTGGGACAATCTATCGTCCATTTCCTCTACTTTGGCCTCATTCATAAATGAAAATTTTTTTAAGGCCTTAGATAACTCTGAGCTAGAGGTGCCTTGTAGAGTCCAAATTATCATGTTGGCCTACTCTGTGGTCTATACATCCATCAATCTTGGTTTGTTAGAAGTCGCGGCCATGTTCCAAACTATTAAGGACTTGGTGCCAATGTTGAAACTAGTCCCTCTGTTTAAACCATCAGCACCAATTGCTTCATAGGAGATGGCATTCTCTTGTCTTCTAATTTGATCAAGCATAAAAGCTTGTTCCAAGTGCCAACCTGGTACTAACAACATACCACTCCTATGGACAAGATCCCTAGCTTCCTCTAGAGTCATCACTTCACTCTTAGGGTCACAGGCTTGTAGCTTCTCAATTAACTCCATCCTCTATTGATCAGATTTATTAGGTTTCATCCTGAGGACAAGTTCACTTTGTTTTATTTTATATAAAAAATGTTTGAATTCATCAGATTTGATGAATTCATCATCCTCCGAGAATTCCTAAGCTTGGATAATCCTATCATCCAATCTTCTTGCTGCCAAGTCAAGATCTGTCAAACTATTTTCTGCTACATCAGCCCTAGCCTGGAGATAGTTCTGTTGGAAATAATCAAGACTAACAAGGTTACTAAGAAGGGAGGGGTGAATCAGTAACTCTAAAACTTTAAATTAATCTTGCATATTCACCATTCACCCATCTAATCTACTGTATGCATGAAAAGATAAACATTTATAACACATGAACACACTGATTTGGTGACCCAGAACCCTTCCAATTAGAAAGTAAAACTAGGGTGGGGATGATGCCCACAAAACTTTAATACTACAGTATAAAGTTGGCCTGTTAAGGCTTACAATGATCACTTCTAATGATCTGCCCTGTTAGGAGCAAGTAGGATTGTTAGATCCACCTTGTTAGAGGATTTACAAACATACAATGAAGTATGCACTCTGTTAGGAGATTTACACAAGACTGTTAAGTCTACCCTGTTAAAGGATTTACAAACTGATTCACCTGTTAGAATGAAGCAGTGGATCTGGTTACAACTAATTGCTAATAATATCCTTTATGCTTTGATAACCTGATGTGATAGATATAACTTTTCTGCATCTATGTTGACCTTGCTATATTCCTCTGTTCTGCTAGTGATTCATTTTCTCTCTTCTCAAAAATTTCCATGCGAAATCCCATCCAATTTCCTTTTTCATATGTTTTACTAATGATATAATACATCACATAAATACCATTCCAATATTTACTTAACAAGGTCAGCCAAACACAAGTGAACAAAACATTACTGAGTCGGCCAGATGGTATAAAACTTGGGTTCCTCAAACTGACTCGGTGACCTTTTGATACTCGGCATCCACTACAATACACTGCATCATCATGCACTCGGTAACAGTAGAGGCACGATCCATACTAATCATTCTAAGTAGCTTGGAACTTGGTAACCATTGGTGACTCGGTGAATATTGTGTCACTCGATAAAAACTAAATCCATTAACAACCTTCTTCACTTGGTAAATATTGATTCTTTCATTTACCTTGATCACTCAGTAAACACTAAGTTCTTTGTTTACCTTGATCACTCGATAAACACTAAGTCTTTCATTTACCTTGATCAATCGATAAACACTAAGTCCTTTTTTTACCTTGATCACTCAGTAAACATTGATTTCAACTGATGACTAGATGAGCACTGAGAACTTGGTAAACACTGTGAAGCTCGGTGACCACTAACTGCTTGGAGAACACTGTTCTGCTCGGTAACACTATGAACTTGGTAAATACTATTGAACTGCCCATAAGCTTGGTTTCCAAAGGAATGCTCGGTATGAGCTCGATAAGCATTCAGAATCGAATAAGTGTTGTAACTAATGACAAATATATCATAATTCCAACAATCTCCTCCTTTGGCATTAGTGACCAAAAACACTTATGAGCCAAAACTTATATACAATATCTGGCATACTGACGACTGATTCAGCTAAATATACATGGCTTCCTTACATATAACTCCCCCATACAATATACACAAGGTATTTACATGCGTTATATGACTTTTATTTAAAGTATCTCTTTGTCCCTTTTGTACATTTATCTCACCAATATTTCTTCCTGAGTATCTCTTTCTCCCCCTTTTTGAAAATAATGCAAAAGAATAAAATAATCTATTTACATAGAGACACCAAAATGTGAGATAAACTCAGAATGTACCTGGAGAATGAGTTGCAGAGTTTTATCCCAATTCTTTTGCAAGATTTTGCATCTGGATAGAGCTACTTGAACTTCTGCAGAGAGTTCAATCACATGTTCTGCAACAGAGAAATTGTTGCCATGGATCAATGTTTTTGAATGTGCAATGTGCTTCTGCATTGTGTCCATGATGGGAAGGATCATATTCTAAATATCTAACAATATAGATTGAATCCTTGCCTCTTCCCTCAACAATTCTGCCTGCTTCTCTGACAAAAATTTGATCCTGAGGTGATGAGATGGGCTTGAACTGGGGTCAAGCTTTAGGTTTTGTGTGCTTGCCTTCAGATCCTCATCTATCTTATTCAATTTTTCTCTTATCTCCTTAGTATACTTGGTAATATCACAAAGCTTAGCAAAAAGAGATGTTATATTATTAAAATAATTTTCAATGTTGGCCAAAACTGTGGTTAATTCAACCTATTTTATTGCTATATGCTGAGAAATGTGCTCAAGCACCTTATTATCAAACTTCTTTTCTACCTTCTCCATCAACTTTTCTTGATCGGAGGTATCCTCATTGAATTTATTGACTGCCTTTTCTAATTGTATCAAAATTTGTTGAGAAGTATCAACATCAACACCTATAGCCTCAGTAATTATATTCTGGGCATTCTCAATTATTCTATATTCCTTATCCCTTTCAGACCTTAGCTGCTTCTATGTATCCTTCATCTCAATTAGTTGACTAGCATACCTCATTTTTCCAATGGTAACATTTTCATAGTCAATCTTTGGGATTACTATCTCTATGTCTAAGTCAATATCTTTAGGAATTTCCTTTCCAATGATCATAAGTCTTAATGGTTACTTTTGTTTGACTTTAGTGTTGACTGATTTGACCTTAGGAATAGACACAGTAGTAGAGATGGAAGGACTAGCAATGAAAACTGGGATGCTTGAGGGTTGAGTGCCAATAGGAGTATATACCGGATCAAAAACTAGGGTACTTTCCAAAAATGGTGATACACTCAGTAATGCAGTATCTAAACTAACTGGGTCTGAAGTAGATGCAGATAATGCTAACAAAATTGTAGAACAAATTGGCATTGACAAAATTGTGGAACTTACTACTATACTAACTGATGATGATAGAGCTGAGGAGGCTAGCTCGATAGCTAAAGAAGAGGGATGCAGCTCGATAGATGAAGTGGTAGACACTTCCATTGTTGATACTTGGAGTTGAGATGACCTAGGGTTTTTTAAATAGTCACCAACTTACTCGATAAACCTTGCAACTTGCTGAAAAAACAAAACTTTTCATATTCTCGACCTAGCTCGATTAAGTCTAAAACCAACCTTGCTCAATAGATGCACCACAGTGAACTATGTCTTGTATTTGATATACTGACTTGCCATTTGCACTCCTTCATTCTAGAACTACTTAGGATATTGCTTGAAGATGCAGCCCCTGATCTTCCTTGATGAGTCTAATTAGAAATGGTGGAGTCACCCACTTCTTGAGTGACATTGCTATTATTTGAACTTTTTGGCTCAGTAGATTTAGGAATCCACTGTTGTTTCATCTATTTTCGAATGCTGTCAGCTCTCGCTTTCTTTTCATCTTTAATTCTTCCTATGTTCATGCAATTCTTGGATATGTGACCAAGTTTGGTACATGTATAACATCTTATAGTAGTATCTTTCTTCCTTAGGTGATGCCTTGCATAGTTAATTCCAATATGTCCATATTCTCCACAATAATGACATTTGCACCAAGTATTGTAATCCCAACCAAATAATGCATTGACAATTTTTTCTACTGGATTGAATGATTTAGATCTACACTCAGATGCCTTGTGACCTTGTTTCTTGCATTTGTGACATTTGCCTTCAAATTTTGGTTTCTCTTTTCATTCATTTGCTTTGTGACCATGTTGATTGCAATTGTAGCATTTACCATTGCTTCAACATTTGTTTGATGTATGTCCTATCTTGCCATAGTGATTGCAAGTGGGTCTTTGATTCCTTTGAGCACCTTGTTTGGAGGTTTCACCTTCTTCCTTGTATCCAATACTAGCTTTACTTTTTTGTCTATGAAGATTCTGCTCATTTTGTTGATTCAATTGATCCATATTTGCTTGAGATTTTATCATCCTTTCATTGACTTGTTTTTCAACATTTAAGACATTTTCCAAACTTTCATTGATTTTTCTTTCAGATCTTAGATCACTTTGTAAGCTTTCATTGATTTTTCTTTCAGTGATTAAATCATTTCTCAAACTTTCATTCTCAGATCTTAGATTCATAATTTCTTCATTTGCATTAGATAGTTGACCTTCAAGATCTTCATGCTAAAGGGATTGATTATTTCTTACCTCTAAGTCTTCATTTTCCTTGTTTCTCTATTCAAAAACTTCACATAGCCTAATGGATTAGATTTCTTGTTCTCTTTTGAGCTTTCTTACTTCTTCCTGCAGTGAACCATTCTTTGCTAGGAGTTCCTTGATTGCTTCATTAGCTTCATTTGAACTACTTGATGGTAAAAGGTCTTCAAATTTTTCTTCAATATATTGATGATCATTCATTTGTCTTGCAAGTTCCTTCCTTCTTTTCAAAGATTGTGAAAGATGCTCCTTTGCTTCTTTGAGTTGAGCCATGGCCATTTCTAGATCTAGCTTTTCATTCTCAATAGATTTGTCAAATTTGAATATCTCCATTGTCCTTGATCTTTGCTCAAGCTGTCAAACTTTATCCTGAGAACCACAATGCTCTGATACCAATTGTTGGAAATAATAAAGACTAACAAGGTTACTTAGAGGGGAGGGGTGAATCAGTAACTCTAAAACTTTAAATTAATTCTGCATATTCACCATTCACCCATCTAATCTACTGTATGCATGAAAAGATAAACATTTATAACACATGAACACATTGATTTGGTGACCCAGCAACCTTCCAATTAGAAAGTAAAACTGGGGTGGGGATGATGCCCACAAAACTTCAATACTGCAGTATAAAGTTGGCCTATTAAGGCTTACAATGATCACTTCTGATGATATGCCTTGTTAGGAGCAAGTAGGATTGCTAGATCCACCTTGTTAGAGGATTTACAAACATACAATGAAGTATGCACTCTGTTAGGAGATTTACACAAGATTGTTAAGTCTACCCTATTAAAGGATTTACAAACTGATTCACCTATTAGAATGAAGCAGTGGATTTGGTTACAACTAATCACTAATAAGATCCTTTATGCTTTGATCACCTGATGTGATAGATATAACTTTTTTGCATCTATGTTGACCTTGCTATATTCCTCTATTTTGCTAGTGATTCATTTTCTCTCTTCTCAAAAATTTCCATGCAAAATCCCATCCAATTTTCTTTTTTCATATATTTTACAAATGATATAATACATCACATAAATACCATTCCAATATTTACTTAACAAGGTCAGCCAAACACAAGTGAACAAAACATTACTGAGTCAGCCAGATGGTAGAAAACTCGAGTTCCTCAAACTAACTTGGTGACCTTCTGATACTCGGCATCCACTACAATACACTACATCATCATGCACTCAGTAAGAGTAGAGGCACAATCCATACTAATCATTCTGTGTAGCTTGGAACTCGGTAACCATTGGTGACTCGGTGAATATTGTGTCACTCGGTAAAAACTGAATCCATTGACAACCTTCTTCACTTGGTAAATACTGATTCTTTCATTTACCTTGATCACTCAGTAAACACTAAGTTCTTTGTTTACCTTGATCACTCGATAAACATTAAGTCTTTCATTTACCTTGATCACTTGGTAAACACTAAGTCCTTCCTTTACCTTGATCACTCGGTAAACACTGATTTCAACTGATGACTAGATGAGAACTGAGAACTTGGTAAACACTGTGAAGCTCGATGACCACTAACTGCTTGGAGAACACTGTTCTGCTCAGTAACCACTATGAACTTGGTAAATACTACTGAATTGCCCATAAGCTCAGTTTCCAAAGGAATGCTCGGTATGAGCTCAGTAAGCATTTAGAATCAAATAAGTGTTGTAACTAATGACAAATATATCATAATTCCAACAAGTTCTACCTTATGTCAGAAAAATACTGATTGCTCCCTGGTAAAATTTGCAAAGCTCTTTTCCTGATTTGCACAATTTTTTGTATTCTATGTCCCTTTTCCATCCAAGATGTCTGGGGTACATCCTCCTTTTCCACCTCAAGTGCTACATCAGGCTCAAGGCTATCTGGGCACACTCTTTCCTCCTCTCCCATTGGGCCCTCTAGAATTTTAGGGATTATTTCACCATGGTCCATGACCATCTTCTTGATTCTTTGGGGGTAAGGGATATCCATGTAGAAACCTAGGAACTAGGGATCAATCCTTTTCAATTCCTTCTCTACCCTTAGTACATCATCCAATTTTGCAAGTTTATTAGTTGTCTCCCCTTCCGCTATTATATTAGGGATGATTTCTTTGTGGGGTGATTCCTTGGAATTGTGTAACACATAATTTCTCATTTCCTTCAAAGTGGCCCTCATCCATCCCTTAGAATCATACATTCTATATGGGCCGGTACACAAATTGTAATGATGCAAAAAAGAATGAATAGGCTCTAAGGCTTCTTTGCCAATAGTAAAATCACAAATTTTAAAACATCTACACAAAAAGGTTCCCCTATGTACCTTAGGGCCTGAGTATTCCCTATTAACCATGAACAACTTCCAAATAAATTTAGTTATCCCTAATCTAGGAGGAATAAACTTTGGTAAAATGTGGGGTGGCTGGGGACAACCATAGACTCTCATTAGAGAAAAATTTGTAAACAAGAAAATATCCCCCCAATTATGATCTAATTTCTTTCCCTCAAGTAGTAGGGATGGTCTTAAGAGATATTTCAAAACCTCAGGGGCCCTAAAATACCCTAGGTCCAACATTTTCATTATGACAACACTAAAATTATTTAAAAATGACATAGAGTCAGAAAAGTGATAAGAGGTATCCCATACGCATGTCCATAGTTGTACTGGAAAGTATCCATGTAAATCAAAGGTTTGTTTAATGAAATTAGAGCTGATGTACCCCATGTTCTTGTAAAGAATTAAGTGCATCAGTAGAGAGTAATATGGAAAAGTGAACTCCCTCATTTCTCTAGACCTTTCCCTAGCAATATTATCCTTCATTATATCTAGTATATGACTAACATAGTCATATTCATAGGCATGGTAAGCATCCTATACATCTCTAGCAATTATATATTTAGCCCCCTAGACCTCATTAGATCCATCCTTTTCTACAACTTTTTGGACACCATATATGGTTTTGACAAAATAACTTTTGAATTTGTCCATGGGCATCTTCTTCTGTATCTTCTTTGGGAAATCACCCACCCTCTTTAACTCTCCAAGAATATTTTGCAACAATGAGGCTCCAGTAAAAGTATTGGGATTTGCCTCAAATCTTCTCTGTAAGTCCTTCAAATCAACAGGCTGGCCCATTTCTTTTGTTAACCCAAAAGTCTCAATAAAAGGTTCTCCATCCAAGGTCCACAGAACAATTCCATTATTCGTGTGAAAAGACTTGCTAGCAGGATTATAGCATTGAAATAGGGCTTTCATAAAATCCACATCTATGGATACCTCTGGGAAAATCAACTTGGCTAGGTTCTTCTTCCAGGGATTACAAATAGGAACCTTCTTGTCCTGGTTGTAGTAGAAAAGGTAAAAAAGCTTAGAACTAGTAGTATCAGAGCATCTAGCACCTCTACAATTAGCATAAGGGTCAAAGATGACATGATTATCTACAAAATTTGCATTGGTTGACCCTAGAAACAACTTTATTCATTCTTCCAAAAAATGGTTGGGCCTCTTCTATCTAGTTTTACCTCCCTTCGAGGTTGATGTCTCTGATATTACCATTTCAAAGGCAGGTATTTCCTCTACTTCTTGGTCTGGCATTTTGCGAATTTGCAACTAAATTATCTGCAATTGTAAAATTATGTCTCCTGCAAGCCTTGGAAACAATAATGCAACATATACATACAACACAGGATGAGCTCAAAAACTGATCGTGTGAATGATAAACAGTGACAATGGGAATGGAAAATATTATAAGTTGATATGCTCAAACCAACATTAAAATGCATTAATTTTACATATGTGAGAATGATCTCAATCCATTGTGTCAACCTAAAGAAGTGTCACAATAAATTTCCAACTATGCACTTTTCATACAGTATTCAAAATTGATTGGCTAAAAAGCCCATACTTCTTTTCTTGTCATTATGTTTGCTGTGAAGATTATATTCCATAATATTACAACAAGGTGACTAAAAAGACCTTTTGTAGCATCACAACATTGTATTAATGATTCTCCAACCCTACAATACCCACTTTAAAATATTTATTAGGCAATCAAAAAAAAGTGGCAAAGCCTTTTTCAATCATACGACAAAGCTTATGTCGCAACATCAGAAAATCTTATCTTAAAACCTTGAGATCTTATGATGAAAGGGCTATTGTAAGATCAAGGAGTGCATCCACTATCCATCTTAAAAAAAAATTAGTCCCATAGATGCTGATAATGAATACATCTGGTATGTGTATGTTGGCCTTGCTCAACAGGAAACTAACATCCGTCTTAACTACTGGTGACATGTTTTACTTTTATGACCTTTACAATCCTATGACAACAAGGTGTCACACCATCTCAATGTGCCTTGAATCTTCATACAATCATATGAAAAATCTTATGTCATAGCATCTCCACTCACAAAATCACACCCTTCGATCATGCGATAAGCATCGTAACATCATCGGGCCCCATTCTTTGCTTTACGATTTGACAGAGAAGCCTATAACGTAGAGTCATAACTATCCTTTCTCAGTGATCCCAACACCATGAATACACCTATATCACAACATCATAGAAGGCCCCCTTAAGGACAAAACATAACATGACGTGATCTTTTGATAGAAAGGTCATCGCTAGATCAGGAAGGAAAAGAAATATGTCTACAATAACATGATACAACACCTATCGTGAGATCACCAAAGGCCATCACACTTGTTCACGATATTTCGCTAACCCTCCATTGTAACATTGCAAAGAAAAATGTTCTTTAGAAAAAGAAAACATGCTCACTTATATGCCCCAAGGTTAGGAAAAGAGGGGTAATTGTGTAATCCACTAGGGTTTATCAGATTTTAAGAATATAATTACCACCCTATTGAAAAAAAATTCAAAATTTTCATCATAGTGCAAAAAATTATTAGTAGTAAAAATAAAAGACCATCACCTACATCCAATGTTTCAACACAACCAACATTCCAGTTGAGCGTAGTACATATTCAACAAATCATTAGTGCTATGCCCAGCACTACTACACATGCTAGTATTGTGTAGTCCACCTTGATAGGTCCAACTATAGGATGCTTAAACATTGGGCAAGTACCTACACAACCGATGGAAATTCAAACACAACCACTATATTGTTCTTATTTGCAAATGTGAACAAATATGGTGAAAACATCTATGCCAATTCTAATGACTAGATATCAATAAATTGGCCAAAGTAGCATACCACCACATCCACCACCTCATAACACATTTGGGAATCCATACAACTTTAGAGGTGGGTTTATCAATCCCCAAGAATCACCAATGCAACCAAACCAAGATCTAGCCTAGCAATTGCATGAACTTTGAAACTTGGTCCATACCATGAGCAACAAAGGGGTGAAGGCTTTATCTTTTGAGGAAATTTTCCCCTTTCCATTTCATATATCTATTAACATGATCCTATTTCCACCAAACTTTGAGATTCCTAAATTTAACGAATACATGAGAGAAACATGTCCTATCACACATCTCAAGGAATTCTCCATCTTGTGTCAAGAAGTAGCCTATAGTGAGGATTATCTTAAGAGGCTCTTCACAAGAAGTCTTGGAGGCCCTACACTAGAGTGGCTAATGAACTTGCCCAAGGGTTCCATTACTTCCTTCAATGATTTAATGGGGAATTTTGTAGCATAATACTCTTACAACATTGAACATCATGCCTCATTAAGTGATTTGTGCAACACAAAACAATGAAACAATGAAACACCTTCCAACTTTCTACAATGGTGGAGGCATCTTGCTAATTGCATGCCATATAAAATTGACGATTCCCACCTTGTGGATATATTTATCAAAAATTTGATACCAAAGATGTCTTTCCACATGAAGATGGCTAGTCCTAAAGACTTTTCTACATTGGTGAAGAGAGGCAAGAACATTGAAAATGGACTCTTCGAAAAGGGTTTCATTAAACATTATAGCTCTTCATCTTTGAATAATGACATGAACAATAACAACAAACCCAAATTTTGGTCTAAAAAAAAGGTTTTACCCATGATGGTGTCACCAATGTTAAAAGTGTACAACACCTCCAAGGTTGACATAGCGACAACAACAACAACAACTATTGTAACCGAAACAACAACAATTCAAACCATCACAATTAGAATAAAAAAAAAATCAAAAATCTCATAATCAAGCACAATGTTTTCCTCACAACAACAACAATACCAATAGCAATTACAACCATGACTATGATTGCAATAGGAATTTCACTAACTTTTGTGAACCCTTGGATTTCATATTCTAGAAACTAGTGGATCACAATTTGATGGTGTTTCCCAACACATGACCCTTTGATGAAGATCAACCCAAATCAAAATGGTATAGGGAAAATGAATATTGCAAATACCATCGCATTAAAGGACATGACACCAACAAATGTATCAAACTCAAGGTCTTCATTCAAAATATTGTTGATGATGGAGAAATTGAGGTAGAAAGGGGACCACTCTCTAAAAATGCTAAACTTAAGATATTTCAAAAGTCATTTCCTAACCACAACAATGATAATAACAACAATGGAAACAACAATACGAACAATGTAAATTGAGCTTCCACATCAAATGCACTCCACTATGACTATTCTACTAACCACATATCAAGGTTTGACTCCTTGTGTGGTAAAATAGAGACAAGTGATATATGTGGTTTTGACTCCATGTGTGGTCACATTGAAGAAGTAGATGTGCATGTGAATACCCTTGTCCTAAAAGCAGCAGATTGTGATACAACCACTCAACAGGGAAGAATCACTTTTCAATCCACCACTCCCAACCCCACTAATCCATTAGTTCCACATGCACTTACTGTGCCATCCACCTCACAAAGATCCACTTCTTGCTATGATGTATTATCCTAGTTAGGAAAGACTCCTACACAAATATCCATTCTTGAACTCCTCACCACCTCACCCATCCACAAAGAAATTTTGGAGACTACTCTTTTAGAGTCTCATGTTTCTCAAAACATTAATGCATCCCAATTCAATGCTATGATTTGAAACATTATCGCACAACAACACCTTTTCTTCACAGACAAAGATTTCCAAGGTCCTAGTCCACACCACAATTTGTGACTCCACATTGAAGTCTTTATAGATAATAGATCCAATTTGAACCTTTTTACATTGACGATAATCCATTTCTTGGAACTTCCAGAAGACCTCCTAGATATCAATAAAAGGATAACAATCAAAGCATATGATGACAGAGAAAGAGAATCAAAAGGAGTTATTATTTTACTACTAAAGGTTAGGCCAGCTATCATAAATATTGAATGCCATGTCCTAGATTTTGACTTTCCATATAACATTTTGCTTGGTCAACTATGGATACACACACTCAAAGCAGTACCATCTACATATCATGAATGCTTGAAATTTCCCCACCAAGGAAGAGAGGTCACAATCCTAGGTGATCCTTTGCCTTTTGCCTTTTGTAAAAGATTGGAAAATGCACCAAAAAATTTTAGTCCAATCAGTGAGTTTGCTAAGGTTATACCTAAATCTCTCACCATAATAGAATCACCTTCCACAATAATGCTAGAATTATCCAATAATGATTCCAATTCTCACAATAAAAAAGAGAAGGTTGAAGATACTAAGGTCAATACTACAAGAAAGAAGGATACTTTTTCTGACTTAGGAATTGGAGAGTATAAGTTCAAAAATGCCTTGTTTGTTGGACAATTACCACTCTCCCCCCATTCCTTTAGAAAACCTTCACAACTACCACCTTCTACAAATAAAGATACTATGCATGTTAAGAAGACAACATTTGAACATTGGGGTTCACTTAGCAATGAACATATAGAATCTAATATACTAGATTGGCTATATTTTGATGGAAAAGATGAACCTATGGAATTCCCCAAAGATGAATATGTTAAGGCCCCTCCCATTATCAAAAAAATGAGATATCATGGTACCAGACTTGGACCTAAAGAAGATGGAATTAGACAACCCCTTGAGGCTAATAGCTATCCTAAAGGACATGGTTTGGGCTCAATTAAACCCAAGGTGTCCTTTTTTGACAACTATTGTATGGTTGTCCCTAATTATGAGACTGAAGAGGAGGAATTCTTTGAAGTACCCTTCCAATACATTGAGTATGACCTAGAAAACCATGTCTATGCCATTACCATAGCCAACCTTTCATCCATTGACCTACCTCTCACCAACCCTGATATGATAGACTGGGACCTTTAGGACATAGCACTAGCTCTCAATATCTATAACTTTGACAAAGTAGTGATGGCACTCTTTGGCCTTAAGAATATCCAAGATTACAAACATGAGATCCAATACAATGAGGAAGCCTACTTTGGTATCCAAGTCAACTTTCTTAGTCACAAAAGTGAAAAAGAAAATAAAAATAGAAAAATAGAAGAAACATTCTCTAGTGAAAACTCTTTTAGAGCACTTTTGGATGAAGAAAAACATAAAATAAAGGATGCATCTCCTGGTGAAAACCTCCTACAGGCACCAAAATAGGGTGAAGTTGACTTGCCATTCAAATCTTTACCATTTGAAGAGTCGTCTATATTGAATGTGTCATCAATTTGGGTATGAAGAATAATCCACACATCACCTACATTGTAGCTACCTTAAGTCCTGAAGAAAAAAGGCAATGATTGAGTTCTTACATAAGGGAAAAATCAATTTTGCATGGACATATAAAGACATGCCTAGTTTAGACACAAATTTGGTTGTACATCACTTAATAGTAGATTCCAAGATTAAACCTATGAAGAAAAAGTTGTGCAAAATGCATCCTAAGGTAGCACTTTTAGTCAAAGCAGACCTGCAAAAAATGCTAGAGGCAAAGTTTATCCACCCTATTGATTATCCTGAGTTTGTTTCCAACATTGTTCCTATAGGAAAAGCATCTGGGGGCATCCGCATCTGTTGAAATTTTCATGATTTAAATCTTGCATGTCCTAAGGATGATTTTCCACTTCCTAACATAGACATCATAGTGGATTTGACTATCAAACATGAAATGTTATCTTTAATGGATGGTTTCCCTGGTTACAATCAAATCAAAATCGCAAAAGAAGATCAACATAAAATGACATTCACCACCCCATGGGGGAACTTTTGTTACCAAGTCATTCCTTTTGGCTTGAATAATGTTGGTACCACCTATCAACATGCCATGACTACAATCTTCCATTATCTTCTACATATCATAATCGAGGACTATGTTGATGACATCCTAGGAAAATCTAAGACACGTGATTTCCACATTGATGTGCTCAACACCATCACGATTTTTGAAAGGTTGGAGAAATATAAAGTGCACCTTAATCCAAAGAAGTGTATTTTTGAGGTCAAATCAGGCAAGTTGTTAGGCTACATTGTGTCAAGAAGAGGTATTGAGGTAGATCCCACCAAACGTAAAGCCATCATGGAAATACCTTCACCTACCATATTGAAACAACTCTATAGTTTTTAGAAAAAGTTACAATCCATCAAATGGTCTATGTCCCAATTGGTAGATAAGGTCCATCCACTTCAACATTTTCTTTGCAAAGATACTAAGTTTTAATGGGATTGCCTATGTCAGAAAGCATTTGAACAAGTTAGGGTATACTTGGCTAATCCTCTAGTTCTAGTCCCTCCAATTACAGGATGACCATACATTTCAGCCACTTTAGTTGCCTTATGTGCCCTTTTGGCACAACTAGCTAACAATGGTAATGAGCAAGATATATACTATCTCAGTCAAACATTAGTTGGCTATGAGTTGAATTACACTGCTATTGAGTGAGCTTGCTTAGTAGTAGTCTTTTGCATGCAAAAATTGAACCATTATATGCTTAATCACACTACACGTCTCATTGCCAAGCTAGATCCACTCAAATATTTGCTATCAAAAGCCTCCCTCATTGGTTGAGCTGCAAAATGGATCTTGATTTTAAGTGAATTCAACATTGTCTATAAGGATCAAAAAACCATTAAGGGACAAGAAACTGTAGCCTAGCTTGTTGAAGCTCCTCTTCAAGGAGATCGTCCCATTATAGAAAACTCTCCAAATGACACAAATATGACCATTACCCATAGTACACAATGGAAGCTATTTTTTGATGGTTCCTTCACACAAAAGGGATTGAGGGTAGGATTTTTTTTTGTTACACTGCAAGTAGACGTCATTCCTAAGTCTTATAAAATTTCATTCCCTTGTGCAAACAATATAACTAAGTATGAAGGATTATTCATAGGGTTATGTCAAGCTATCAAATGGAATATCGAAAGCCTTCTTGTCTTTGGAGACTCACAATTGGTCACTAAACAAGTCATAGATGAATACCAGACAAAGAATGAAAAGTTCTTGCCATATCACTGGATAGTTGAAGATCTTAAACAACACTTTGCAAAGATAGTCTTTCAAAAAATACCAAGGACTAATAACAAAGTAGCATATGCTATGGCTACCATTGCCTCCATGATTTCCATGCCTAGGTATAGTCCTAAGTGTGAGTTTCCTTTTGAGAATCTTTTTCTTCCTGCTTATGAGCAACCTAATTCAAAGCTAGTGTGTGAGATTGTCAATCTTGAGGCTTAATGGTATGCCAACATTTTTTCCTAGCTATGTCACAAAATGATTCCCATCACCCTCTCTCCAAATCAAAGAAAATCCTTCATCTATTAAACTACCCAATATACTATCTTAGGTGATACTCTTTTCTAAAAACACTTTGATAGAACCCTCCTCTGATGTCTCAGTTTAGATGAAGCCAAAATGGCATTAGAAGAGGACCACCAAGGAATTTGTGGTGCCCATTGTAGTGGCATTATATTAGTAAAAAAGCTCCTTAGAATGGGTTACTATTGGCCTACTATGGAAGTGGATGCCTATAATTTTGTGAAGAGATGTGTTCCTTGTCAGCAGCATGGCAATTTGATACATGCCCCTACCCAAGACCTTCAACCCTCCATCACTCCATGGCTCTTTTCCTATTGGGGATTCAATCTTGTTCGTCAAATATACCCAAATTCTGCAAATGGCTACAAGTATATTATTGTTACCACTAAGTACTTCACAAAGTGGGTTGAGGCTATCACATTAACCTACACCACTAGAAAATAGGTTTCAAAGTTCATCTTGAACAACATTATTTGTCATTTTGATATACCTTAAGACATCATGACTAATAATGGAATGCCTTTGAAAAATTAGGAAGTTGCCACATTGTGTAGGAAATTTGGAATCACCCAACATTTTTCACCAAATACTACCCACAAGGCAATGGCCAAGCTAAAGCTACCAATAAAACCATTTTGAAAATCCTAAAAACTATTGACATAGCTAGCCATAACTAGCACCTCCAAATTTCTCCCACCCTTTGGGCCTACTGCACCTCCATCTATACCCCCACAGGAGCCACTCCATTTTTCCTTGTTTATGGTTCTAAAGCTATCTTACCCATCAAAATTGAGCTCCCTTACCTCAAAATCTCTCTCAAGAATCTGATGTCCAAAGAAGAATACTAAGTTACTTGCTTGCAAGAGCTGCAACTCCTCAATGAAAGATGTCTCAATTCTCGAAACCACCTCCACATGTATCAAATTTGACGTTAGCTTCAGTTTCACAAAAAAGTCAGGCCTTAGGAATTTGAGGTAGGTAACTTAGTTTTGCAGCATAACATGAAGAACCTCCAAAACCATGAGAAGAAAGGAAAATTTGAACCTAATTGGCTTGGTCTATTTATCATTATAGCCAAATATGGTTATGGGGCATATCAGATTCCCACTTCAGAGGGAGATTTTCTCGTTGAGCCTGTAAATATCCAACATCTCAAGTGATTCTATGCTTGAGTCTTGTAGTTCCTCTACAGTGTTGTTATAGTCTCACAAAAAAATTTAAAAAATAGAAAAATTAGAAAACCCCAAAAAAATTCATAAAATGTTCCTACAAAAGACTAAAAAGAAGAAAAAGTTCCTGAAAAAAGTATTTTGGTCCATTATCTATAAGGCTCATCTCACTTCACCCCTTTTCCACCATTTCATCCCACCTCTGTGTAGAAGTCCTATCTAACTTGTGCTTTTCATACATCCAATAAAAAGACCTCTTGTCCATGAGGCTTCATTTCACTCCCATTTTTCAAAAGACCTCTAGTCTAAGAGGAATTTATTTTTCCATCAAGAGCTTGTCCCAATCCCATTACACTGAGCTTTTTCACTCGACAATGACTACAATAGAACCTAAACAAGATCACCATTTGAGACTTAATGATTTGAGACAATGTTCTTTTCATAGCCCTTTCCCAACCATTGTGATGATATTAGACAAACATATAGGATAAATCCTTCCTATGCATGGTATAACAATTTTCACATTCTAAAACTTAATGTTCTTGGCAAAAACTGTGGACTAATTGATTACTTTGTTATGAGGTCTCTTTTTGTTGATTTTCATTTTGTGTGTCAGTGGTAGCCTTTAGGGTGTGCCTTGATTTTCCATATTCTAGTATCACCTAAATGGCTTCAACTCACTACACGTGTTGTTCATGGTATGATATGTTTTTGATGCTTTAGTACATGTATGTCAGTTTTGAGTTATAATTATGCATTACTCACTAGTTGCAATGGTTTAGCACACTTCCCACCAAAGACCCCTACAAAGGCCTTGGGTGTACCTAGACCTCTCCAAGTGCATATATGTCATTTGTTCCATCATAGCTATGTAGACTACATCTATCATCCTAAAGTATTTATTGTTTTGAGAATCTAGTCCACACAAAGGAAATTTGTCATCTATGCTTCGATAGCATTTGGTGCATCACTCCTTTGCAAAATCAAACTAGGGTGTTCTCTCCCATATAAACACAACTGAATCCCTCAATATAATGTAGTTAGGATTCATGTAGTATAGGGTTTCATTATGCCCTACTCGAGACAAGGGTTCTATTTATTCCCCCTCCTATGCTACGCTACTTGGTTCCTAGGAGTAAGGAGTTTTGATAAATGTCAATTCATTAGATTCATTTTCATATTTACATTTTAAGTTCAATTACTTCACTTTGCATTCATTAGTGTCTTTTTCTATTACTAACATTTTAGGATATATTCATTGTCATATTAATTAGAGATTTTATTCATTATTAGACTTCATCATTAGTTCATTACATTAATTCATTAAGTGCATCCATTATAATCATCATCCTTAGTGGCATATACATCATAAAACATCTCACAAAGCATGTAGTACATCCATACATGTAATATAACACAATGCATGCATCTCATATTCACCATTGAACCTGCATCATTCACACATTAGGCATCATATATAAATCATAGGCAATATTACATCATGCACATCTTGCATTACAATGTTAGTATCCACATCATAGAAATCACATACATAAGAAATAATTATCCATATACATATAGGCCCATTGAATCATGTCATATATATATATATATATATATATATATATATATATATATATATATATATATATAAAGAATAATCAGTGTCTATGTATAGTCAGTATACAAAAGAATCATGTAGTGTCATCATGCACAAATGCATCATGAAAAACTCATTGCATCTACACCTCTATGTCAAAATAGCTGACTATAAAGAATCAAGTTGTTGGCTATGAGGGCACTGCCCCTCCTATATAACCTCCTCATGGAAGTTGACACTATCCAACTAACTACTCTAACCTATCTTGACCCCTATTAGTCCATGAACTTGAAGTCTCTTGAAAATTTGGCTACCACTGATTAGCAAGCACGGCATCATGATATAGGGACCTATAGTAGGCTACCTCACACATAGCCTATGTCTCTAGTAGGAAGGCTTCCATAGCCTCCTACATCACAACCATGGCTTCCCCAAGATATACTACCTATTTGGCCACATCCCACTGTCAGTGGTACTTATCAATCTATGCCTAGTGCATCTCCCGCTCTGCTCATAACATGCCCACCTCTCACTGTAGGGTCTCTATATTTGCTAGCTCATACACCTCCTCTTGCAACCCAAAATTGTTGAACTCTCCAGCATCTATCCTCACCTACAAGGCTATCAAGGCCTCCTGGGCATTGTCTACCCTAGCTCGTTGATCCTGAACCTCTACCTATAATGCCGCCAAGGCCTACTAGGAACTATCTATCCATGCTTGCTCCAATTGTATCTCACCCTGAAGTTGAGTAACCTCTATCTAGAGACTATTCCACTCCACCCTGACTATGTCTACATACTGTGCCCCTAGTGGTCCATGTACCTATGGCCCTAGTGGCCCCTATACCTATGGCCCTGGTGGCCCCTATCCCTATGGTCCGGTGGTCTCGTTGGTGCTAGTACTCTCCTCGGGTAGGCTCTAGGCCCCCGTACACCTCATTGTGCCCCCTATACTAGTGGTGGCACCACTGCTACCTATCTACCATCTCCTACCTCATCCCCTTCCCCCATGTCTACTCTGCAAGTGGTGGTACTTTGGGTACTATCAGTCGCACTAGCTATTGAGCCACCCACCATTGTGTATAGGTTGGCATCATATGTGCATCCTTCCAGTCCTATCCATGTACCCAAGGCACTAGCTACATTGACTACCAGGATATCCTTGCTAACCTCAAACTGGTCCTATGACCCCATAGCCTGTTGTACTCCTAAGATACCACTAGGTATACAAAATCTATCTAGGAATACATCATGTGTCTCCCAAACTATCACTTCCTAGAGGCATATACTTGATGAAGACATGGATGGTCTTGCCCAATTAGCCAATAGTCTATCTATGTATATGGGAGGTGTCTCTAATCCTTGCTATCATTCTCTCCCCCAGCTACTAGGACACTACCCCATCACTCCACACTGTCATAGGGTGTCCACTCAAACATAATGATATAATCAATGCATCTCCTCCAAAAATTGACAAACTCTGTGGAGGTATACTAGATAGGAGGCCTGTTTCGACATGTAAATGGCTCACTAGGCTACTAAGTCTCCCATCTGGTAATGGGCTATGTGACACCTATATGCTCCCATGACCATACCATGAGTAGTGTCAACCTTGGACCCATGGTTCACTATGCCCTATAGGCACACATATGTAGGTCATGATATAACTCAGTTACAATGGTTTGACCCCAATAGAAGACTGCACCATCATCCTATAATAATGTATTAAGCATATGGGTCCACCCAATAGGAAATCCATGCCCAACATCATTTGGTACCATCCTCCATATTAGTGGTGCGAGGTACATGGCAAGTTGGGGCAATCTCTTCTCTAGTACATCTCTCCATGTCAACCACAACCTCTGTATTGACAACCTCTACCATCAGTGCCCCAAACACTCTCACAAATAGGGATCAGCACCCTCTAGAACATACTCAAGGTACATTCCATGGATCAGCACTTGTAGAATCTATGACACATCCAACAAAGTGATTGTCACCTCTCCAGTAGGTAGATGGAAACTCAATGTCAGTGTATGCCACCGCTCAATCAAAGATGAAAATTATGTTGAATGTGCTCTCAAATTTGGCAACTTGTGGACATGCTCCAGCCCACATAGCCTAACGTGTCCCCACTTGACCTTGATCAATCTATCCCCTAGCACCATGGTCAATGTATAGTGCTCCCATAATTTGAATACTACCATCTCCATCTGCAACATAAACATGCACATGGTCAGTTTCCTCTATCTTATGCTACCCCCCAATATGGGACATCCTCCCTTGTTCTCTTTGATTTGTCCCAATCGGCCAAGATGTGAATTGATGCAAACACTCAACCATATAGATGCTGATTGGTACAAACACTGATTAGTGGAGATGATAGATTTTGAAGATGCCATTTTGGCATATCCAGTAGCTGTGCAGATGCCAAATTTCCTACCAGTAATTACCCAATTGTCGTCTATAGAGATGACAACATTGAGATCATTGTCTCCACCTCAGCGCTACCCCCTTTTTCACTCCTTTGTCATCTACAATGATGATAGGATGTATCCTATCATCTAAAAAGACCTCTTGGTCCCTATTTTGTCATATGTGCAGTCGACAAGGCAGAGACTGTCATCTCTGACTCAACCAAGTTTTTGGGCCCATAAATGCTATCTAAATGATGAAATCAAAAATTCTAAAAGGCAAGATAGCTGACTCACCGACGGGCCCATCTCAACTAGTGTCTAGTGCTCTTGAACGCACTATCTAAGCTACAATCTATTGATAGTGTCCATCCTTCGCTTTGGTTCTCTACTCTCTAGGTGTGCAAATGACTCTTCCTTGAGCCCCTTGGAGGCTTATATAGGCCCTCCAAGGCCCCTTTTTGAGCCTATGTCCTTTCCTAAGCCATGTCGACCCCCTATTTATCCCCAAGTCATGTAAAGTATTTATTTATCCCCTTTTCTTTTCTTCTCAAGACCTTTTCGCGAAAATTGCCCAAAAATTTTTTTCCCAATTGTCACTTCAACACCACTCCTAGGAATCCTATACTTTCTAAGAAAACCTATATTTTCTTTTCTTTGATATAATTTCATCCCAACATCACATCAAAGAGGGGCAAAATCTAGATACTTAAAATTGTCCTAAACTGTATATTAATTCATTTAATATTTTCTTTGACATTATAGTTAATTATTTATTAATTAATTATATTTTTCATATTCTTCTACTTATTTAATTAAATAGGTTCACTTCCCTAATGTATTTAAATTTAATTTAAATACTCCCCCCTTAGTGTATTAAATTTATTTAATGCATAGTGCTCCATAAATCCCCTTTTAAATAAATTCTATTTATTTAATTCCCTCCATTCCATTAAATTCTCTAATCCTATGATTAAATTAAATCATATTTAATTTATTCTTAAAGCTATCCTAAAACTTAGTCTACACTCATCACCCTCATCCTTCAAAGCCTACCCACTACTTGATCTCACTTATTTATCCTAAACACCTTTCTAAACCCCTTTTAGCTCCTAAATATGTGCTCACATGTGTGTGAAAAACCTTTCACACCTCTTACACCTTGTCCCCCCCACTCCTTCCTTTAAGTTTGCTCATACGTGTGAGCAAACTTTGAATGTTGACTTTTCCATGGCCTGTCTCCTTAGCCCATGTGTCCCCCTTGTGGCACCTATGTTGATTCCACATGGATGCCACCTCCCCAAGGCCTCTCAAAAACCTATAAATAGAGCCTTTGTCTCAAGCATTTGATCATCTCCCTCATTTGAATTTTTATCATGTTAGTGTGATTCTAGACCTTTTTAGAGATTTTTATGCTTAGAACTAACCTTTGGTAGTTGTTTGCATTACTTAGATTTATAGTTTGCATTAGCTTTCATGGTAGTATGATGTTGTGGGTTTCTTTCTCTCATTTGCATTTCCATATAACCTCTAGAATCCTTTGAGGATTAGCTCACTCATAGTCATTTCTTGAAGTTATTCTCCATTCATTTAGTCTTAGATCCATTCATCTCATTTTCCATATCATTTATCATTCAAAGGATTAAATAGTTGTGTTAGGGAGAGCACATCTATATCCCTCACACTTGAGCACACCAACAAGGCCTCTTATGGGTGCCCTTGTTGAGCTAATTTAAGGTTATGTGAGGACTTTTATTTGTGGTTGCATAAGTTGTTAAACTCAAGTAGATTTTAGTTTTTTTTCTTTGGTTTCTAATATTTTATATGCACATGTTACAACTAATATTATTTTGTTTACGTGTGCTTCTGACAGGTTAGGTTTTTCCATATACACATATCTCAATTATGGCTTGTATTCTTGATCTTTTCTGATCAAATTTATCTTTGTAGCCAAACAAGGATATTCTCTGTATCCTTCTAATTCACTTCTTCTAGGAATCCTCAAATCTTCTTCTATGTTCCATACACTCAATTCTCAACTTGACCTTGTATTTATATCTTACACATTGTCAAGTTGTCTTGAATACAACTTCAAATACATAATAATCATCTTCTTAGTCAGCTAGAACCAACAATTAAATCAATTGAATTCAATATGCCAAAATAAGAAAATCCTTCATTAGTCAACCCTACTTGGTAGATAGAGACTCAGAAATGATTTTCCTATGTTAACCAAGTGAACTCAATTAACATTGCATATTCACAAATTTCCTTTGGTAATCGAGTGAGCTCGGTTAACACTCAACTTTTGCAAACTTTCCTTTGATGCTAGAGTGAACTCGATAGAAATTATCTTCTAAACTTGGCAAACTCTAGGATGCTTGACAGACATGGGAAAATTTCTTCATTACCCAAATGAGCTTGGCATACACTGACTAGAAAAAATATGACAATTTGTGTAACATTAAAGACAATACACAATTAATCAATTGTTTTCTATTGGCATTGATGGAAACACAACATGTCATAATACAATGAATTTTTTAGAGCAAGAACAAAGTAAGGAACATATCCTTAGTTTCATTTTGATTCTCATCTCTATTAGTGTGAACTCCCTCCCCCTTTATTTTCTCCCTCTGTTAGCAAAATTTTGTCTTCAACATCTTCTTCTGATACTAAACTTTCTTTCTTTGATATCAGACCAAGTTCTTCCTCTTTGACATCTCTGGAAATATATACTCCCCCTCTTTGTAAAATTTATGTGAGATATGCTTACTAACTTCTCCCTCTTTGACATCTTATGAAAAAGATAATATTTGGTGAATATCAATATACCTTATGTGCTAATTCATAGGCAATGTGCCCTTCTCAATACTGCATCAACAAACTAATCTTCAACATGATCGAGTTGACGCATCACTAAACTTCATTTAGTGAGCTTTAGATAGGGGAATGACTACTAACTTACCTCTTAGATACAAAAATGCATCCTTAGATAATGGCTTGGTGAATATTTTTGCAATTTTCTCTTTAGTATTCGCATATTCCAATCTTACCTCTTTATCTTGTACTGATTCTCTCAAAAAATTATATTTTATAGCAATGTGATTGCGTTTGGTATGCATCACAAGATTCTTTGATATATTAATTACATTGTTGTTATCACATAATATAATCACTAGATCCTTGATTTCTATCTTCATACCTACTAATAGTTTCTTGAATCAAACAACATTGAAACAACTAACTATTGCTGCCACATATTTTGCCTCTACTATGGACTAAAAAATACAATTATGCTTCTTGCTTATCCAAGACACTAGTCTTTTACCAAGAAAGAACACTCCACCACTGGTGCTTTTCTATCATCAACACATCCTGCCCGATCAACATGTGTAAATATTTTCAAATCCAAATTGCCTCCTTTTTTATACCATAATCCATAGTCTTCAGTATCCTTTAAATACGTCATGATTCTCTAGATTGCCATCATATGATTTTCTTTAGGATTTATTGAGAATCTTTCCACCATACCAACTACTAATGCAATATTAGGCCATTTGTACACTACATATTGCAATTTTCCAATCATTGATCTATATGTGGTCTAAACTACCTCATTGGAATCATCTTTCTTCTGATAGAACTATAATCCAATAAAGAATTTTATCTCTTCAAACATGAATATCTCAAATTATTCACTTATCTCTTTTGAAAATGCATTGCATAAATCATCATTTCCTGTAAATAAAGTATCATCCACAAAGATTTCAGTCAACACAATTTTATTTTCTAGTCCTTTGATGTATAGGTTGTTATCATTTGTTCTTTGAAAACCAATCTTTATTAAAAGTAGTTGTGAAGTCTTTCATACCAAGATCTGGGAGCTTGCTTAAGACCATACAATTCTTTGTGTAATTTATAGAGCATATCCTTTTTTGTAGGAGCCACAAAACCTTCAAATTATTGTATGTAAACTTCCTCTTCAAGAATTTCATTCAAGGATGCAAATTTTACATTCATTGGATAAACTTTAAATCTTTTATGTGTAGCATAAGAAAGTAAAGTGGTAACACCTTCTAATCTAGCAATAGGAGAAAAAGTTTCACCATAATCAATACCTTATTCTTGAGAATAACCTTTGCATATTAACTTTACTTTATTTCTGGAAACTTTTCCATCTTCATTCAACTTATTTCAAAAAACCCATTTTGTGCCAATTACATTTTTATCCTTAGGTCTAGGAACAAGATTCCAAGTCTTATTGTTCTCTATTTGTTCTATTTCTTCATTCATAGCTTCAATCCAATTTTCATTAGCGAAAGCATCTTTCCCTAATCTAGGTTGAAATTTAGCAAGCAAAAATGTACCTTTTAATTTTTATCTTGGCATACGTGTCTCCAATGATCTAATCAGATGCATGGTGCCTTTTGACATATCTTTCTAGCACAAGTACTTTTGGTTTAGAATTTGTTCCACTAACCTCACCATGATCTTTTGTATCAAGCTTGGGTCCCTCTATCTATGACTTGGGTCCATCAAACTTATTTTTCTCTAGTAATAGCTTGGTAGCTTTTAACTATGACTTAGGTCCTTCAAATTGTGAGTCAGGTTGCATTGGTAGCAATTCAGTAGCCTGTGGAGATTTTGGGAACTTGGGAGGTGAGGCCTCTTCACTTCTAATTTGATTTGGAAATGTATCAAGCTCATAGGAAACAAACCTTTTGTAATCCTCAGGTTCTTTGGTGCTTTCTTCTTCACTCTTTAATACAAACTCATCAATTCTTACATGTGCACTTTCTATGATCTTATAAGTTGACAAATTCAAACATTTTTATGATTTACTTATGTAAGAGTATCTTAGGAATTGCCTTCATCACCTTTTGACATCAAATTTACCTTTCCTAGATTCCTTTAAGATATAACATTTTCTACCAAATACTTTTAAGTAACTTACATTAAGTTTGTATCCATACCATAGTTCATAAGGAGTTTGATTTGAGTCTTTCTTCAACTTACTCTATTCAAGGTATGCATTGCAGTATTGATTGTTTCCATCTAGTATTTTATTACAATATTGTTTTCTATCATTAAAGTTCTTTCACAGTCCATGATGGATCTATTTCTTCTATACCATTCTATTGTGGTGTACCAAAGGTTGATACGTGTCTCTTAATTCCTCTTTCAATGTAGAATTTATTGAACTCATTTGAAATGAATTCACCACCTCTATTTGAACTCAAACACTTTAACTTCTTTCTATTTTTTTCTCTACTATTGTTAGATACCACTTAAATTTTTTAAATGCTTTAGACTTTTCTTTTAGATACATTACAACCATCATTCTAGAATAATCACCAACAAAAAGAAAAAAAGTACTTATCTTCATTGTAACTCTCTATTCCAATAGGTCTACAAAGTTCTATATGAACCAACTCCAATACTTATTCTAAATGATAGTTCTTGCTTTTGAAACTAGTATTTCCCATCTTTCTAATTTGATAATTTTTGCATAGACTCATATCTGGTTTTCTTAAACTAGGAATACCTCTTACTCTTTTTTTCTTTCTTATCTTGATTAGATTATCAAACTTTACATGACATAACCTTTTTATGCCACAACTAGCTTTCTTCTACTTGAGTAATAAAACATGAAATTTCACTGAGATCTAGGTAGAATAAATTATCTTTTGTTTGTTTTCCAAACCCAACTAGATTTCATTTTCCATCTAACAGTTTGGCCTTCCCATTCTTGAATTCTACCTTGAATCCAATGTTATTCAACTATGCCACACTTTGTAGATTATACTTTAGTCCTTTAACCCAATAAGTAGTATCACATCTAAGTTCATTGGTTAGTGAGATACAATATTTTCCCTTTATGCAACAACATTCATTGTTTCTAAATCTTACACTATCACCATCATAATTTTCCATGTGTTTAGACTTTGCTTTATCACCAGTCATAAGATGTGAGCATCCACTATCAATAGTCCATGTATCATTCTTGCTAACATGAGAGATAAGTGCCATTTTATCTCCTTCATCATCAAATTTTATTTTATAGTAATATATACCATTTTATCATCTTCACTACTATCTGGATCTTTATCTATAAAACAAGATTTCTTACCTTTGTCCTTGTAGTCCTTGAAATTCTTGAAATCCTTCTTGCCTTTGTACTTGTTGTGCTTCTTTTCATCTGTGTCTTTTCCATTTGGACATCTTGTAGCAATGTGTCCAACTTTTTCACAAGAGAAATAGATTAAAATAATTTTACCAAGTTATACTTTCCTTTTCCTTTGGGATACCTTCTTGCAAGTAATGCTTCAATGGCTTCAAGATCACTATCAGAACTATCTTCCTCTTTACTTTCAAATTGCTTTCTTTTAGACTTTTTAGCATTCTTCTTGAGTGATACCTTGTCTTCAAATATAGACTCAAGATTTCCAGAACTAAAAGTATAATTATCATAGTTATCTAGTTCAAATGTAGTTAATCTACCAACTACAGCATCTAAATTTATATTGTTATTTGGATCACATCTCATTTCTTAAATAGTAGATACTCTAATTACATGGATAGGAAGAAGGGTTCTAAGCACCTTTCTTACTACTATTACATCTTCGATTTGTCCTCCAGAGGCTTTGATAGCACTGACATTGGCTTTGATTCTCTCAACATATTTTGCAATGTTTTCATCATCTCTCATTTCCATCTAATCAAGCTAACCTCTCAAGCTTTTTTCCTTAGCTCTCTTAATGTTATCATCACTTCTATAGATATCCTTCATTTGGTCCACATTTCATGAGTAGTAGAACATCCTTTGACTTCATCAAATTTAGCATAGTTAAGAGCTAAT
The DNA here is from genome assembly GCA_028749045.1 of Cupressus sempervirens. NCBI lineage: Eukaryota > Viridiplantae > Streptophyta > Pinopsida > Cupressales > Cupressaceae > Cupressus > Cupressus sempervirens. Next base: position 600,174,513 of record CM053787.1, read on the forward strand.
GCTATGTCAATCATCATGATATTATTATTTTCTTTTCAGTAATACCTTCTATAGTCATTATACCAGTAGTAGTTTTGTAAGCATTATTTAAGTATTTCAAACCTAAATCATTGATGTTTTCTAGATGCAACTACATAAGTTCCTTCCATGTTACAAAGTTGTCTCTGTTCAACTTCAAAATCTCTCTTCTATAAGACATCTTGGCATTTAGCTTGGGTCATTGAAACCTTCTCTGCAAACACCAAAAGCTCTGATACCAATTGTTGGAAATATAAGAGGAGAAACTAAGAGGGGAGGGGTGAATTAGTTACCATAAAAATAAATCCCAAATCCCTTAGATAGTATTATGTTGTAACTTAGCAAACACACATGCACTCAATTTACAGTAGAAAATTTTTTAACTCATTAAACACTAAAATAGCAATAGTAACTCAATAAATGCAAATCTTAAGATATTTTATATGATTAGCCTTATTTAACTTAGTTAAAAATACATAAAAGAAATAGCATGACCACAAGTGACACCAATATTTAACGTGGAAGCTCAATTTGACAAAAATCACCAATTGCAACTAGTTATTATTTTTCACTCTTTTGAGGTGAGCCCTGTTAGGAGCCAACCCTATTAAAGGTTACAAAACACATTGTTAGGTGTGATATTGTTAAAGGATTTGATCACCCTATTAGGAGTGGCCTTGTTAGAGGTCTTTAAGACACTTAAACAAAAATGCCACCTTGTTAGAGGATTTACAAATAGTTGTTAAGCCAACTCTATTAAGAGATTTAGATCACTACTACAATGATTAGAAAGTAACAATGAGATTACTTAATTTCAAATGCAACTAAATTGTTGCTTACAAATCTCAATTTTGGCTTGTGTACTAGATCTTTTATGATCAAATGTATCTTTGCAGCTCAACAAGGATATTCTTCTTATCCTTCTAATTTGCTTCCTCTAAGCATCCTTAAATCTTCTTCTATGTTCTACACACTGAATTCTCAACTTGACCTTGTATTTATATCTTAGACATTGCCAAGTTGGCTTGAATACAACTTAGAATACTTAATATTCATCTCCTTAGTCAAGTAGAACCAACAATTAAATTAATTGAACTCAATATACCAAAACAAGAAAATCTTTCATTAGCCAACCCTACTTGGTAGATACTAACTCAAAAATGATTTTACTATATTAACTCAGGGAACTTAGTTAACATTGCATATTCACAAAGCTCCTTTGGTAACCCAGTGAGCTTGGTTAACATTGGTTCCATCCAATATTTTCTTCATTAACTAAGTGAGCTCAGTAAACACTCAACTTTTGCAAACTTCCTTTGATGCCCAAGGTAGATAGTGTCTTCTCAACTTGGCAAACTCTGAAATTCTTAGTAGACATAAGAAACTTTCTTCATTGCCTAAATGAGCTCAACATACACTAACTACCAATGATATGACATTTTGTGTAACATCAAAGATAGTACACAATTAATCAATTCTTTTCAACAATGAGATGGAGAGCCAAGATGCAAGGATGGATGAAGGTTAAGTGAAGGCTAGGATTAAAGTAGAGGGAAGCACATGGATTGTTCTTTCTAAAATCCATAACATTGTGACAAGTGCCACAAGGGGATTGGATGAAAGAGAAGGGTCAAAATGGGTGGTTAGTGGGAGTTATGAGGGAGGTGTGTGGGAGGGGGATGTAAGAGGCTTTAAATTATTGATGCAGGAGGATCCAGTGGTGTAAGGGCAATCCTGTATCACCCAAAAAACAATGCTTAGAGATAGTTTTTGTTTAATTTGTTTTCATTTTTGGATACCCATTTGGGCCAAATAAAGGTTCCAACTCTCACAGTTTCATAATTAGTTTTTTGAGTTAGAGTTTTATTAGTTTTTAAGCACCTTGGGATACGTGTAAATATAGAAAATGAGTTAATTTCTAATTGAGCCAAAATTATGATGAGTTAGAGGGTGTAATTTGGAGGGATGATTGTACTTGTAATTTAAAACACTCTAGAAAATGAATCAGGTCAAAAGGCTTTATAGTTAGAAAGTTATTGAAGTTTTAATCTTCTTGGAGACCTCCTAAGAGTGCTTCAAAGTTAGATATGGGAAACTAAATGGCCTTGTATGGGGCCAAAAAATGGGGGATGATTGAAGACATCCATAGGGCTATAGATCACTTTGAGAGCTTTCCAAATATGTAAACAGTTCATCAATCAGAGTTACGGTTCAAAAGTTATGCCTCCTGAAAGTTGGACTACCATTTCTGGATTCCTCTAATTTTACACCGACTTCTAATGGGATTTCTAGAACCTTCTATTTTGGTAGTGGATGTCAACTATTATATTCTAGAATTTATTCCTAACCCTAAACCATTTGGGGATTATTTAAGAACATTTTTGGCATTGTAAAGGCAGCTCTTAGTGGAGTTAGAGAGAAGGTACTGTGTGGGGGATTTCTTTCTCCAGAATCATACTGTTGTAATCTCATAGGGCATTTTTTCATTGATAATAATATTTCCCTTTTCTTGTGTGTTCATTCTAGTCTTTGGTTGTGTCTTTATCAATTTTTTGCAAGAGAATTTAATGACTTTAGATAGGAATGTAAGGGGGATGAGATGAAAGTTTGACTAGTTTTGGTTTAAGACTTCTTAACCCTCAATTAAAGTTATCCACATGTTTAGTGAAGGGATTAGGCTTGGCTTAGGATGGGATTAGGATGCAAGTGGCATGTTAGAGGGATGCAAGTGTGATATCATTAATGAGGTGGGTTAATTAGTTGGCTAAGTAAGGTTGGCAATGGGTGAATAGGTTAGATTTAGCTAATGACAAGGATTTGAGACTGATTAAAGATTGGGGATTGGTTTATTAAATGATTTATTTAATAAAAAAGAATATGGATTTAAATTGAATAGGCATGGTGCAATTATTTATTTTAATAGAAGAATAGAGACTTAATTGATATCTAGACTTTTGATTTATCATTTAATTTTATTAATTATACTATAGTTAATTAAATGAATTAGTTAACTAGGGGATGATTAATTAATTATTAATTATTTAATCAATAATGTCATAGAAGATGACTAAATAAAACTATATTAACGATGTAATCAAATTTAGGTGTCTACACAATCAAGTGATGGTCCGAGAAGAGGATAGAATGAAAATATCATCCATAACTAAGTGGGTTACATTTGTGTACAAATACATGCTACCCCAACTGATACTGATGTTGACAAGGAACAAGATTAGATAACCAAGAAATTAAAGGTATGCAGAAGAATAGAATCATTTGTTATGTTGTCATTGATGACAAGACTATTACTAATTTATGTAAGTTTCCAAATAATTTTAAGTATGTGAAGATAAGTAAAGAATTAAAGATAACAGATTTCACAATCCATGATAATTATATTCCTACTTCTGGGTAACATTGTGTGTGATTTTTTGCATCAACATTTCAAGTCATACTCAATGATCGTTCATCAGAATGAGAGTGCTAAGAAATGATTATGATGGATCATTGAGTATGATCCAAAACATTGATGAAAATCAGACATAATCTTACCCAGAAGTAGGACTATAATAAGTAAAGAATGTTAGAGAAAAAGGTTAATTTGATTTCATTTATAAAATTACATTTTCTCCCCTCTTAAGATTTCACTTTATGCACTTATGCATTCACATTTAATAATTAATTAGTAATTATTAAATGTTTTTTCCCTTTTAAGTTACCCTTTTTTTGGGTTTCAATCTCCTTCTTTAAGGATTGTTCTTTTGTAATTATCTCTTATTTTTTCATTTCTAAGAATAAAATTTGCATATTTTCAAATAAACCATTGCCTCTTTTTGTCTTTTTCTTCTCTATGATAGGTTTTTACATGCAGATATTCTTCAAGCTTTGTGGATTTGTATTGCTCAAGTCCTCATGGTATCAAAGTTAGATATGTTGTAGCTTGTTCAGTATTTGGAGAAAAAAGAGAACAAAGATTTGACAGACCATATCTAACAATTTTTGGGCATTTTCTATCATTTTTGGAGGTGTGATGGTGGCAGCTCAAAAATAATAATTGTAGAGGTGATTTTCAAACAACAATATCTCACTATACAAACTCTATTTTTAGAGCAATTTTTTTTGGTTTTAGGTTAGAATTTCGTGATCTATACATTGTTCTAGGTTGTTTATAATCTACTTTCCTATTTTTTTTTGAAATATTACAAATCCCAATCTTTGTAACTTCAAAGGCTTCATTTGGGCTCATATGGACACATATTCAGGTGTTATTTTTTTTAAGTGCATAATTTTTTGTCTACTTTTCAGATCTAGTATTACTTTGAGTAATATTGAATGGACATAGTACTTTAAGAATTTCACCATTTTATTCCTACAAAAAATAATCCAACACCTTCTAAAATAATGACTAAAACCCCTTCTTTTCTATAACTTCTAACCCCTCATAACTATCACACATGGAATACCTTGATGACATGACTTTCCCAGTCAAAAGGATTGCATTCTTATTTAGATGTCATGCAACTAGTTTTATAGAGGCCTTTTGAGGTCATGCAACATAGGAACTATTGGATACAATTATTCAATTTTGTGTTGTCTTTGATATTACACAAATGTCATATCAGTTATCAGTCAAAATCTACCGAGCTTAGTTGGTTAGAAAGGAAAAAGATAGAGTCTATCGAGCTCAGAAGGTTAGCAAAGAGAATTATAGAGTCTGCCAAGAAATTATGGAGGTTACACTATGAAGTCAGTCTCTACTGAGCTCACTTAGGCACCGAAGGCTTCTGTAGAAGAAATTAGTTTCTACTGAGCTCACAAGGTCAGCAAAGCGAAATTAGTTCTTACTAAGTTCACTCGATCTTCAAAGGATTTTGTAGAGTTTGTAGTGTTTATTGAGGTTCACTTGGTTAACACTTGAAATCATTTCTAGAGGAGTATTTACCAAGCTGGGTCAGCTAATGAATGATTTCATTGTTTTGGGAAATAAAGTTTATTTGTTTAATGAAATGTTTTTAGCTAACTAGTGTATTGTTTATTGGCAAATGTAACTTGTAATTAAGCCGACTTGATAATCTGTAATTATAAATGAAAGGTCAAGTTTTGTTTTCAAATGTATGAATGGATGTATGAATGAGTGAGTATGCAAGTGAGTTGATTGTGAAGAATAAGTGTGAGAAAATTTTGAGGAAGGATTAGATATCCTTGAGGAGCAATAGAGTTGTATTCATTTGTGAGGATCTATTGAAGTAGAGAAGAGATTTGTATTAGCCAAGTATAGTTCCATCTCATTGAGGTCACTTATTGTTACTTTCTTACCATTGTAGTAGTAATTCCAAAATCTCTTAATAGAGTTGGTCTAATAGCCATTTTGTAAATCCTCTAACAAGGTGGATAGTTCAATTGAATTGTTCTAAAGTCCTCTAGAAAGGCCACTCCTAATAGGGTGATTAAATCCTCTAACCAGGTCACACCTAATAGTGTTTTTTGTAACCTTTAACAGGGTTGGCTCCTAATAGGGCTCACTTCAAAAAAGTGAAAATTGGTAGCTAGTTACTTGGTGGTTTTTTCATATTGGGTTTCCATGTTAAATCTAGTGTCTCTTGTGTACATGTTATTTTCTTTTACATGCATGTTAATGATTGTGTATGCTTAAAGATCAGTAATAAGTTAATCTACCGAGTTACAAAATTTTTCTATGTAGCTACCCAGTGATAGTAGTAATTAAGTTTTAAGACATCTAAGGGATCTGTGGATTTATTTTTGTGGTAACTGATTCACCCCCCCTCTCAGTTACTCCATCTATAATTCTAAAAATTGGTATCAGAGCTTTTGGTGATTGCAAGAAGGATTTCAAGGATCTAAGCTAAAAATTAGGATGTCTTACAAGAGGAAAATTTCAAGACTTAACAGGGATAACTTTTTAGCATGGCAAGGTCTCATGAGACTCCATCTGGCTTCTATTGGAGACACAAGATTGAAATATCTGGATGAAGCAAATGTAACTCCTTCTGGTAGATTATCTACAAACGACATTTCTCAGAAGAAAACTCATAACATCACAATGATAGACATTGCATCTAACCTAAGCTATGAAGAATTTGATGATGTCAAGTACTGCAAAACTAGCTTTGAAATGTGGAACAAGCTGAAAGAAATCTATGGAGGAGATGATAATGTAAGAAGATCCAAAGAAGAAAGTTTAAGAGGACAATTTGATCAAATGATGATGAGAGAGGATGAAAATATTGTAAAATATGTTGAAAGAATCAAAGCAAGTGTTAGTGTGATCAAAGCTTCTGCAAGAGATATCAAGGAGAAAATAGTTATAAGTAAACTTCTTAGAACATTGCTTCCCATTTATGCAATTAGAGTTTTTGCAATTCAAGAAAGAAGATGTGAAGCAAATCATAAGATAAATTTAGAAGCCATAATTGGATGATTGACTACGTTTGAGCTCGACAACTATGATAACTACATTCTAGCTACCAAGAACATTAAATCAGCATTTGAAGACAAGCTTTCACTCAAGGAGAAAGGCAAGAAGATAAAGGATTTACAGTTAGAAAGTGAAGAAGAATCAGAACAGAGCTTTGACAGTGATCTTGACGTGGTTGAAGCTCTACTAGCAAGGAAATATTCTAGAGGCAAAGGGAAATACAAAGGTAAGGTTCCTCTAATCTATTTTTCATGTGAGGAAACTGGACATATTACTACTAGGTGCCCAAATAAGAAAAGCAAGGATGAGAAGAAATATCACAAGTGTAATGGCAAGAAAGACTTCAAATTATTCAAGGACAAAGGTAAGAAAACATGTTTCATGGCTAAGGATTCTAATGATTCTGATGATGAAGAAGATGAAATTGTTTACATTACTATGAAAGATGAATTTGACAATGATGAGGAAATGGCACTTATTTCTCATGTGAGAAAAAATGATACATGGATTATAGATAGTGGTTACTCTCATCATATGATTGGTGATAAAACTAAGTTTGAACATTTTGAAGACTATGATAGTGGTAGTGTGAGATTTGGTAATAATGAAACTTGTTGCATAAAAGGAAGAGGAAGAATCTCACTAACCAAAGAACTTGTATGTGATAATGCATATTGGGTAGAAGGACTAAAAGGTAATCTTTTGAGTGTGGCACAACTACTCAATAATGGATTCAAGGTGGAATTCATGCATGGAAAAGCAAGACTGTTGGATGACAAAGGAAAGCTGATTGGATCAGGCACTCAAACAAAAGGTAACTTGTTCTATCTTGAACTTGGTGAATGTTCATGTCTTATTGCTCAAGTTGAAGAAAGTTGGTTATGGCATAGGAGGTTGTGTCATGTGAATTTTGATAACTTGGTGAAAACAAGTAAATTTGGGAAAGTAAGAGGCATTCCTAATATAAAGAAACCTAAGGTTGATCTATGCAAGAATTATCAAATTGGTAAGATGGGAAAGACTAGCTTCAAAAGTAAAAACTATCAATCTAAAGAAGTTTTAAAAATTGTGCATACTGATCTATGTGGACCTATTGGAATTGAAAGCTATACTGGTGAAAAGTTATTCATTCTTTTTGTTGATGATTACTCAAGAATGATGACTAGCATGTACCTGAGAGAGAAATTAGAAGCATTTGAGAAGTTCAAATGGTGTTTGGATAGAGTAGAGAAGGAAATAGGGAAAAAATTGAAATGCTTGAAGTCAAATAGAGGTGGTGAATCATTTCACATGATTTCAATAACTTTTGCATTGAAAGAGGGATCAAAAGATAGGTATCAACCCCTAGAACTCTTGAGAAAAATAGAATAGCTAAAAGAGAGAATAGATCTATCATGGATTGTGCAAGAACCTTAATGATTGAAAATAGCATTGCTATCAAATACTGGAAGGAAGCTATTAGCACTTCAGTTCATACCTTGAAGAGAGTATAGCTAAAGAAGGACTCATTCAAAACCCCCTATGAGTTATGGCATGGCTATAAACCTAATGTACGTTACCTAAAAGTATTTGGAAGAAAATGTTACATTTTGAAAGAATCTAGAAAATTTAAATTTGATGTAAAAGGTGATGAAAGAATTTTTTTGGGATGTTCTTGCAAAAGTAAAGCATATAGATGTTTGAACTTGTCTACTCACAAAGTCATAGAAAGTGCACATGTGAAAGTTGATGAGTTTGCAGAAAGAACCAAAGAACAAAGCAAAAGGGAACCAAAAGATTACAAGAGATTTTTTTTCATTGAACTTGATACGGTGCCAAATACACCTGTTAGACATAAATCTTCTACTCTCAAGTCTTTGGTAACCAAGTTGTAGGAAGTTCAAACTGAGCTACAGGAACTCGAGTCACATTCTAATGCTACCGAGCCAATGCCTACCAAGTTTGAAGGACCCAAGAAGAAAATAACACAACCAAAACCTGAAGTTGAAGTATAGGAGGATGAGAATGCAAAGTGTTCAAAAGGCAAGGAACCTATATTAGCTAAGTATGTCAGGAGACATCATGCACTAGATCAAATCATTGGTGATAAATCTGAAGGTACTATGACAAGAAATAAGTTGAAAGGTACTTGTTTACTTGCTAATTTTGAACCTAGAAGTGTAAAAGATGCATTAGAAAATAGAAGTTGGCTTGAGGCTATGAATGAAGAGATAGAGTAGATAGAGAAAAGAAAAACATGGACTCTTATACCCAAGCCTTAGACAAAAATATGATTGGTACTAAGTGGGTATTTAGAAATAAGTTGAATAAAGATGGTAAGGTATCAAGGAACAAAGCTAGACTGGTATGCAAAGGATACTCTCAAGAAGAAGGAATAGACTATTGAGAGACTTTTTCTCCTGTTGCAAGATTGGAAGGTGTCAAGACCTTACTTACATATGCTGCATACAAAGGATTTAAGGTTTATCAGATGGATTTTAAGTTAGCATTTCTCAATGGTGTACTAGATGAAGAAGTTTACATTGAGTAGCCTAAAGGTTTTTTTGATCTAGACAAGAAGGACATGGTCTGCAAATCACACAAAGCATTGTATGGTCTAAAACAAGTCCCTAGAGCATGGTATGAAAGATTGCATAACTATCTTATTCAGATTGGTTTTCAAAGAACTAATGATAATAGTAGCTTGTATATCAAGGTCCAAATAATAAGATTTTTTTGGCAAAAATATTTGTGGATGATACTTTGTTCACAGGAAATGATAATCTTTGCAAAGAATTTTTAGAACAAATGAACAAGGAATTAGAGATGTCAATGTTTGGTGAGATCAAATTCTTTGTTGGTCTTCAAATTCAGCAAAATAAGAATGGTATCTATATCACTCAATCTAAATATATCAAGTAAATACTGAAAAAGTTTGGTATGGAAGAGTGCAAACTAGTTCAGACTCCTATGTGTACTAGATTGAAACTTACCGATGATGATGAATCAAAAGGGGTAGATCAAACATTGTATCGATCTATGATTGAAAAGTTGCAATATGTAGTGCATACAAGGCCAGATATTGCCCTTGCAGTTGGCATTGTAGTAAGATTTTCAGCAAAACCAAGAGAAAATCACATGATGGCAATCAAAAGGATCATGAGATATTTGAAAAGAACTAAAGATTATGGATTATGGTACAAATTTGGAGGTAACCTGGATTTAATAGTGTTTACTGATGTAGATTGGGTTGGAAACATTGATGATAGAAAGAGTATAAGTGGAGAAGCTTTCCTTCTTGGAAAGAGGTTGGTTTCTTGGACAAGTAAAAAGCAAAATTGTACATCCCAATCCACAATAGAAGCAAATTCTATTGAGATAGCAATAAACTATTCTAATATTTTTTTGTTCAAATAGTTATTGGAAGGTATGAATGAAGAAATCAAAGAAACTATTGTTATGTTTTGTGACAATACAAGTGTAATTAACATATCCAAAAATCTAGTGATTCATTCAAAAACCAAGCACATTCTAATAAAGTATCACTTCATCAGAGAATTGGTGCAGGATAAGGAGATCAAATTGGAATATGTCCATACAAAGGGAGAAATTGCTGACATATTCACAAAGCCTTTACCTAAGGATGCATTTTTGTATCTAAGAGGTAAGTTAGGGGTCATTCCCCTATCTAAAGCTCACTAAAATGAATTTTTAGTGATGCATCAATAGGTATCAAGTTGAAGATCTTTCAGTTGATGCAGAATAATCATGGAAATATTGCATATGAATTAGTACATAAGGTACACTGCTATTCATTGGGTTTGTGTTGTCTTTGGCATCTATTGTCAAAGATGGAGAGTATACTATCATATCTTTTTGAAATTTGATGTTTGTAAAGAAGCTATGTAATTCCTTCACAGAGGGAGATTACTATATTTGAGGAGTTTGAGGAATGAAATGTAAGAGGGAGAAACATTCTATCAAAAAAGACTTGTTTTCAAATTTCATTTTGCTATGACATGTTGTGTTTTCATCAATGCCAAAGAGGGAAATTGTTGGATACAATTATTCAATTGTGTGTTGTCTTTGATGTTACACAAATGTCATATCAGTTATCAGTCAGAATCTATCGAGCTCAGTTGGTCAGCAAGGCAAAAGATAGACTCTACCAAGCTTATAAGGTTAGCAAAGAGAATTATAGAGTCTACCAAGTATTTTTGGAGGTTACACTATGAAGTCAGTCTCTACCGAGCTCACTTAGGTACTGAAGGCTTCTATGGCAAAAATTTGTTTCTTCAAAGCTCATAAGATTAGCAAAGAGAAATTAGTTCATCTGAGTTCACTCAGTCTCCAAAGGATTTTACAGAGTTTACAGTGTTTATCGAGCTTCACTTGGTTAACACTGGAAATCATTTCTGGAGCAATATTTACCAAGTAGGGTTAGCCAATGAAGGATTTCATTGTTTTGGGAAATAAAGTTTTCTTTTCTAATGAAATGTTTGTAGTTGACTAGTGTATTATTTATTGGTAAATGTAACTTGTAATTGAGCTAACTTGACAATCTATAATGTATAAATAAAAGGTCAAGTTGTGTTTTCAAATGTATGAATGAGTGAGTATGCAAGTGAGTTGATTGTGAAGAATAAGTGTGAGCAAATTTTGAGGAAGGATCGGATATCATTGAGGAGAAGTAGAGTTGTATTTGATCTGTGAGGATCTATTGAAGTAGACAAGAGATCTATATCAAGTATAGTTGCATCTCATTCAGGTCACTTATTGTTACTTTCTCACCATGTAGTAGTAATTCTAAAATCTCTTAATAGAGTTGGTCTAACAACCATTTTGTAAATCCTCTAACAAGGTGGACAGTAACTAAATTGTTCTAAAGTTCTCTAGCAAGGCCACTCCTAATAGGGTGATTAAATCCTCTAACTAGGTCACACCTAACAGTGTGTTTTGTAACTTTTAATAGGGTTGGCTCCTAATAGGGCTCACTTTAGAAGAGTGAAAATTGGTAGCTAGTTACTTGATGGTTTTTCCCATATTGGGTTTCCACATTAAATCTACTGTCTCTTGTGTTCATGTTATTTTCTTTTGCATGCATGTTAATAATTGTGAATGTTTAAAGATTAGCAACAAGTTAATCTATCAAGTTATAGCATTTTTCTGTGTAGCTATCGAATGATAGTAGTAATTAATTTTTAAGACATCTAAGAGATTTATGGATTTATTTTTTGGTAACTAATTCACTACGCTCCCCCCCCCCCCCCTCTCAATTACTCCATCTATAATTCCAACAAGGAACAAGATGGATAAGGCAATGGGTTTGATTTCTTTACAGGTATCTAACAATCTACAATTTCATCTTGATGGGTGTAATAACTCTCTAGCTATGTGGACCAAGCTTGAAGGCTTTTTTGGTATAGTGAATGAGTTTAGGGAACTTCAAATTGAGGTAGAGATTACCTCTCTTGTATCGAATTCTTTTCCTTCCCTTGAGGACTTCTTGATGAAGTTCAATCAATGGATATCTTTATTGCAGAATTGTGGGAAGACCAAGACTAATACTGAGTGCATTTACTTGATTCTTTCTAAGCTTCGTGGAAACTTTCATATTTTTACTTCTACCTTCTATTCTACCAAAGATGCTTTTGTTAATAGATTTTCCATGCCATCCTTTGAGGTTTTTTGTGATCATTTGACTCAAGACCAAGCTAAGCTCTCTCAGTTGGATTCTCTCATGGGCTCACATGCTCATAGACTTATGCATTGGTAGCTCAACTATCTTCAAGGATGAATGAGAAGACACATAAATCTCATTCTATAGAGTCTTAGATTGATTCTAGCACTCACAATTCATTAGGGCCACCTCCTCATAAAGGGGGCAAACCAAAGCCTAAAATATCAAAGTGTTCTTATTGTAATAACCCTAATCATGATGAGTCACATTGCTATGAGAAGAAGTTAGATGGCTATGCGAAATAGGTTTTAGATTTGAGTATCTCTCCTTCAAAAGTGAAACATTGATATTCCTTCTACTTCTCATAGATCTTCTTCATCATCATCATTTCAGTCAGATGTTAAAGATATAGGAAAGATTCATACACTATCTACAACTAGTATTCCTCATTCTTCTAGATGATTACTAGATTTAGGTGTGTCACACCATATGGCATCTTCTCAGAATTTGTTCTCTTTTTTTGAGGCTTCTCCTACTCCACACATTTTGATGGGGAACAAAAGTTTTATGACTATATGTGGGAAAGGTTCTATTGACATTGATGATGGTACATTTTAGATGTACTTTGTGTTCCATATTTTTTCTCTAACTTCTCCTTATTTATCATATTACACATAGTGGGGCTAGGATGACATTTGAGTTTGCACAAGGTTTAGTTCACATCATAGATAGTGAGACAAGCAATATTATTACAATAGGGTTTTTTGATCATGCTTCCCACCTATATTCCTTCTCACATTTTGGTCCACCATCTCCACTATCAGAGGCTTGCTCTCTTTTCTTGCAAGAGTCTACTAAGGTGAATTTAGGTTGCTTGAACTTATGTGTTGTTCCTGATACTAGTGTTGTGACTTCTACACCCCTACCTCCCTTTCAAATTCAATATCTTGCACAAGATCACTCTTTAGCATTTCCTACTATTGTAGCTCCAGTCATCGAGCCACCTACTATAGTTGTTGAGGATATGTCAAAGGAAACATGTCTCCTCTTAGATGATAGATTCAACACACCTGTTATCCCACCTCCATTGGAGATTCCATTTCAAGATTCTCATGCTTTCTCCTTTCAGCATCATCTAGGACTTCTAGTTTCACCTTACATACATTTTTTTTATCATCCCTATCCACTACCATTATTTCCTTCATATTGGAGCCATATTGGTATGCTTATCAACATAGGAGTTCTACAATTCTAGAGGGCTATGGAGTCTCAAGCTTCTATCACAGAGGCTTTCATTGTACTTGTGATCTTGAGATGTTTCATTTGTGCATCCATTTCTATCTCTTCTTGGAGTAGGATTTTTCCCATTGGGTTTTCTCTATTTCTTTATTTCATATAGATTTGGTTGTGATTGGGTACCTCATCATTCCTTTCTCTTTTTGCATTGTTTGTATCTTCATTGTTTCTCATCTTAAGGGGGGGAGGGGTGTTAGAGAAAAAGATTAAATTAATTTCATTTATAAAAAAAAATTTCTCCCTTCTTAAGATTTCACTTTATGCACTTATGCATTTATATTTAATAATTAATTAGTAATTATTAAATGGCTTTTCCCTTTAAGGTTACCCTTTTTATGGGTTTCAATCTCCTTCTATAAGGATTGATCTTTTGTAATTATCTCTTATCATTTTCATTTCTAAGAATATAATTTGCATATTTTCAGAGAAAACCCTTGCCTCTTCTTGTTTTTTTCTTCTCTATGATAGGTTTTTACATGTAGGTATTCTTTGGGCTTTATGAATTTGTATTGCTCAAATCCTTCAAATAATGGTTGACAAAGATAGAAGATGAGACAAAGAAGTGATGTTAAGTATGTGAGCTTAAATAGGTAATTATGGAATTATTCTTTGACAAGGTAATATTGGTTTGGTTATTTTACATGATTTGATCAAGTGTTAGAATGATGAACAAGTCAATTATATTGGTTGATAGTAAAGGAATGAAGATTTGAATTGAAAAGTACTCATTGTTGAGAGATTTTTGGAAGCATGAATGCTAATGATATTCCTATGGGGGATTATTGGAGATATGTTACTATGATTATATGTTACATTCATGATTAAGTTTGTCACTGATGTCAAAATAGCAATTTTCTATGGTATCTAACAGAAGAACAGTGAAAAGATCAAGTTGGTATAGATGGCTAGTTGAGTATTCTAACTATCTAAAGTTATGGGAGATAATTTTGAATATCTAGTATACACAATTAATGTCAAAAGAAGAAATTGATAAGTGCTACAGTGGCAGAGAAGAGAAACACTATAGGAGGCAACATTGTTGAAAATGTAATAGGGAATTTAATGTTATGTTTTAAATGCTTTTAGTTTTTGAAGTTTGTAATAACGTCCTACATGTGGTGGCAGTTCGATAAGCTCTCCAGATATAGCCACCTAGGACTAGGTGTGTGGATCTTAAATTAGAATAGTTTTTTTTTTAGTTCATAGGTGGAGTGTTTAATGATTGTCAGAATCCAATAATAGGTAGTAGGTAGTTTCAGATTCTTATCCTTTTCTTGGATAGAAGACGAAAAAAAGTGGATATTTAAAATGTGGCCTACTGCATGATTGTCAGATTCCAATAATAGGTAGTAGGCAGTTTTGGATTCTTATCCTTTTCTTGGATAGAAGACGAAAAAAATGTTTCTCATCCTTTTATTAGAAAAGGAGAGTTAGTTTTAAATAAGCCGGTTGGCTATGTAAGAGATTCATTCGAATTTGGGTAATAGAGAAAGTTTCAGTTTTTGCCTTAGAAAGGATATAGATAATCGACTATGGAGTTTGGCAGCAATTCGATCTTGGTCTCTCTTGTCAAAGTGCAAATATATTTTCTTTGAGGAGATTTCGGGTTAAAGATCTTGGTGTGCAGGTGAAGATAAACTATGGAGATTTATATATTCTGATTAATCCAATCTTGAGTTTGGTTCGAGTTTGATCCTGGCTGATTGATGTCGTGCCCCTTGAAGTAACTCAGTTGAGTGAGTATTCCTCCTGAGCTTTCCAAGGTGTGGCTCTGCATCATTTTTGGTATCAGAGCTCAGCAAAAGGTTTGGGAAAAAGTAGTTGTGTATATGTTTGTGTGATTGTGAAAGATTGAGAGAAATTGTCTGAGAAGAAGTCCAGGAGACCAGATAAGAAGAAAATAACCTAGCTAAAGAATGATGGGACAAGAAGAAGCGGCTTTATTGTATCTTTTTAGAAGGTACTGGCAGAGAAAGGATTCTAATCAAAAGGAGATAGAGGAAAAGAAGAAAAGAGAGAAAGAAGAAAGGAGAAAACAAAGAGAAGAGCTAAGCAAGATAGAAGAGGAGATAAACAATTTGAGAAGGAGACTTGAGGAGAATGATGCTAAGTTGAAAGAGAATAAAGCTAAGTTGAAAGAAGCGCAGCAAGAACACAAAGTGCAGCAACAAGAAGTGCAGCAAGTATCTCTTGACGAGAGCAGTAACAAGACAAGCCCTATTGGATTTGAATGCAAACAATCTGTGGTTGGAACAGTAACATGTCCTTTGAAAATAGAGAAGAGTACAATGTTGGAAGGTACTCCTATGGAAAAGATTTTGGAGGCAACTGATGAAGCCTTAAATATGCATAATGAAGAAAAATGTCAAGAGGAATGGCATGAAGATGAAGCTAAGGAATGTGTAACAGCAAGTTCTAAAGAAGAATTTGATTTATGGGAAAAATTTGCAGCCATTGTGGGAGAATGGAAAAGGCATGGCGGTAGTACGGAAACTCAGCTTGAAGAAGAAAGGAAAGAGTGCAATACTATTATTGTTCTTGAGCAAAGTTGTAATAAGAAAGAGATATTTGAAAGTGAGATTACTACAGAAGATCAAGATGATGATAAATGTTTAATAAAGGAAGAAGAGATAAATACGATTCTTAAGATTCAAGATGTGAAACTAGTTGATAGTCAAGAAGCAGATAAGTTTATGGTTACTATTGATGAAGATAGATATGATGCACATTACATGGTGTATAAGGAAGCTCATATTCAAAAAGAGAACTCAAATAATCTTAATGCTGATGATATGTTTTCTTCTAATAATGTTTATGCAGGGATGCAGATTTCATGTATAGTGAATCATGCTGAAGAATTTTCTGTGAAATTTACAGCATTAAAGAATCAAAGCTACAAGGTGGAGAAGTTGGATATTATTTTTGTTTTTCTTGTAGATATGCTCATCCTAGTTCAAAGAAATTGGAAAGTTCAAAAGAAGAATGAGATTCATTTCTAAAACACATCATCTCAAGAGGACTTGAGATTCATTCTACAGGGGAGTATGCTGCAGTGGCAAAGAAGAGAAACGCTATAGGAGGCAACATTGTTGAAAATGTAATAGGTAATTTAATGTTATGTTTTAAATTCTTTTAGTTTTTGAAGTTTGTAATAATGTCCTACATGTGGTGGCATACCTAGAGTAGCAGTTCGATAAGCTCTCCGGATATAGCCACCTAGGACTAGGTGTGTGGATCTTACATTAAAATAGTTTTTTTTTTAGTTCGTAGGTGGAGTGTCTAATGATTTTCAAAATCCAATAATAGGTAGTAGGCAGTTTCAGATTCTTATCCTTTTCTTGGATAGAAGACGAAAAAAATGTGGATATTTAAAATGTGGCCTACTGCATGATTGTCAGATTCCAATAATAGGTAGTAGGCAGTTTCAGATTCTTATCCTTTTCTTGGATAGAAGACAAAAAAAAAATTTCTCATCCTTTTATTAGAAAAGGAGAGTTAGTTTTAAATAAGCCGGTTGGCTATGTAAGAGATTCATTCGAATTTGGGTAATAGAGAAAGTTTCAGTTTTTGCCTTAGAAAGGATATAGATAATCGACTATGGAGTTTGGCAGCAATTTGATCTTGGTCTCTCTTGTCAAAGTGCAAATATATTTTCTTTGAGGACATTCCGGGTTAAAGATCTTGGTGTGTGGGTGAAGATAAACTATGGAGATTTATATATTTTGATTAATCCAATCTTGAGTTTGGTTCGAGTTTGATCCTGGCTGATTGATGTCATGCCCCTTGAAGTAACTTAGTTGAGTGAGTATTCCTCCTGAGCTTTCCAAGGTGTGGCTCTGCATCAATAAGTCTGGAAGAAGTTATGTTAGTTTTGGTGATGTTTATTATTAGATAGAGTTTATAGAGGCATGTTCTGGTAAACTTGTTATATCTCCTAGAAAAGTTTCTATTCTGAGAATCGTGGTTGAGGATATTAAGAAGACATGTTGGTGATGACATGGCTAAGTTCACTCATCATAATATTACATGTATGGAAAAATATTCAAGTTTCAAGGTTGAAGATTAATATTATCGCTAAATGTAATGTGTTCTTAATGTGGTCCTATAAAGATTAATTGAGAAGCTCTAATAGCTAACTCATGGAATTATTTTATAGACTCGGTATAAAGGAAGGACATCTTCCTTAATCATGAAGTATGACATGGTATGGTATTGTATGGAATTATAATCAATAGAGAGTGGAAGTGAAGGAAACTTTATTGTCGAGGTTATACTAAGTGATTCAAGGTTTGATATTTGGTTCTGAGGTTTTTGACCTAGTCTACAAGGTTTGATAGTGATTGGTTTAGTCGATATAATAAAGGAAAGAAGAAAATAACACTAAATTGCATGTATGAGCAACGAGCTCTTCTTGTAGTTGAAATTGCATATTTGGGTAGTAGGCTCTTCTTGCATACATTGTACTACAACTCCTAATAGGGTTGGAATCTCCTATCAGGGATTCAAAGTCTCCTAATAGGGACTCATATGTACTAAATGTTGTAATAGACTCCTAACAGGGTCCATCCTCTAACAAGGAATATTTATATTAGTACATCATCTTGTGGGTATCATTCCCACCATGGTTTCCCTAGTTAACATATCTAGTGTAATTGTCTATGTGCATCTTATTATGGTTGTTGTTTACTTTGGTTGAATGGTTAAGTTTGTTTAAAGAAGATCAATGTTTTAATTTTTAGATAACTAATTCACACCCTCCCCCCCCCCCCCCCCCCCAAGTTATCTTGGTGGACTATTATTTCTAACACTCATTGTGTTACCAATCTATAAATGGTGGTTGGTACAAAAATATATTGTTCAATCAAAGTGTATCAAACATGTGTTATTAAATCAAGAATGTGTTAGTAATGTTGAGAAAATAATTTCACCGAGAACACAAGTTTCATTGAGACTATAGTGTTGACTTATTAAATAATCCAAGGGAATGGAGTTGTTTAATTGAACAAGAACATAGGTCACTATAGGGGAATGGTTTTTTTCTTAAAATAATTCTGGGACTACATCGAGTGAGAATTGGGATTGATCTAGAAGATTTTAAGGAAGAAAAGTTTATTAGAAAAATCAATGCATGGAAAATCTTAGTTAAGCTTAAATAGAGAAGATTCAAGGAAAGGCTTTTGATTCAAGAAAAGTCCAATTTCTAAGGTAAGATACAGCTAGCACAATTCATAAAATTGTTTTTTGAGTGATAGATTCAATGTATGTAAGTTGAGATGTGATCAAATAGATGACAAGAAATTAGGAAAACCCTAATGAAGGATATTTAGCAAAAAAAAATCTATATAAAGGATGAGAAAGAATTTTGTTGTTGTTGATTTTTGAACGAATAAAGAAGGATACATTGAGTAGAATAGAGTTGAGGAAAAGTGAAAATTAGGAGAAGAAAAGTGTTGAGATGAAGTGTGTGTTTGTTAATCGGGAAAGAAGAAAGATTTTGGAGAAGTCAAGAAGCATAATGGAGATTTGAAAAGGAAAAGGTAGTTGATATTTCAATAAATCATTTCATTGTTACTCTCTAATCATTATAGCAGAAAATATCTTAACCAAGTGGATTCAATAGTCCTATTTGCAAATCCTTTGTAAGGTGATATTCCAATCAATGTACTAAATCCTCTAATTAGGCCACTAAATATAGAGTGATATATTGAATTAATCTTTGGTGAAAATCCCCTAACAAGGTCACATCTAGAAAATGTGTTCATAACCTTTGACAAGGTTCATTCTTAACTGAGCTCACTTCAGAAGAGTAAATTTATTTATGGGTGATATTTCCCACAATGGTGTTTTCCCAAATTGGGCTTCCATGTTAAAATATATTGTTAGTGTGTGTATGCATGTTTTGCATGTTATTTATTGTTTTCATATTCAAAATATTATAAATTATTGTAGGTTAGTTAAATGCCAAAATTGATTAGTGAGGATTATATTATGGTAAGTGTAAGGGGTAAAAATTTGTTAAAGGGGCTTGAAATAAATGGTTCACTCCCCCTCACCCCAGTTATCTAACAAATGGTATTAGACTATTTGGTCCTTAGAAGAAAAATATTAAAAGGATTGAGTTCATAATCTTTAAATGTATAAGAGTGAGGTACTCATGTTAAACAAGGAACACTTCCCCACATGTAAAAGAATGATGAGATTATCCCTATCTAGAATTGGAGATTCTACATTATACTACTTGGATAATGACTACACTTCACCATCACTTGGAACTATAATAGTTGAGAAAATGAGAGAAAAGAAGGAACATAACACTATAATGATTGAGATAGCTTCTTCTCTAACTAATGTTGAATTTGATGACATCAAGAACTATGTTATGGAAAAGTAAATGTGGGATAAACTTGCACTTTTTTATTGAGGTGATCATAATGTATAGAAGGAAAAGGTTGAGAGTCTCAAAGGAAAATTTGTTTAGATGAGAATGCAAGAAGGTGATAACATTGCACAATATAGTTTTAGGATCAAGGAGGTGGTAAGTGTTATCAAAGAAGATTGTGGAATCATAAGTGAAGAAGATGTGGTAAGAAAAAAAAATTAGAGCTCTCTTACCTCCTTATGCTATTTGAGCCTCTAATATTTAGGAATTGAGATCCATGCCTAGTAATGTTGTTACACTTGATGCTTTGATTGGTAAGATAACTACATTTTGAGCTTAGTAATTTTACCAATAGTTCACCAAAGATAAAAACTTATTTTAAGCCATCTCTAACCATTGGTAGTTCAAGGAAAGAAAGTGAATAAGAAAATCACATTAGTTCAAGTATAAGTGACTATGATAGTATACTATATGAGGAGAAAGAATTAGAAAAATTGGAAGCGCTACTAGAAAAGATATTATTGAGAGGTAAAGGAAAGTACAAATGTAAATTGCCTCATGAATACTTTAATTGAAATAAGATTGGAAATATAAAATCTAGGTGTACTTGTTGACAATTGGCTAATGATGATATGTAATTGTTGTCATTTATGGTAGTTACACATGATGTACATACTTGTAGAAAACCTCAGAAATAAATATACTTAGCTTTTGGTACCCAAAAAATTGTCTAAGTCTGATATTGGTTTACAATAGTGTATTGTTTTGTATGTAACTTGTTACTAATGTCATATTATGATTAGCGAAGTTAGATGGATATAGTATACATGTTGATTATGGCATGTATAACCTCAGAAATTAGTATGGACTATATGGAAGAGAGATATTCTTATTTATCAATGAAATAGAACAACGAAATTATTTCTTACAAAATAATTACTTGACCAATTAGGATCAACATCCTAGATTTTTACTTTAAGTTGAAAAGGTATATTATGGTCTTAGCTGACCTAGCAAAAATTTGAAGGCATGGTATTTATGAAAAGGACATCTTGAAAATTCAAGTGTTTTGATGATGTGTTGAGAAATTGTATTGTGATAAATGATATGTGACCTTTTGTGATGCGATATATGTGAAGTTTTGAGAAGCTATTTTTGTGATCTGAGATCAAGCTGAAGATCAATGATCACTAAAGAAAGAAGTTATAGCAACTATATACTAGAGGTCTAATTACTTTTTTAGGTAGTGAGCTATTCTTCTAATTGGAAGTGCATGTTTTGGTAGTGGGCTCATCTTGCATTTACTGTACTACAACTCCTAACAGGGATTCAAAGTCTCCTAATAGGAACTCTCTATACTGAATTTGCTCATTGACTCCTAACAAGGTCCATCCTCTAACAAGGAGCATATATATATATATATATATATATATATATATATATATATATATATATATATATATATATATATATATATATATATATATAAAATTAATCTAGTGGGTATCATCCCCACTGGTGTTTTTCCTTGGCTAGGGTTTCCCTAGTTAACAAAATATGGTGTTATGAGTTATCTTTTGCATGGTTATTGTTAATATTCAGAATTACTATTTTACTTTCTTATGTATGGTTCAAAGTAACAAATAACATTCAATTGGTGACTAAAGTTTGTAGATTATTGATTCACCCCCCTCTCCCAATAATTCCTATTTTTAATAGTTGGTATTAGAGCATAATTACTCAGAAGAGGCTTAACAACTTGAGTAACATCCCTATGGATATAGAATAGTTGAGGAAGAACCTCGAAGAGGCTCTTGAGCAAATTGATCTCCTTCCTAAATAAAGAGATAAGCTAAAGGATAAATATGAAAACTCCAACGTATATATTAGATAATTGAAGGACAAGATTGAACATCTAAAATCCATGCCTAAATCTACTAAATTTGAAACTAGTGATGATGATTATTCTAAACTCAAGATAGAGTACAATATCTTGAAGCATGAACTGAAGATTACCAATCTAAAGTTGACTTTGAAGAGTGATCCCAGCAAAGTTGAATCTAATTTGAAGACTAAAAATATAGATCTTAGAGAAAGTCTGGCAAAGAATACATCTAAGTTTGAAACATTGAAAGAAGACCATGAAGAACTTCATAAGTACAACACTATTGTGAAAGGTGAACTAACACCATGCAAGCAACAACTTGAGAACCTTTATTCTAGTAGAGAAAATCTTGATGATTCAATGTCAATATAGAGACCTACTTATGATAAGACTAGTATTGGTTATCTATTTAACATGTCTGCAAAGAACCCTGAAAATAGATCAGATCCAAAAGAGAAAGATAAATTTGATGATAAGAGTGAATCCAATCAATCTTATGATAAACCTAAAGAAGTTAGACAAGAAAAGGAAGTTGAAATATTGGATGAGCTAAAGCAAGTGGAATCTCCTAAGGAAACCAAGTATAAATGTAAAGGTAAGTGTTTTTCATGTAATGAAATGGGTCATATGAAAAGAAATTGCACAAATAAGTCATTTAATCATGTTACAAATTTTTATTATAATACTTGTCATGGCATGGGTCATAGAGAAAATGGTTGTAGGAAACCTAAATATGATAATGATAGAAGGAATAGTAGAATTTCTAGAAATACTAACCCTACATGTAGAAGAAGATCCAATGAGAGAAAACTGAGAGAAGGAAGACCTTGTGAAGAAAGAAGGTAGATTGTGTGTTATAAGTGTAACAACTTTGGACACATAGCTCAAAATTGTCATGAACCTACTAATCAGCAGAATCCTAGAAGCAGCACTCTAGTATGTTAGTTATGCAATAACTTTAGACATACAGAAAAGTATTGTAGAATGGATAGAAACTTCAAAGATAGAAGGAAAAATGTAAGAAACTTCAGAAACAAAAGGAACAATGGAAGAAAGATCAAGAATTATAGAAGGAACCATGAAAGGAACTCTAAAACTAAGAAAGACAATGAGGAACAAACAAATGTAGTCAGTGAACTTTGAGAAGAACTTAATGAGGCATTTGTGAAAGGATCAAATATTTTTGAAAAAAAGTTAGGTGATGTAGAGATAGCAAGATCAAATTCAATAATTGAATTTGATTCAAAGTTGGGAAAAGGTGTATCGAGACAAGTTTAGATGGTATCTAAGCTTGCTTGCAATTTGGATCTTATTGGAACTAGTTACAAATGAATTAAGAGTTACTATTATTACAAAGAAAATTGATTCTATAGCAAAAGATGAAAACTATGCTTTTATAGAGAATTTCATGGAGAGAAGATTCTTGAAGAATTATTATGATGGAAGGAAGTTATGGTAAACCTTGGGTAGCATTTGAAAATCAAACAAAGATTTTGAGTAGATATTTGATTTCAGAATGTAATTGATAGCTTTTTCATGTTTACAAAGTATGCAATTAATGCAAGTTAAAATAGAATGAATAAAATAGAGTTCAAACTATTCATAGAATTTCTTTG
Source organism: Cupressus sempervirens (assembly GCA_028749045.1). Classification (NCBI taxonomy): domain Eukaryota; kingdom Viridiplantae; phylum Streptophyta; class Pinopsida; order Cupressales; family Cupressaceae; genus Cupressus; species Cupressus sempervirens. The sequence goes on from CM053787.1 coordinate 600,197,802, forward strand.
ATAAAGTTTATATTTGATAGATTCATGGATATTTCAATAGTTCATAATTTTAAGAATGAGGAAAGATCAAAATTGAAGATTGTTTCCATAAAACCCATAGAAGGAAACCCTAATTCAACATTATCCTTTACTTTGAACAATGTAGTGTATTTGGAAGATGTAATAAGTTATCTTAATAGAAAGTTCAAAACTATTGGGGGCAAGTATATGAACAAAGATATGGAAATTCTCTTTAATCATGATATGCTAGTAAAGCTTGGATTTGAACATTTGAGAACTAGACATTTTCAATTATCATTTCTACCAAGAATTAGACTCTAATGAGTGGACTCAAATCATACTAAGTAGAATTCATGATGGAAAATTGTGGATGGAAGACAATGTAGCTGACATTTTAGCCGATCTTATTCATGAGGTAATTAGTCTTAGCAAACAAGGCAATGTACCTATAGGTGAGAAACTAGTTAAGAAGAAAATTGAGAGCTACACAAAAGTAGTTTATAATGGGAAGGTCATGGTGATCAGCACCATTAAACAAGATGATGTAAGATTTCTTAGTAGAATCATTTCTTATTCTATATGTGCAAGTGCTAAGATTGATGAATTATCAGAAGGATTCATTTATGCATCCTATAAGATTTGTGTTGAGAAGGAACAAGTCAACCTAAGTGAAATTCTGAGAATGCAACTCCTTGAATATTGTTAGAATTCTTTAGAATAACTGAGAGGGGGGGGGCTGTGAATTAGTTATTCAAGGTCCAAATGCCCTAATAATACTTTTTCACTACTTTTAATGAATCCATACACTTTTCATCCATCAAACTTAAATCAACCATATTAGCAAGTTAAAGTAAATCAACATGTAGAGATAAAACATGCAAGATCAACACATGACACAATGATTTACGTGGAAACCCAATTTGGGAAAAACCACCAGTAACATGCTACTTGAATCTCACTCTTCTAAAGTGATGCCCTGTTAAAGGCTTACAACACACTATTAAATGTGACCTTGTTAGAGGATTTCACCAAACTGTTAGGAATGGGCCTTGTTAAAGGACTTTAGAACATTCACTTGGAATGTCACCCTGTTAAAGGATTTATCTCATGGCTATTAAACAAACCTAAGTCCATAGGATTTAAACTAACTATTACAATTGCTAGAGAGTAATGATAATGGCTTTTTGATATGATATAACTTACAACATACTTTATAGATTTCAGATCACACTTTTCAATTCAATCTTTTGCTTGGCTTCAATCACTTCAGCTCTGACTACTTGTCTTCCTCTCAGGCTTTGTCTCCTCGAGTCTTCTTACTCATAATACCAATGTATCCATATCTGGGGTCTTCTTATTAAAACAGAGTAACTATGCTCTCTTTCCTCCTTAGCACCTCCTTCAGCATTTTATGCTTTCATGCTTGACCGCCTCTTTCTCCTCTTTTCTTCATGAACTTATGACTCCTTAAATATAAATTTGATTTGCCTTTTTAGCACAATTCTCCCTCTCCAATTTTAGGGTTTCAAATGGATTAGGTAGGATACAATGTATCTACCCCATATCTTGCTCTTATCTAGAAACTTTGTCTAGAGTCTAGCTGTATCTTTAAAAATGTTCTACATGGTGTTCTGTGCCACTAACTCATCATTCTTATCTTCCATTTAATTCACAAACTTCTAGATAACAACCTTGTCAGCTTAGATCTGGCGAATCTTCAATTTTCAAAATAATGCAGCAACTCAGCATTATTGGTTTACTGGTGCTTGGACTCTCTATGTTACTCGACACTATTGGTTTACTGGTGCTTCACACCTCTATGTCACTTGGTACTTGTATTTCCTGGGCATCTGAAGTTTACTCGGCATCTGAAGTTTACTCAGCATCTAAAGTTTACTTAGCATCTAAAGTTTACTCGGCATTTGAAGTTTACTCGACATTTGAAGTTTACTCGACATCTAAAGTTAACTCGCACTTGAAGTTGAACTTGCTCGACTTCAACTAGGAATCTGTTCGGCACCTACTAGCTTGCTCGGCTCCCTCTCTCTAATGAACTTAGTTGGGCTTTACAAAAGACTTTAGCTAAAACCTTACATTTTGATATGTTTCAATGTGCCCATTCTCTATATCTTATAGTATGTCATCAAATACACTTTTTCATCAATGGTTTAGCTGATCCTTGTACTTCATTGCAACATCATAACTTTAACCTTTCTCTAGGTGTTCTAGTTACATCTAATTGATTGCCTCCTCCTTGTCAATCAACTAATTGATAGTATTTGGATCACTAAAGAAATTGTCATTCCTACATGTAGGAAGTTTGACATCAATGACAAAACAATGATTGAGAACATTCTTTACCATTTCCATATATCATTTCCAACAATTTTCCTCATGATCTTTTCAATCATTTCCAACAATCTCCCTCTTTGGTATTGATGGCAAACCAAACTGATCAACTAATCAACTTAGTTACCACCAAGATTGTATACATTGTTTGCATCTTCACTACTGATCTCATATATCTCCCTCTTTCATATATATCTCCCTCTTGCTTTGTATTGATCAAGTTTCTGCATATTTCTCCCTCTTTGACATAAATGCCAAAGATGTAGCATCTTTATCATGCAAAATATAAGCTTTGGCTTCTAGTTGTTTTCTCCCTCTGTCACCATGCTTGTGACCAATTTGGAGTTTCTACTCCTATTGTTATCCTCTGCATCATTCTTCTGATATTTCAATGATTTATTGCTGGTGATATAGGGAAGATTCCTTGTTGCTTTAAACTACTTGAGTTAGGGGTATTACCCCCAACTTGCCTCTAAGATATTCATAAGCATCCTTGGGCAATGGTTTGGTGAAGATATCTGCAGTTTGTTCCTTTATGTGAATGTATTCCAACTTCACTTGTTTGTCTTCTACCAATTCTCTGACATAGTGATATTTTATTGCAATGTGCTTGGTTTTTGCATGCATTACTAGATTTTTGGATATGTTTATAGCACTTGTGTTATCACAATACAATATCACAGGTTTTGTTACCTCTTCTTTCATTCCATTCAATAGATTTGTGAGCCACACAATGTATGTGCAATTGACTATTGCTGCCACATGTTCTGACTCTACAATGGATTGAGATGTGCATGTTTGTTTCTTGCTAGTCTAGGTAACAAGCCTTTTGCCTAAAAATAATGCACCTCCACTTGTGCTTTTTCTATCATCAATGTTTCCTCCCCAATCTACATCTGTATATGCATTGAGCTCAAATTTTCCATTCTTTTTGTAGTATACACCAAAGTTATCAATTCCTTTAAGATATCTCATTATTCTTTTTACTTCTATGAGATGATTTTCTTTAGGATTAGTAGAGAATCTAGCCACTATTCCAACTGCTAATGCTATGTCTGGTCTACTATGTACAACATAGTGCAATTTTCCAATCATAGATCTGTACATTGTTTGATTGACTTCAACTGATTCGTCATTTTTGGACAGCTTATTTCCTATTGCCATTGGTGTGCTGACTAATTTGGACTCATCTAATCTAAAAAATTTAAGAATCTCTTTGATGTACTTTGATTGTGTCACAAATATACCATGTTTGAGTTGATGTACTTGCAATCCAACAAAAAATTTGATCTCACCAAACATAGACATCTCAAATTCATGTTTCATTTTGTCAGCAAAACCTTTGTAAAGCACTTCCTTTCCTCCAAACACTATGTCATCCACAAATATTTCAGATACAATAATATCCTTACCTTCTTCTACTTTGATATACATGTTGTTGTTATCATCAGTTCTTTCAAATCCTATTTGCATTAGATACTTGTGAAGTCTAGTTGTTCAATGTAGATTTCTTCTTCTAGTATACCATTTAAAAAAGCAGACTTTAAAATCTTTATATGCAGCATATGCAAGTAAAGTTCTTACTCATTTCATTCTAGCAACAGGGGCGAATGTTTCCCCATAGTCTAGTCCTTCTTAATGAGCATAACCCTTGCATACTAGTCTGGCTTTGTTTCTGGTAATCTCACCATTCTCATCTAGCTTGTTTTTGAATACCCACTTGGTGCCAATCACATTCTTCTCAATTGGTCTGGGAACCAAACTCCAGGGTTTTTTTTTCTTTATTTGATCAATCTCTTCTTCCATAGCTTTGTACCAATCATCATCTTGTAATGCACCATATACTATCTTGGGTTCAGATTTTTTGATCAGACATGATTCATGTCTCAGTCTGTTCCTTGTCATTGCTCTTGCATTTTTGTCACCAATTATCTATTCAGCAGGGTGATGTCTTTTTATATATTTGGATAATCTTGGCTCTATCTTTGTTTCCATGTTTGATCTTTCAAATTTAGGATCACTATGCACTTCATTGTTAGGATGTTCTTCATTTATTTCATGTGTACTGTCTTTAGAATTAGATTGTGCACTTTCTTCATTCTGCAACTCAGCTTCTAAATGCAAATCGGCATTCACTGATTGTGGCTCGACTGAAACTGAAATTTTTTGTTGAGTTTCAATTTGATTGACATTATCCTTGTCAACAGGCATTCCTTCATAAGAATACACAAAGGTTCTGTATTCTTCCATTTTCTTTGGTTCTTCAGCTTGAACTTCTGTGTGCTTATCAAAGTTTACATTTGCACTTTCCACAATTTTGTTAGTGTTAATATTCAAACACGTGTATGCCTTACTTCTAGTGGAATAACCAAGAAATATGCCTTAATCACTTTTTGCATCAAATTTTCCATTTCTAGCATCTTTAAGATAAAGCATTTGCAACCAAACACTTTTAAATGTTTTACATTGGGTGAGTGACCATACCATAATTCAAAAGGTGTTGTATTTGTACCTTTCTTGACTTGTACTTGGTTTAGTGTATGAACAACTACACTTACAGCTTCTCTCCAGTATTTTAGAGCAACAGTCTTTTCCATCATTAATGTTCTAGCACAGTCAATCATAGATCTATTTCTTCTTTCAGCAATTCCATTCTGTGGGGGAGTTCTACGAGCTAATGTTTGTCTTTTGATTCCTTTATCATTACAAAATATCTCAAATTCATTTGATGTGAATTCACCATCTCTGTCTGATCTTAGGCATTTCAAGCTCTTTCCTGTTTCCTTTTCAACTCTAACCACATACCACTTAAATATTTGAAAAGCATCAAATTTTTGTTTTAATAACATGACAGTCATCATCCTGGAATAGTCATCAACAAACAACATTATGTATTTATCTCCTCTATAGCTTTGTATTTCCATTGGACCACATAAATCAGTATGAACTAACTCAAGTATTTCTTTAGATGTATAGTTTTTGCTTTTGGAACTTGACTTTGTCATCTTTCCTAGCTGACATTATTTGCACATGATATTATTAGGCTTCTTCAATTTTGGTAAACTTTTGACTTTCTTCATTTTACTGATGTTGAATAGATTGTCAAAGTTGACATGACATAATCTTCTATGCCATAACCATTCATCATCAAATTTTGCAATAAAACAAGAAACATCATCCATATCAAGGTAAAACATATTACTCCTTGTTTGATCTCCTTTTCCTATCAGTTTACCCTCAGTATCATAGATTTTTGCAGTTTTGTTTCCAAATTCTACTTTGCATCCTATATTGCCTAACTGTGAGACACTCAGCAAATTGCAGTTTAATCCTTCAACATAGTATGCATTATCACATGAAATTTTCTCTGTGAGCTTAATGGAACCTTTTCCTTTGATTTGACATGGAGCATCATTACCAAATCTAAAACTATTTCCATCATACTGAGTAAAGTTAACAAACTTGCTTTTGTCTCTTGTCATGTGATGTGAGCATCCACTATCTATGATCCACCTGTCATTCTTGTTCATACATGTTACTAGTGTTGTAGGCTCTTCTTCATCAGATTGATCCTTCATGGCTACATAAACAACTTCATCATCATTATCATCAGAATTTTCTTCAACAATATAACACTTCTTGCCTTTTTCTTTGTAATCTCTTTTGTCATCATCTCTTCTAAATTTGTTTTTGTTGCCTTCCTTGTAATCCTTTTTCTGTGTACATCTAGCAGCAATATGACCTACTTCATTGCAATTGAAACAAATGATAGGCATCTTACCTTTGAATTTTCCTTTACCTCTGTGAAATCTTCTAGCAAGCAATGCTTCCAATTATTCCACATCTTCCTCATCAGTGCTATTGTCACTGGATACATATTTCATTTTTCTTCCTTTCTTTGATTTCACCTATTCAGAATCTTTCAGTGATAACTTGGCCTTAAAAGCAGATTCAACATTCTCTGGTCCGTAGTTGTCAAAATTAGATAACTCAAATGCAGTGAGTCTACCTATTATACCTTCAAAACTTAGATTGTTTCCCGGTACACATCTTAGCTCTTGTATTGCTGATACTCTAATAGGATAGATAGGGAGCAAGGTTGTTAAGAACTTACTATTAATAGTATCTTCATCAAATTGACCACTCAAACATCTTATTTTACTCACCACTTCCTTTATTCTTGCGCCATACTGAGCACCATTCTCATTTTCCTCCATTTTCATATCATCGAACTTCCCTCTAAGACTTTCTCTTTTTTCTCTTTATACATTCTGATCTCCTCCATAGATGTCTGATAGGGCTTTCCACATTTTGAATGTAGTGTCACATCCTTTGATATCATCAAATTCAGCATAGTTGAGTACAGAGGCAATCTCCAGCATTGTCTGATTGTGTTCCTATTTGTTTTTCATATCTTCTGCAGTAAGAGTACCAGTTGGATCTACATGTTTAGTGACAATTGAATTTTGAGCATAATCTCCTATGGATCCAAGATGTAGCTTCATCGAGCTTTTCCATGCAACAAAGTTTTCTTTGTTGAGCTTGAGAACTTCTCTCTTAGGCATTTTGATCTTTTCTGCTTATAGTCCCTTTAAACTGAATCAGCAGTCTTGCTCTGATACCAATTGTTAGAATTCTTTAGAATAACTGAGAGGGGGGGGGATGAATCAGTTATTCAAGATCCAAATGCCCTAATAATACTTTTTCACTAATTTTAATGAATCCATACACTTTTCATCCATCAAACTTAAATCAACCATATTAGCAAGTTACAGTAAATCAACATGCAGAGATAAAACATGCAAGATCAACACATGACACAATGATTTACGTGAAAACCCAATTTGGGAAAAACCACGAGTAACATGCTACTTGATTCTCACTCTTCTAAAGTGATGCCCTGTTAAAAGCCTACCTTGTTAAAGGCTTACAACACACTGTTAAATGTGACCTTGTTAGAGGATTTCACCAAACTGTTAGGAATGGGCCTGGTTAAAGGACTTTAGAACATTCACTTGGAATGTCACCCTGTTAAAGGATTTATCTCATGGCTATTAAACAAACCTAAGTCCATAGGATTTAAACTAATTGTTACAATTTCTAGAGAGTAACAATAATGGCTTTTTGATCTAATATAACTTATAACATACTTTGCAGATTTTAGATTGCACTTTTTAGTTCAATCTTTTGCTTGGCTTCAATCACTTCAGCTCTGACTACTTGTCTTCCTCTCAAGCTTCGTCTCCTTGAGTCTTCTTACTCATCATAACAATGCATCCATATCTAGGGTCTTCTTATTGAAATAGAGTAATTATGCTCTCTTTCCTCCTTAGCACCTCCTTCAACATTTTATGCTTTCATGCTTGACCGCCTCTCTCTCCTCTTTTCTTCATGAACTTATGAATCCTTAAATAGAAATCTGATTTGCCTTTTCTGCTCAATTCTCCCTCTCTAATTTTAGGGTTTCAAATGGATTAGGTAGGATACAATGTATCTACCCCATATCTTACTCTTATCTAGAAACTTCGTCTAGAGTCCAGTTGTATCTTTAAAAATGTTCTACATAGTGTTCTGTGCCACCAGCTCATCATTCTTATCTTCCATTTAATTCACAAACTTCTAGATAACAACATTGTCATCTTAGATCTGGCGAATCTTCAATTTTCAAAATAATGCAGCAACTCGGCATTATTGGTTTACTGGTGCTCGGCACCTCTATGTTACTCAGCACTATTAGTTTACTAGTGCTTGGCACCTCTGTGTTACTCAGCACTTGTATTTTCTTGGCATCTGAAGTTTACTCGACATCTGAAGTTTACTCAGCATCTAAAGTTTACTTGACATCTGAAGTTTACTCGGTATCTGAAGTTTACTCAGCATCTAAAGTTTACTCGAGATCTGAAGTTTACTCGACACTTGAAGTTGAACTTGCTTGGCTTCAACTAGGAATCTGTTCGGCACCTACTAGCTTGCTCGGCTCCCTCTCTCTAATGAACTTAGTTGGGCTTTACAAAAGACTTTAGCTAAAACCTTACATTTTAATATGTTTTAGTGTGCCCATTCTCTGTATCTTATAGTATGTCATCAAATACACTTTTTCATCAATGGTTTAGCTGATCCTTGTACTTCATTACAACATCATAACTTCAACCTTTCTCTAGGTGTTCTAGTTACATCTAATTGATTGCCTCCTCCTTGTCAATCAACTAATTGATAGTATATGGATCACTAAAGCAATTGTCATTCCTACAAGTAGCAAGTTTGACATCAATGACAAAACAATGATTGAGAACATTCTTTACCATTTCCATATATCATTTCCAACAATTTTCCTCATGATCTTTTCAATCATTTCCAACAAATACCTATAGAAAATCAAGAGGACCAAGAATGGTGTGTTTAGATTTTAGTCATTGATCAATCATATATTCTTTCATGTACTTAAGAGATTTCCATACTTATTAGTCATAGAGATTATGAGTAGAGAGAGATGTATCATGGAGAATATTATAGATGTATGTAGAAGATATCTAGCAAATAAAATCTTAGATAGAAAAAATTTGATCATGAAAACATTTCAGAATGAGATGAGACAAAGATTCAAAATTGTACCTAATATTGTAGAAAGATTCAAAGATGATATGTGTGTTATGGTTGATACAGATTTAACTCATATTCAAGCATTCTAACCTCAGGAAATATTCTTTGATCCCTTAGGTTATGAGTTAATTGATGATGTAACAATTAGATATATTAATCTATTGTTGAACTCTAAGAAGGACCAAGCTAAGTATAGATTTGGGATATATGAAGAAATTACCCAATCATCTTATCAAGAAACTTTAGAGGAAGCATCTCACAAGAAGATTAAGACAATAATGAAGAAAGCTCTAAGGCTAGTATGATAGAAAGTGAGTCATAGGTAGTTAGATATACCATGAAGCAAGGAATAATGTATGTGTAACCACTATTAGTTGGGAAACCATTTGGTGTGTCTATTGTAGAGATAGCTTGAAAACAAAGCATTCCATATGTTGCACTATCAACTGAATAGCCAAGTGAGCCAAAGTGGAAATCAAAAAGATTAGTGGAAGCTATGACTACCAAGACTAAAAGAGTCAAGCAACAAGCCACTCAATTAGGTAAAGGACAAAAGACATTGTTGACAATTGTGGAATCCAGTGAAGAAGAACAAGAAGAAAAATAGGCAAAGAAAGTAATTATTTCTAAATAGACAACAACAAAAGCAAGACAACCTTGGAAGCCAAAGATTGAGAAGATAAACTTAGCCATTGCTACTAAAGGGAACCTTATTCAGATGAACAAATTTTATGATCTATATAATGATATTGAGAAAGATCAAATATATATCTCTACTAATATAATTCCTAACAATTTGAAACTTAAGGATATTGAAGGCACAGTAAATCAAAAAGTATATGACAGACTTATAAAGAAGAAAGCACTAGCTCAAAAAGAGGACATAGAACTTTGGAAGTCTATGATAAGGACAATATGCAAAATAGATGATGAGAAAGAAGTTAGGAAATTGCTGAAAATTTTAGCACCTTACTTGAGGTACAAAGTGAGACCACTTCTATTTATGGTGGGTGAGTAGAATAAAATAAGGAATCAAACACTAGCATCTATTAGTTAAATGTTGAGAGAGTCTAAGGTAGCACCTTCACTAGCACCTAGAACTTTGACATTGTCAATAAGTGGTGACACTATGAAAATTGATCAAACCAATGTTACTGTTAACATTGATGATACTAACCCTTTTGAGAGTTTTGAATAGCCTAAATCTTAGGCTGAACTTATTCAAGATCAATTAAAACAATTTGAAGAAAAAAAGAGGCTATTAGAGGCAGAAAAGAGAAAAAATGAAGAATCCAAGTAGAAATTGCTTGAAGAAGAAATGAAAAGAAGAGTTGAGGAAGAAAAGAAAAGGAAAATAGATGAACAAAAGAAGAAGAGAATAGAGGAGGAAGAAAAGAAAGAGAAGGAAGAAAATAAAAGGAAGAGAAAGAGAAAGAAGAGAGAAGAGTTAAAGAGGTAGTAGAGAAGAAGCAAAGGGAAGATGAATCTAAACCATCTATTCTACTCCACTTTTTCTTGATCTCATCTCTAACAAAATTTATTGAGAATATAGAGGTAACTAATAGATTACACGGTACTCTAGAAGTCAAGAATATAGAGGCAGATCCTAAATAGAGGGAACAAGCAGTGCTAAAATCTTTTGATGAAGAATTTACAAATTTGTTTAATGTTGCAAAATCCAAGGCCCATATTTCACATGATGCTGATTTATTTAGCACCATTTGTCAGAATCTGAAGAATGATTTGCTAAGTCTTGATACTTGTATCAAGGAACTTCAAAAATGCCAACAAGATGGAAAGGTATTGTACATTAAGTGTACCTTATCTCATAATTTGACCAAGGATTTTGATAGTAAGATTGAAGGGAAGCTAAGTGAGCTAGAAGCTCTATCAAGCCAAATATAGCAACCTTCCAAAAAAGTTGATGAATTTGAAGGACAAGTGGTTAATGTTCACAGTGATATTAGGAAACTAGAACTTTAGAAAGAACAAATTTTGAATAGAATATCAGAATTCAGAGATTCAATTGCTTTGAAGATATCTACTATTGAGAGAGAGTTGGAGGAGTGTGTCAAATCCAAGGACACTTATTTGAATTTCTTATACTCCAATCTAATTGTAGTTGAGATTGCATCAAATGCCCTATGTGCAATTTTCACCTCTACTAAAATAGCCAAGGATACATCGATAAAAAGTTTAAATAGTCTCAAGGAAAGGTTTGATGATTGCATGAAGAAATTGTCAACATAAGGTAGATGAACAGAGTTTTTGATAGCAAATGAACAATTTTTGACAATTTTTCACATTCTGACCTTTGTCATTGATGTCAAATGGGGAGAAGATGCATAATAAAATTGTAAATAAGGTAAGGAGAATATGAAAATAAGGTAAGATATAAAGTTGTATCAAAAGGGGGAGCACATGTAAGATGGATAAGTTGTAAAAGATAATTAATGTATTGATAGTATAATGTTTTGGACAAGTTTTTGTTACTTAGCAAATTTTCCCTATTTTGTTGCCATCAATGCCAAAAGAGGTGATTTTTGACAATTGGTTGATGAAGCTATGTAATTTTTTTCATTTATGGCTACAAATGATGTGCATGCTTGAAGAAAACCTCAAAAATAAAGATAATTAGCTTTTGGTACACAGAAAATTACCTAAGTATGAAATCAGTTTATAGCAGTGTATTTTTTTGTATGTAACTTGTTACTAATGTCATATTATGATTAGAAAATTTAGATGGAGATAGTACATGTTGATGATGATGTTTATAAACTAGGAAATCAGTGTGGACTATATAGAAAAGAGATATTCCTATTTTACTAGTGAAACAAAACAACAGAATTAAAGAAAGGAATTATTTTGTTTACAATATTATTACTTGACCAATTAGGGCCGACATCCTAGATGTTTACTCTAAGTTGGAAAATTATATTATGGTCTTAGTCAACCTAGTAGAAATTTGTGTAAAGTCATGATATTTATACAAAGGACATATGTTGTGTTGAGCAATTGTATTGTGATAAATGATATGCAAACATTTGTGAAGCGATATATGAAAAGTTTTGAGAAGCATTCTTTGTAATCTAAGATCGAACTAAAGATCAGAGATCAATCAAGAAATAAGTTATAGCACCTATATACTAGAGGTCTAATTACTTGTTTGGATAGTGAGCTCTTCTTGTAATCAGAAGTGCATGTTTGGGCAATGGGCTCATCTTGCATCTATTGTACTACAACTCCTAATAGGGATTCAAAGTCTACTAACAGGGACTCTCTATACTTAATTTTCTTCTTGACTCCTAATAGGGTCCATCCTCTAACAAGGAATATATATATTAGTATATTATCTAGTGGGTATCATCCCCACTAGGGTTTTCCCTTGGCTAGGGTTTCCCTAGTTAACAAACTATGGTGTTATGAGTTATCTTTGTGCATGGTTACTATTACTATTCAGCATTACTTATTTTCTTTCTTATGTATGGTTCAAATTAATAAATAATATTTTGGCAACTCAAGTTTGTATATTAGTGATTCACCCTTCCCCCCCCTTAGTAATTCATATTTCTAATAGTACTAATAATAGAAGGAATGATAAGAATGACAAGAATGAAAATTGATATTAAAAGTTTAGAGATCACAAAGATAAAGGAAAGAAATCATGCTACCTAGCTAAGGAAGACCAAACTAATGAAGAATATGATGACTTAAAAGGCGATGAGGAAGTAGTTTATGCTGTTATGAAGGATTATTTAGAATAAGAAATGTGTGAAGATGAAAAATCCCATATTTCCTAAGTTGGTAAAACTACTACTTGGACTATTGATAGTGATTGTTCACAGCATATGACTAGTGATGTTGAAAAGTTTGAAAATATAGAAGAATATGATGGAGGATTTTTTAGACTTGGAAATGATGCCCCGTGTTCGATAAAAGGAAATGGATCCATTATGTTGAATGAGAAGATTAAGTGTGATCATGATTATTGGGTTCAAGGCCTATAGTACAACTTGTCAAGTGTGGCACAATTAAATAATATCACTCATTGACTAGAATCTAGAAATTGAAAGGTGAAGATATGTGATGTTGCTAGAGATCTCATTGGAACTAGAAATCAATCCAAATGTAACTTATTCTATCTTAATTATAAAAAAAATAGATGTTTTATTTTAAGGAGAGAATTTTTTTTTTATGGCATACAAGATTCGTAAGTTTTGACAACTCAATCAAAGTTAGTAAGAAGAAAAGAGTAAGAGGTTTATCGAGATTAAGAAATCTTGGTTAAGTTATGTTTAAGAAATTTCATATTGCTAAGATGAAAAAAATCAAGTCTTTCATCTAATGATATATTAAGGTTATTTCATACTGATCTATGTGGTATTGTGAGAGTATAAAGTTATCATGGTGATTGATATGTAATTTCCACCATAATGACTTAATTGGTTTTGTATCGAATGTGTATTTCATGTTAGAGATAGGAGATATGGTGTAACTTTACATGAGGTAATAGAGATACACTTCATTTGATATGCTTTATATAATTTTCATAGAACATGATCAATGTTATTTCTAGCCCTACTAACCCACCTAGTACTTGCATTCTTGTATAAGATATCACAATGTTATGTAAATGTATACTTGTTGGTGATGTGGGTGTCCACAAGAATAGGTAGAAAATATTCTATGATATTTTTTTAATCTAGACATAAAACCATGTTCCATAGGTACCCAAAGCCTAGAGTCCCAAACAAGATTACTCACCTTATTGGGGATCTTGGGAAATTGTATATTTGAGTTGTTGACTTATGGATGCTTTACTTTGGTTTTTGTTTTTGATGTTGACCAAATATGCATGATTACCCAAGTATATATGGGTGTGCACATATATTCCCAAGTAAAATTTTATATATGTATTGGTGTATGTGTTTAATATGGATTATCATTTCTTACAAAATTATAAATAAATTAAGGAAATAAAAGACATCATGAGAATTGAACCTTGACTTGATCAGTCAAACAACTCACCTTAGACCTAATCACCTACAAGACTTCTCAAGAACCCTTCATAAGAAATGAAACCTTGAACTTATAATTATAAAGTGGGAGTGGCAAAATCTTACAAGATTGGAACTCATGACCTTCAAAGAAGGATCACACCTCTCAACCAACACACCACCCAATGATTTAGTAACTTAGCTTCCCTAGGATGCCTTGATAAATGGTAATCTAGAAGCTTATTTAATAAATTTCATAAAAGAAATTACAATTATTAAATTAAAACTTAATTAAGTCCACTCAATGGATGCAACCTTCTTCAACAAAATTGCTCCCTATAAATAAGGGGGCTTCTCAGAAAAATAAAAGGGAGGAAATTATTAAGGTAAAAACTATAGTCCAAAATACAAGAAGCATACAAAAAGTAACCCTTCATAAATTTTGAAGAAACCAAGAAGAAGAAGAAGGCTAGGCCGAAGCTGATTGGGAACCTTGGAAAGACACAAACCCAAACATCAATAGGTATCATCCTCCACTTGCACTAGGAAATAAAGTAGGTTCCCAATTTCCTCACAAACTCATATCATTTACTTTTATAAAATGAAGTGTGAATAAATGAAGAAAAGGAATAAAGGTGGTTTGAAGTGATTTTAATCTCTCCTTATCATTGCTATGGATTGTGGTCTTTACACTATCTTTTTCTTTTCTATATGATGGAATCCAATTTTATTTTCTATGAATCAAATCCCTATGAGAATTATGGGTTGCACACTTCTAGCCTAGAGAATTAGCCAAGAGTGGTAAGAAGTCCCTAATGTTCCAAATTTCCAATGAAAATCCCATTCATAGAATTCATTATATAGGTTTTTTGTCTCTACAACAAATATATAGGTATACTAAATAAATTATGCATGGTAATACCTTGAGAATGTGAAAGTCTATAAAACTCTAGTCTCTCTACTACTTATCATTCTACTTAAATAAATGCTCAACTTTGTAATACTTATGCACCAAAAATATAAATCTAGAATTCTTCCTATCACATGCACTACCCTATTTTTTATCTCTAATCCTTGTTGCCTATCAATGTCCAACACTTAGTTATTTCCCAAGTAGTGTTGTTCAGTCATTAGTGTGACCGAGCCATCTAGAAATGGTTGAGCTACATGGATTTGCATATATTCCTCTATATGTCAAGTAAGTCAAAGGTTGTTGATCAACCCAATAGAGACCAAGATACTATACATTCCAAGTACAAAATATGGAGATCGAGTAATGTAAATCTTACTTATGTTGAGTGAATCATTATATGTTGAGCCTATAGAAGCTAAGAGATAGCATGCATGTTAGTTATGATTGAGTACCATGACATTCAATTGTTGAGTAAACTAGTTTTGGCATATGTGTTTGTAATGGCACAAACACCTATGTAAATCATTTTCATTGACTTCTATGTGATAATTATGAATTGTAGAGATAGTTAAGGAGAAAATTACACATTTTTTCAAAAGGCACTAATCCTGAGAAAGGTAGATTAACCAATTAAAATATCAACAAGGTTAAATAGAAAAAGAATGCATTACGGATCATTGATTATGATTTGGAACCTTCCATGATTATCTATATAAGAAGAAATCAAACCATAAATCATATATGAACATAAAAGAGAGTGAACGGTTATGAAGGAAGTTTGTGAATGTGCAAAAGAGACTAAGGATCAAAGTGAGGAAGGCTAAGTTTGATAGAGAAATTAGATAGAGAAACCCAGTAGTGATGGGAAGAATAGAGAAAATTAGATAAGGAGATTAGATTTAGACATTGAAGAGAGAAGATCTATAATAAGATTCATAGAGAAAACCAAAGGATCAAGTACTAAGACATTCTAACTAGTGTAGCAGGGAAAATCTCTTAACAAAGTGGTTCTCCTAACATGTTGCTTACTTCATTGTAAGTTTAAATCCTTGAATCAAGGTAGAATTAATAGTCTTGTAATGTTTTTATTTGAGTAGACCCCTTATAGGGTAGATCAGCAAAACTAATCAAATTGTAGCCTTAGCAGGAAAACTTTGTTGTTACATTAGTAAATATTTGTGGGTGTTATCCCCACCCTAACTTTACCTTCACCTTGGAGGGTTTCTTGGTTACCAAAATCTTTTTGTTATGAGTTTCTATTTTCATGGATGGTGTACATAATTAGATTCTTTTCACTTGTATAGTTCATGATTATATGACATATGATTTAAGATGTGAGATGGATTACAAGTTAATCTAGTTAATCTATTATTTTTTTTAAGGAGCTAAACTTTTAAAGATCCCAATTCACACTTCCCCCTCTCAATATCTTATTTCCCAATAAGACTTCAAACAATTGGTATCATAACTTATTCCTCTTGAAAGAAGTATAACAACTTGAGAGTTTAGATCTTGGAGATGGTGGCTTACAAAATTGGAAAGATTATTGAGAATTACATTATTGATATCCAGATCATATTGCAATAACTTGAAATAACAAAAAAAGAGTTAAGGAAATCCTTAAAGAAAGGGAAATAAATGGTCATTTAGTAGAATGATACACTGTATAAGGAATTAGATACCAAAAGATTGTTAAATAGTGGGAATTCCATTTAAAATGATGCAGCAATAGAAAACCTATTGGAGAAGAACATAATTTCTAAGTGAAGAAGTTAGAGGATTGAAAAGAGAGCATGAAATCCAATCAGCAAGATTATGTGAAGTGACTAAACAAAAGAAGAAAGTCGAAGAAGACAAGATCATGGTTGAATAAGAAAAAAGACAAATGGCTACTAGACTTGAAGAAAAGTCATTTGACGTACAAAAACATTACAAACACTCAACTAGACATGATGAATCAATTATTGCTTGTAAATTAGAAGATGAACAAAAAAGACATGGAAATCATAAATCTGAGATCACAAAGTGACCAATTAAGGAATGAGTTAAGATGTAAGAAAGAATTTTTGTAAAGAATGAATAAACCAAGTGAAGCTATAAGATACTTTGAAGAGCTAATGAGATCACCAAGGTTATCTAGTAATACTTCTAGTCTAGGACATATGAAGCACTCTTCATCTACTGAGGAAGAAGAGTCATCCAAGAGTGGAGAGAAAAGAAATGAAAAACCTAAAGGCAAACCTACATGTCATCATTGTGGAAAATTAGGACACACAACAAGCATTTGCATAAGCAAGAATGGTAAGAAATATCCTAAACCTAAGTTCTTTGGTAACCATTATAATTGCAAGAAATAAGGACACCAAGCACATGAATTCAGGTCAAAGGAAAGTAATACATATACTACATCTAGATTTGAAGGACATTGCTACATCTATCAAAAATATGGACATAGCACTCGAGAATCCAAATACAAAGAAAAATCCAATTGGACATATAAAAGTCAAGCACATGCACTTAAGCAAGGTAACTCTTATAATTGGGATTATAGCAGCACATGGTATAATTGTCATTACTATGAAGAGTATGGTCACATTTTGTAAAATTACATTAGGATACATTTCAAAGGAAATTAAAAGAAATGTTGAATGGAAGCCTAATTTGATTTAGTTGTCTCAAGGTTGAACATGTTGTAAGAACTATAGGACCTAAGCATGAGCACCAAACAATAAAAGCAACAAAGGAAAATGTAAGGTAGAAATAAGTCAAGCTTTTAAAAAGAGAGTAGAAAGTGAAAGTAGTAAATCCAGTGAAGCTAAAATCACCCAATCCAATGGATCAAGTGATCACACCACATCTACATAAGTAAAGGAGGTGTGTAAGGAACTATACACTTGAATGCTATATTACACACCAGTTCCTAATAAGAGATGTGATTAAAAGTCTATATCTACATGAATTAAGATGCACTAGGAAAGATCTAGGACAAGAATTGGGTAGTGGAATCAATTACACTATCAGGTGTTAAGCATCAGTAATATTGTTTGTATTGACTAAGTTGATGTGATGGTTGAACTAAATGGTGTTGATCAGGCTAATAGCAACCGAGTATTGAAAGGAAAAAAGTGTGAACAACATAACATGTAAAGGCCAAGATAGCTACAATGCACCTATTTTAGTACAGTGCATTTATTATAGACTTAAATTAACGAATTGAATATATATATATAATTTTGATGTTCATTTTCATTTACCAAGTGATTTTAGTGCACATAGGTGATTCAAAGGTGATCAAGGAAAATTTTAGTGAAAAGAACAAGTGAATTACATTGTGCCATCGAGAAGATTTGGAGAATTAAGTAAGGTTTACAGTGCTAAATTAATTTGATTTCAAAATTGTTGAAGTGAAATTATTTAAACCCTAGTTTTGAAATGGCATCCACTATATTTGTATCTGGGAAGAAAATATTGAAGGAAAGAAAGTCACAGACTGTGAGGAATGATCAGTGTCCTACACCCAAATTCATGGGATACCCTAACATTGCAATGACTGGAGATACATCTGGCACCCTATTGTTGATTCCACTAAGTGTATTAATGATTCACAATGTTTGATCATTCTATATGTGAAAAGTTTCAAACATTGGAGATTATGAATTGTGAGCAGCTTATGACAAGTGGTGTGATAATAAAATTGTGAAAGATGAGAATAAGATTGTTGCCAAGAAAGGGCTTACTCATGCCCTAGCATTTTTGAAAGTATTCAAATTTGAATTGATAAAATTTGTATTGAGCCTAGTACATGACATGAAATAGTGGTTGGAAGGTGGACTAGTAAAAATAAAATAAAGCAATCATTCATCGAGTTACTAGTTATCCCACCCTCAACAAAGTGAAGATAATGAGATGTGTTACAAAGAATGTTATTGAAGAACAAACAAATGCCAAGTGAAAATGATGAGCAATGTCAATAGATGGGATTGAAGATATAGTTGTTTATTTTTTTGTGTATCTAATTGCACAAACTATATCAATCAAGCTAACTAAATAGTGTTCATTGCATTGCTATTGACCTAGGTTATAAGATTGTAAAGAATGATCATAGTTATGACATGGCTAAGCTATAACTACAACAACTATCAAAAAATATTGGAGCAATTAAAAAGGAAAAGAAGTTTGTATATTATTCTATGTACAGAATTTATTTCCTACAGTTGGAACAGTTGTATACGATATGAATAGATCAATCACTAAAAAAATCAATATTTTCATTGAACAATTGGGAGAAAAATTTGAGTCTATTATGGAAAACTATTTTGATGATTTTAATAACAAGATGAAGAACGGGATGAGGATTCCAAAATTAGTTGTAGATCACTATTTTGATGATATATGTTTCATGGTAGATACATATTTTATCTATGCCCAAGTAGTGTTACCAAGGGTTGTATGGTTAAGGCTGATGCAATATGAAGTTAATGTAGATAGAGTTACTATAGAATTCATTTCACTATTATGTAAAGAAATAGATAAGAATGTCAAGCCCTTTGACAATTATGAGTTAGCCAAGATTAGAATGCTAATGAAAACAAAAGTGCCCAAAATGGATAGAAAATGAAAGAAGATGATAGAAGATCTTGAAGGAAATCTTAGTATAGGAAAACTTTAGATAATTGAGGGCAAAGAAAAAGGATGAAGAATCTGGTGAAGAAGAAGAAGATAAAGAAGTTAAAGGTAAAGAGGTAGTTGTTGTAAAGACCAAGGCAACCAAACAAAATAAAATTATGATTGTTGATCTTAAGGTGAAGGTAGATCTAATGAGAAATGTGAAGAAGGAAGTAACACCTCATGAACTTGAGCTAAAGAGGGGGATAATAACTAGATTCAAGAAAGCTCATTCCCTAGCTATAAAGACAAAAAGAATCCTAGCAAAGAGAAAATAGACTAAAAGAAATGAGCAGAGCCTACCTAAGAAGCCAAGAAGAAAATTGGTTGTTACACTTGATGAGAAGAAGGAAGATGAAGAGGAAACTGAGTCTAAAGATTTGAGAAAGCTTCAAATTGTACCAAGACTATCTCCCATGAAAATTGATCAAGTGTGTAAGAATATTAGAAATTCAATTGGCTTGGTAGGCTTTAAGAAGATTAACTATGAGTCTTTAAATAAAGATTGAAAAATAAATAATGGATATGATGAAAAAGTCTAGACATACACCTATAGAATTAGAAGAAGGTATTCTTGAGGATTTTTATAAAAAATTAGGTGCAAAATAGAAGTGTTAATTATCCACTAAAAAGAAAATAAGGGAGACAACATTAGCCCAAACAATGCTTGATTTAGGGAATACAGATATGTCTGTTGCCCTAAAACATTTTTTGAAGAAATTTGTGCCAAAAGAAAGCACATATAAAATTTTGAAGAATAGAATTGATGAAGTTGAGAAGGAGAGAATTGAGATATGGAAGAAATAATTTGGTTTTCTATTTCCATTAAAAATAAAAAATAAAAATGAGGATTAGGGTAGAATGTTGTATAATTGGAAAGTCAAGATAATGATGAACTTGAGAGAATTGAAGAAAAGTGGGGAAGTTAAAAGAGAGTGAACAACGGGATGTTGTCACTATAGAGGATATTCCTAATTTATCACCACAAAATTAGGATATATTAACTAAGGAAGACTTGAAAAATGTCAATTCAGATACCTTAGATGCTTCTCTTCTATGCATTAATCTAGTTTTGTTAAAGATACAAGACTATCCTCAGATTGATAATGCAATAATTGATTGTTTTCAAGGTACATCAATTATAGTCATCCCTTACATGAGTATTGAGTAGGAGGGTAAGGAAATCATTATGCTACCATAGTTCATTCATCTCACTGATGGACAAGTAGATGAGAAATGTGAAGTAGATCAATCTACACAAGATACCAATGAAGGAGACAAGAAGATAGAATATCTAGAGACTACAAAGCCTAAGGAGAAATAGGTTATCCAAGCTCTTATTTAGCTATCAAGTGTCATTTCCACTAATGTGTTAACTATTATATATGTTCGATAGGCACCCCTCAATCATAGTTAGTGGCACAAAATATTAATACACCAAAGATAATAGTCAATCTAGATGAGGTCATCACATTGTCAAATTATGACCTTGACAACATGATCCTAGAGAAAATACAAGATTTACAAGATTTAGCAAGTTGTGGGACAAAGAAAGAGAAACTAAGGTGATATTTCAAGAAAAAGATGGTACTCTGTGACATTAAGGATATTTTTGTAGATGCTTTTTATATTCATGATGTAAATGAGCAACATCCAATTTTGGATCAATTAGTGTATATAGTTGGAAAAGTGCATAATGAAGATATAGAGACCAATGATAAGATGATGGGATGGTTTGAGATAAGGTTTGAGCACAAATTTTTGGAGAAAGTTTCAACAGAACTTGCAATAAGGCAAGTTAAGCTTTCTACCCTTACTACTAGTCTGGAAGGAATTTTGACAATTATTCATTCTTTATATATGAAGCTTTGTGATGTTGGTTACTTCACTATGGAGAATAAAAATTCCATTGATCAAATACAAGAAGACTTGAAGGCTTGTACTATTTCATTGAGAAAATATGCAAGTTCAAGCTCACATTCATATAATAAATCAATATTTGATCAAGGAAGATTAGCTGAGTTAATGGGTAAAGATAGTAGCATTTGAAATAAATTGATTTCAATCCAACTCATTTTTCTACCCCATTTCAAAATAATCTAGAAAGAGATATCAATTGCACAGAATATAGTTAAGAGAGATTTGCATCTCTCAACTGTAGATAACTTAATTGATCTAGTTTCCTAGCTAGAAATCTAGATTTAGGTTCAAGAATCACTAGGAACTAGATGTAATCAAGGATTGGAAGTGTTTTTAGGAAATCAAAAAACATTTTTGGACAAATATAAGTTGAACACTAAAAACCCCAAGCCATAAAGTGTCAAAAACAAGGTGGAAATCCTTTATGACATCAATCATTCACAAGGGAAATTAGATCAAAATAGTCAAAATCATAGAAAGGAAATCAAATGAGTTAGCATGAAAGTTCATAGATATGCATAAACATGTGTGTGTGTGTGTGTGTGTGTGTGTGTGTGTGTGTGTGTGTGTGTGTTGTATCATAGAGACAAGTTTTTTTGAGATTGAACTACAGTCTAAGGGGGAGCACAAATTTATGTAATTTTGAAAGGATTTCTAAGTCATGTTAAAGTGTTTTTGCCACTAATGTCAAAGGGGGATTTTTTTATCTCTAAGCCTCATTTCTTATTAGTGTCTAACACTTATTCATTTCCTAGACATCATTGGTCACCCATCACTATGACCAATTCATCTAGAGAAGATTGAGCTACATGAATTTGTATATATTCCACTATATGTCTAGCAAGTCAAAGGTTGTGGAGTGCCCCACATGTTGAGTGAAATATATGGAGACTAGGATATTTAAAGTTAACTTATGCCAAGTGAGTTAGTATATGTCAAGCCCATACAAGTTAAGAGATATCATGAATTTAGTTATGATCGAGTCTCGAGATATTCTATTGTTGAGTAAACCAGTTTTGGCATATGTGTTTGTAATGGCACAAGCACATATGTAAATCATTTTGGCCAACTTCTATGCAACATTTATGGATTGTAGAGACAGCTAAGGAGAAAATTATGTGTTTTTTCAGAAGGCATTAATTCCAAGAAGGGCAAATTAACCAATCAAAAAATCAAAAGGGTTAAATAGAAAAAGAATGTATTTTGGAGCATTGATTATGATCCAGAACCTTCCACAATTGTCTATTTAAGAATGTATCAAACCCTAAATCATATATGTGTGGAAAAGAGAGTGAAATGTTACAAACAAATTTTTTGAATGTGTGGAAGAGACTAAGGATTAGAGTAAGGGAGGCTAAGTTTGATAGAGAGAACAAATAGAGAAACCTATCAGTGAAGGGGAAATAGAAAAAATCAAATAAGGAGATCAGATTTAGACATTAAGGAGAGGAGATATGTAATAAAATTCATAGAGAAAACTAAAGGATTGGGTACTAAGACATTCTAATCAGTGTAGTAGGGAAAATCTATTAACATAGTTTAAATATCATAACATAGTGTTTACTTCGTTGTAACTTTAAATCATTTAATCAAGGTAGAATTAACACTCTTGTAATAATTTTAACTTAGTAGACACCTCACGGGTTAGATCATCAAAAGTGATCAAATTGTATCCCTAACAAGAAAACTTTGTTGTTGTAGCAATAAATATTTGTGGGTGTCATCCCCACCCTAGTTTTACCTTCACCTTGGACAATTTATAGGTTACAAAAATATTTGTGTTATGAGTTTCTATTTTCATAAATGATATGCATAATTAGATTCATTTCAATTTTACAACTCATGATTATATGATATATGATCTAAGATAATATATGAGATGGATTAGGAATGAATTTAGTTAATTTGTTGTTTTGTTTAAGGAACTAAAATTTTTAAGATCCTGATTCAACCCCCCCCTTTAGTATCTTATTTCCCAATAAGACTTCCAACACCTGGTACTCACGTGTGTTGTAATAATATTTGTGCCTTACTGCAAACATATGGGTAGTTATTTCGTGTTTATGTAAAATACTACTAGTTTAGCAATCAATGTGCAATTATATAGAATATTCATGCTTGACTACTTGATGTATGCACAATTGTAGTATAAGAGCCACTAAATTCTCTATATGCATAAGCATAAGCAATAGATGCATATTTTTTCTTATTTATGACATTGTTACATTGAATTGTCTTCACGTTTGATGCTAATTTGTGACCAAGGGAATATCATCCTATTTGTTTCTCTCCTTGTTTGATCTTAGCACTTGTTGTGTTTAGTTTGAGTAGGATAGAAACCCTAGGTGAATGGCTCACCATAGGTGTTGGAGCCTGCAAGTGGTGGCCAAGGAATCCTATGTTTGAGGAATGGATCTATGCATAGGCTGGCTTCATTGTGAGTTAGTTAGTAAGTGATAACTTAACAATTATTATTTTGGGATGGATCTAGGTTTTACACATTAAACAAGATAATAAAGTTAGTAATGCTAGAATACTCAAGGAAGCTATATCCTATTTAATTTAGAGATCCCTAACCCAAGAGGTTGATCGTAGTAGTACTTAGTTGTGCATATCCTAGTTAGAGTACTTAGGGAAAAGGAATCATGGGTAGAAGGGTAGCCTTAACCCTAGGAGGTTGATCCCAACACCTTGGGAAGGTACGATGAAACTCACCTAGATGTGATTACAACCCCCTATACTCAAGTCTTTTCCCTTGGTGGTTTCTTGTGATTTTTGGATTTTACTTGAGCCCTTGAACTATTTTTTGAGAAATTGAACCTTAGATTCTTAGGCCTTGTGGATCATGGTTTTTTCTCCTAGCTTGGGGGTGGCTCCTTAGGGGTCACATGGTTGGGTGGAAAAATTTGAGGCTTTCTTTTGGCTTAGCATTGGGATTCTTTACAGGAGATGCTTGGATAATACTTGAAGATGTTTCTTATTCTTGTAGTTAATGGAATGTAATCTGATTTAATGAAATTTGATTTCATGTTAGTTGATACAATGTAACTTGATTTCATGTAAATGAAAGTATATTGAAAAGGGGATTATGATTTATGTAATCTAAAGCCATGTAAATCGGGTTGGGTAGATAGAAATAAGAAATGTATATCTTGTGAATCTTTTGAAAAGAACATTTCTATCTCTCTCTTATATATCATCATGGATGTTTAAGAATGAATTAATGTTATGTTTTATTTTTTTATAAGAATTATGCTTACTTGTTGTCTAATTTTCCCTTGCTCTTAATGTAACACATTGCTATAGTTAACAATCTTATCATAAGTTGGAAATAAAATTACGCTAATCCTTTTAAGAGCATGTTTAGGTTGGTTAGGTAGCCTATTGTTTGTTTGTTTTTTAAATCACCATCTAGATAAATAATTTTTAGGCTTATCAAATTCCCTAATGAGATAATTAAATGATATAACATTTTGTTTGTTGATGACTACTCAAGGATAATGTCTGTAGTGTTTCTAAGATAAAATTTTGCTTCATTCAAAATATTTAAATGGTACAAGGAAAGAGTTGAGGATAAAATAGGTAAGAATTTTAAGTTTTAATGATTTTATAGGAGGTGGATTTATTTTTGATGAATTTAATATCTTCTGCAATGAAAATGGCATCAAAAGGAAATTCTTGGCACCAAGAACTCTGCAATAGAATGACATAGCTAAAAGAAGGAATATATCAATAGTCAATTATGCTAGAACATTATTAATTGAGAAAGATGTTGCAAAAACATTCTGGAGAGAATCTATTAGTACTATTTTTTACACCATCAAATGAGTACAATTGAAGAAAGGTACAAACAAAACTCCTTATGAACTTTGGTATGGACATACACCTAATGTTAGATACTATAAAATATTTGGAAGTGAGTGTTACATTCTAAAAGAATATAGGAATGAAAATTTTAACTCTAAAGGAGATAAAAGTGTATTTCTAAGACACTCCATAAAGTGCAAATCTTATAAATTTCTAAATAAGAGTACTAATAAGTTTTTGGAAAGTGGAAATGTAAGGATTAATGAGTTTAAAGATAAAGATGAAGGAGATAGAAAAAGGGAACCTGAATATTATCAAAGATTTGTATATATATATATATATATATATATATATATATATATATATATATATATATATATATATATATATATATATATATATATATATATATATATATATATATATATATATATATATATATATATAGGAAGGAGTTCTTGAAACTTTACCCGAGTAGCATGCAGTAACTAAGGAACCAGTTGAAAACCCATTGAGTGAAGAAAATATTGAAGAATAGAGAGTCAATCTAGTTTTAACCAAGTATGTTAGAAAGAACCATTCATTGAATCAAATAATTGGACATAAAGATGTAGGATTCATAATAAGAAGTAAGATAAGAGATAATGAATGTTTAATTTTTGAATTTAAGCCTAGGTTAGTAAAGGGTTCGTTGGAAAATGAAGACTCAGTTGCTACAATGAAAGAAGAAATTGATCAAATTGAAAATAATAATACATGGTCCCTAGTACCAAAACCCTAATATAAAAATGTTATTGTCACAAAATAGATTTTCATAAATAAGTTTAATCAAAATGGAGATATGATAAGGAATAAAGAAAGACTAGTATGCAAAGCATGTGCTCAGGAGGAAGGTACTAACTATGGTGAGACATTTGCCCCTATTGTTAGACTAGAAGGTGTGAGAATTCTACTTGCATATGCATCTCAAAAAGGTTTAAAATTATATCAAATGGATGTAAAGTTTACATTTTTTAATGGAATATTGGAATAAGTGTATATTTAGAAACTAGAAGGATTTGTTGACAATGGTAAAAACATGGTATATAAACTAAATAAGGCACTATATGGTTTTGAAATAGGCACCTTGATCATGGTATAAGAGACTCCACCCATATCTAAAGAGAATAGGTTTAATTAGAACTAGTGATAATTATAATATGTACTTCAAATAGTAAATATAAAGATAAGGTATTATGAGAAACAATCTTTACTAATGATATCATATTGGAGGAAACGAGCTAATGTGTATATCATTTGCTGATGAAATGAGGAAAGGATTTGAATATCAATCATTGGAGAGATCAAATTCTCCATTAGATTACAAGTTCTATGGACTAAATATGGGATATACATAACATAGTCAAAGTATATTAAGGAGATACTAATGAATTTTGGGATGAAAGACTCAAGACCAGTTCGTACACTTATGATAACTAGATAAAGATGACTCTACCAAGATGAATGAAACTCTGTATAGATCTATGATTAGTGAGCTACAATATTTTTTTCATAGTAGGGAAGACATTTATCCTATTATTGGTATTGTGCAAATACTCTCTTCTAATCCTAAAGAGAGACATATGACTTTTGCGAAGAGAATCTTTAGATATTTGAAAGGAATCAAGGACTATGGCTTATGATGGAGATTGAATTGAAAGTATATACTAATGTTGATTGGGCAGGAAATGTGGATGAAAAAAAGTACAAGTGGATGATATTTTCTCTTATGAAAAATATTAGTGACATGAATAAGAGAAAACCAAAGTTACATTTAATAATCAACTAATAAGGTAGAATGTGTTGATGTTCTAATCAATTATTCTACCATTGTTAAGATCAAATGGTTACTTGAAAGAATACAAGAGGAAGTGGATGTTCATGTGATAATATATTGTGATAATACAAGTTTTGTAAACATTTAAAATAACCTTTTGATGCATTCCAAGACAAATATTACATCAATCAAGTATCGTTATTTGAGAGAATGGATACAAAAAAATAAGTACAACTAGAATATGTGAAATCCAAAGAGACATTTTTTGATATATTTACAAAACCATTACCCAAGGATACTTTTGAGTACCTAAGAGGTAAAATGGAGGTCATTCCCCTTCATTATGTTCACTAAATAAAGATGCATGTTACATCAATTCATGCTTTATTAGATTATCTATTTGTGAGTTGATGTAGATGTTCAATCTTTAGGAGTAGCCTAAAGTTGTGACAAATTTGTGAGAAGATATAAGGAAACAGAAGTAATTGGTACAAGAAAGGTACAAGGTACAACTATAAGGATAGTTAATTTCATATTAAATTTTGCAAGTTCCTTTGGCATTTTTGTCAAATGGCGAGTGAAGCATAAAAGAAATAGACTATTGTGAAAGGTGGAAGAAGATGTGACTAGGGAGAGAATTAAGTCAAAAAGGAGTGACGGTGTAAGAGAAATTGGGAAAATTAAAACAAATGAACAAAGAAGAATTATTGAAGGAAGATAAGTTGTCTTAAGGAAGAGAGAATGGTTGAAAAGGAGATAATTGTTACTGGTATTGCATGGTATATTTCATATGTGTTGCCATCAATGCCAAAGGAGGACATTAGTACCCCAATTGATACTAATGCTAATGAAGAACAAGGTTAGATAATCAAGTAATGAAAGGTATGTAGAAGAATTGGAACATTTGTTATTTTATCATTGATACCAAGACCATTGACTTACTAATTTATGCAAGTTTCCAAATCATTTAAACATGTGAAGATAAGTAAAGAATAACTAGTAAACATGGAAGATGAAATGAAGAATTGATTTTAAGTATGTGAGATTAAATGGGAAATTGATGAATCATTCTTTGATAAGGTAATATTAGTTTGATTATTTTACATGATTTAATGAAGTTTTAGAATGATATATAAGCTAGTTATATTGGTTGGTAAGAAAGGAATGACGTTGTGAAGTGAATGGATAAGGAATTAGTGTGTCATACTGAGCTAGAAATGGTGGTCAGTAAGAAAAGATATTTTTTGATAGAAGTGTACCAAACATGTGTTAGTAAACCAAGAATATGCTACTATAACTTTAAAAATATATTATTGAGCACACAAGTGTCACCGATAAAACAATGTTGACACAATAAATAGTCTAACTAAGGGAATGGAGTTGTTTGGTAGAACAAGATCATATGTCAGTAAAGGAGAATAGTTTTCTAAAAAATTAATTATGAGACAGTATTGAATGAGAATCTAGATTGATCTAGAAGATTCTAAGGAAGGAACAATTTTTTTTTTTTTAAATTAATTGATGGAATAGGTTATGTAAGATCAAATGAATAAGTTTCAAGGAAAGGTTCGTGATCCAAGAAAATTTCAAGTTCCAAGGTAAGATAAAATTGGTACGATTCATAAAATGTTTTTCCAAGTGAGAGATTCAATGTATGTAAAATGAGATGTTGATAGGGAGATCCTTCACCTAGAGATAACTAGACTCGCAAATAGGTCTCTTCCTAGACTTCTAAGAGTTTATCTCCTCAAAACCCTATCCCTTGGTGAACTCATTCAAATTCTTCTCCAACTCACAAAGACCTCTCAATCAAAAAGCAACTCAACTAGTTCCTTGAACTGACAAGTGTAAGTTCTTTCCAAAATTCACATGTCCATTAAAAGAATCTTGCAAGGATTTTAGACTTATTTTCTAACCATTTTAATCATTCTTGACATCTATTTGCATGTTTATAGTTTTTTCTATCTTGATCCCAAGAAAGACAAGTTTAAGGGCTAGTAGCCCTATTAGGAATAATTAGGTCTTCAAACTTATCTTCTACAAATAGCTCAAAAACTTCTCAAAATATCCCTAGAATAAATAAGAAATCCTAGTACCCTTTTGGGAGAGCTCAAATTTATTTAGGTCTTGGTTTCACCAAAGTATCCATACAACATCTTTCCCAATTTGTGTCAATCTACTAAGGGTTTGAACTAGTTTCATTATTTCTTGGAAAAATCTTGTACTAATGGATTCATAGACTATTGTCACTACTTATAAGTTTTTTTTTAGACTTAAATTTACTCCTAGGTTTCATTGATTCACATTTTTCAATCTATCCCCCCATGTTTTTCATTCTCTATTTACTCTTGTTCTTAGTCAGGTTATCACTCGACTCACCTAGGGCAAGAGGGTAAAAATAGTAAACTACTTTTTTTTCCTTCAAACTGATATGGTACACTATAAATTCATGGCACTTTCATGTCCCCAAAGGTTCTGAAGAACCTACTATGGAAACTCAAGAAAATGTCATTTTTATTGTCCAAACCCTGACTAGACCAATGAATTGGCAATAGATATTTGAATTTTATTTAACTATGCAAAACACTTCACAAAATCCTACCACTTCTAATAGAGAAAAAAATGGGAAAAGATTATTTTCATAGAAAAATCCAAACCTTCAATCCATCTTGCATGTGTGAATCTAGTTGTAAGTTACTACAGTTAGTTTTCTAGTAAAAATGCACTTACATTGCTATTGAACTTCACACTAAAATTGCCTCCAAATGATCTAAAAAAGAATGGAAGATCTCAAATACCTTCAAGAATCATGTTCTAACTACTATAACTAACCTATAATTTCCTACATGTTTTTTCATGTATTTTGCACAAATTTTGTTATGACAACATTGTAATGTTGCAATGTTAACATTGACAACTTTTCCACTCTTGGGAAATTTCAACTATATCATCCCACTATCACCTCAAAATAGTGTAGAAAGTATCCCTTTGTAATATTAGGCATGTATACACTCCTTTCTACCGTGCTTATGTATATTGGAGCTAGTTGACATGTTATGCCCACCTTGGCCAATCTTGGCATCTATTGACCAACACTTACAACTTCTAGTAACTTATGCCCAAACTCACACATTGGCACACAAACCTAGATAAAAATTCCTCTTAGACCTCCTTGGATTCATTATTTCAATCATGAGTTGGCTAGGGTCATTACAAGCCAAAATTGCTTAGGTTTTGATCCAGACCCTTGGTGCTCCTGCGCCATTCTCCCCCTGTACAAAGAAAGCCAAGTTGCAATTGGTGACAAAAGTGTGATGTCAACTCCTAGCTTCTTGAAGTCATTTTTTGTAACCCAAGTAGCCTCTAATTCTATAATATTTTTCCACTTGATCAAGTTTTCAAAATGCACCCATGCCTTTTCTTCTTCTTTACTCTTGAGTCTGGGATCTTCTTAACTTGTGGCTTGCTCTTAGGTGGCAAAGGCACATAAGTAGTGACATCTTTAGCTTCAATAACTTGTTCATGATTCTTTGTAATATGATCTTTCAACTTAATCAAATTTTTCACATTAAAAATTGTAGATATAGCCAAATATATATGTAAGTCAATCTTATAAGCATTCATGCCATATTTAGCCAATATTTTGTAGGGCTCTATTCTCCTTATCTAAAGTTTTCTTGGCATACTCTTCTAATGTATTTATTTGTTTAGGTGTACCATGACTAAGTCCCCAAATTCAAACTATATCTCCTTCTTCTTTTCATCAACCTTGGCTTTGAGTCATTGGGTAGCTTCTATTAGAGACTTTTTGACTTGGTCATGTACGTCCTTCATAGGTTAGGAAAATTCCTCAGCATTACCACTTCTAACATTCATTTTTCTAATCTCTCTAATCTCATACACCCCTAGGATGGATGCCATATACAATCTCAAAAGGAAATTTTCCAATAGTTGTGTTCACACTATCATTGTAGAAAAACTCTATCTATGGTAGTACTTGATCCTATACCTTCCTATATTCCTTTACAAGCACCTCAAAAGATTTCCCAAGACTCTATTAATGACCTCTATTTGGCCAACAATATGAGGATGGTAGGCTCCACCAAATGATAGGTTAGTTTCTAGTCTTTTTCACAAGGTCTTCCAAAAGTAATCCATTAATTTAGCATCACTATTAGAGACAACATTGAGAGGAAGTCCATAGATTCTAACCACCTCCTTGTTGAAGAAATATGCAATGTAGTTTGCATCATGTGTTTTCTTGCAAGGGATGAAGTGGCTCATCTTACTAATCTATCAAGAACTACAAACAAACTATCCAAACAAGTATTAGTCTTCAGTAAACCTGCTATAAAATCTATGCTAATGCATTTCCATTATCTATTAGGAATCGATAAAGGTTTATAAATACCAATATTTGAATCAGTTCCCTTAGCTTTTTTTTAAACAATACATTATGCCACATACCTTCTAACATATCTCTATATCTTGGGCCAATAATATAAAATTTGAACCAATTCAAGTGCCTTATTAAGGCCATAATTCCTACTAAGACTTCCATTGTGCTTTTATTAAATGATATTTCCTGCCCCTTGGTACACACAATTGACCACCCTTGAACAAGATTCTATTTTGTAAATTATAATCTACAAATTGACTATGAAAGTTATTTTTGAACTCAATAAATACCTTGTATGACTCAAAAAAATCATCCTCATTGCAAAGATCCTTGAAAATTTTCACCCCTATGATCTATAATTGAACTTCTTGGACTATGAGAAGTCTCATCCTCAATGCATCATCCACTGTGTCAGTCTGACCCATCTTATGCTCAATTTTAAATATGTATGCTTACAGGAATTCTATCCATTTGAAATGTTTATGGCTAATCTTGTATTATGCATTGATGAAGCTCAATTTTTAGTTATTTATGAACACTACAAACTCCTTAGGCAATAGATAGTGCCTCCATTTTTTAGGGCCCAAAGTAATACATAGATTTCTAGATCATTGAATAGTATCTCTTCTTTGCCTCATTCACCTTTTTAATATATAAATCCACTAGTTTGCCAGCATGACTTAAAACTACCCCTACTACCACACTAATTGCACCATATTCCAAGAAAAATAACTTTTCAAAACTAGGTAGTACCAAGATAGGTAGGATCACTACTCTTTGTTTCAACACTTCAAACCCCCTACTAGCTTATTTTGTCCACTTGAGCTTAGTTTTCACACTACCCTGAACTGTATCTAGTATAGAAGCACATATTTCACTAAAATTTCTAATGAACTTTATATAAAATTTATCAAGTCCATGAAAACCTCCTATGTTTGTCCCTATTTAGAAGTAGGCTAGTTGAGTATAACTTCAACTTTACCAAGATCAATCTTGAGGTTTCCTTGTGAGACTTGAAATCCAAGGTAGACAATTTCTTATTTCAAAAATTTTAATTTTCCAAGCTAATTGCCAAGTGCTCCTTATGTAGCTTCCTTAACAAATTCTGCAAACTCTCAAGGTGTTCCCCTCTAGTCTTTCTAAATATGAGTATACCATCAGATAGACAACTACAAACCTTCCTATGTAATCCTTCAATACTTGATTCTTCATCATCATAAAGGTGTTAGAGGAATTTGTAAGCATAAATGGCATAAGAAGTCATTCATAAAACCCTTTTTGTAGTTTTGAAGGAAATCTTCTACTCATCGCCCTCATTTATTCTAATTTGATGGTAACCATTCTTCAAGTCTATTTTGGTAAATTATTGTGCTCCTCCAAGTCAACCAATCAAATCTTTAATCCTAGGAATAAGAAATCAATACCTAATTATTATCATATTAACTTCTCTTGAATCAGTACATAATCTCCACTTATGTCCTTTCTTGGGTGCTAATACCATTAGAACTTCACGTAGGTTTATGCTCTTCCACACCAAGCCTTGGTAAAGTAACTCTTGAACTTTCCTTGCGACTTGTTTATTTACTTCAAGGGTTATCTTATAGTATACCTTATTAGGTAGTGATGCCCCTTATATGAAGTCAATTTGATGACTTACTACCCTTTGTGGAGGTAGAGTTGTGGGTGCTCCATCACTAACTATATCCTTGAATTGATCTAACCATTTTTATACATATATAGCTATAGGTGTTTTCTTAGGTTTATCTTCTTCCTTAGGCTTCACTAAAATAGTAAAACCCACTCCATCATTCTTCTTGAGTTCACTTAGGAACTCCTTTCCACTTAGTATTTACACATTAGGACTCATTTATTTTCTCTCTCCTTTATCCTCCAAAGATTAGATCTTATATGTTACTGCATCCGTTTGAAAAGAATAGGAATTCTTCTCCCCATTGTGTGTGGCCTTTCTATCAAAC
Organism: Cupressus sempervirens; assembly: GCA_028749045.1. Lineage (NCBI taxonomy): Eukaryota > Viridiplantae > Streptophyta > Pinopsida > Cupressales > Cupressaceae > Cupressus > Cupressus sempervirens. The sequence goes on from CM053787.1 coordinate 600,231,244, forward strand.
TACCATGGTTTTCCTAATAACAAGTGGCATGCATCCATAGGTAGTACATTATACAAAGTCTTCTCAATATAACATCCTATTTCAAACTCAACTCATGCTTGTTCATTAACTAGTATATGTTGCCTCATGTTTAACCATGTGACTCTATATGGATGAGTATGAGGGATTCTAATTAAGCTTGACTTATTTAATGCTTCCTTTAAAATTATATTATTAGTAGACCCTAAGCCTATTATTACCTTGCATAATTTACCAAGTATCTTTCATCTTACCTTGAAAAGAGACCACCTCTATTTTGGTTTCTCCTTGACAAGTTCCTTGATTTTAATTATTCTTATCATCAATTTTTCATGACTCTTAGAATCGATATTCATCTCAGCTGATTTGACACTATAAGTGTATTCTTGCAAATAGTTTACCCTCTTATCTTATTGGGAATATGATGCCTCATAAAAGAACCTACAAGCTAGTTGATCCAACTAATTGTAGTTGTAGCATTTCATGTTAGTAAAATAGAAAACTTTTCTAGAACTTCCAAATCTTCTTCTATTGCTACCACTATAACCTCTTACTCTTCCATTAGTTCCTCTTCCACTTGATTCATTGCTTTGTTTTTTCATCCTTGGGCTCTTGTTTCACTTCCTTTGCCACCATAGCCTCCTATGTGGCCTCTTGAATCTTTTCCCCTACCTCTACCCCTTCTAATTGAGTCATTCTTCTTCTTTTTCTTCTCTTCTACTTTAAGGGCTAGTTGATAACATCTATGGACTACAGGCGGGATCAAGAGAATAATATCTTCTTGTATAATCCATCATAACCCACTAAAATACCTAGCTACCATGTTTCTCTCATCTTCTTGCAACTTAGACCTTACACACAATTTTTGGAACTCCTCTATGTATACATGTTGGAAATATTGTTAGATAGATGTCTTGATGGTTGTCATTTATGGCAACATACATTCAGCATTTCATTTATGCATTTAGAGTTAGAAAATTATCTAAGTGTTAGATAGTTTACAATAGCACAGAGAACAAATGTTAACTGTATGGATGACTCATTGAAAGTTATCTTATGCACAATTGATGGAAGCTTCATGATAGTATCATGATCACATGTGTCAGTGCATAGATGTATACAGACAGTATAGCATGAGTTATGATTAAAATACTAGTGTAGGTATTTAACAGTACAACACATAGCATAGTAGAGAATTGGGTTGTATGGCCTTAGGAATTATTTTGGTTACAAAATAATTACTATATTATGATGGGAAAACTATGTGGATATTATTCCATAAGTTATTTTATATTATGTCAAGGGTGTGAAGACATGAAGGTCGATTGAGAAGAGTTTTATAAATATGCAACTTGTAAGTAAAGATCTTATCTTGCGCAGTTAGAAGAAGTCATGTGTCTCATATGTGAGATGTATATGACATGAAAATTATTGTGAGAACTATCTTCAAGCCTTATGTGAGGTGAGTTTTGATGTATGGTTAGAAGAAGTGTGAAGTACAATAGTGAGAAAATATTGTATGTATATCTATTCTTGTGAAGAGCTAAATTGTATAATTGCATGTTAGGGGAGTGGGCTCTTCTTGCATACATTTTATTTGTTCTACCAACTCCTAATAGGGTTGAAGCAAATCCTAATAGGGTTGTAGAAGCTCCTAATAGGGTTGAGGGTTCTAACAAGACCTAGTCCTCTAACAAGGACTTAAGACACTATCTATACTTCTTAGGCTCCTAATAGGGTCAATATCCTTATTAGGATCCTATTGTTTAAGAAATCATCTAGTGGTATCATCCCCACCAAGTTATTCCCTTGGATAGGGTTTCCCTAGTTAACAAATAATGGTGTTATGAGTTCTCTATGTGCATGGTTATGTTTATTGTTTGGCATTATTGGTTTACTTTCATATGAAAGTTATAAAGTAATTAACAATATTTAGTTGTGGGAAAAATTTTGTAGAATATTGATTCAACACCCCCCCCCCTCTTAGTATTTTATATTTCTAACAATTGGTATCAAAGCATGGTTAATTTAAAGAGGCTTAACAACTTAATATCCCAGTGAGTATGGAATAGTTGATAAAAAAACTTGAAGAATATCTTGAATAAATTGACCTTCTTATAGAAGAAAGAGATAACCTAAAAGATAGGTGTGAATATGCAAATGTTTATATTGGAAAATTAAAAGATAAGATCGATGATCTAAAATCTAGTAAAGAAAAAATTATGCAAACTAGTGACAATGATGTTTATTAAATCTCAAGAAATAAAATGAGATCTTGAAACATGAGTTGAAAATTGTTGAACTTAAGTTGAGTCTTAAAACTAGTGGTAGTAAAAGTGAGCCTGATTTAAAATCTGAGAATGCAGACCTTAGATCCTAGTTGAGTAAAATGACATCTAAATTAGATTCTATTAGGATAGAAAATGTTGAGTTAGAAAAGTACAACATTATTGTGAAAGGAGAGTTGACACAAGAAAAATAGAAGTTAGAGAAACTTTACACAAGTTTTGAGAAGATTGATGAACATATATTTCACTAGAGACCTTCTTATGACAAAATAGGTCTTGGATACCTTATTGGAGAAAAGTCAAAAAATAAAGATGAGATTAGGAAAGAACCAGATCCTATTGTAGAAATACCTCAGGAAAAGATCAAGTGGTATGATGAAGTTGAGAAAATTGATTTGTCAAATAGATTTGATGAACCTATGATAACAGAGAAATTTGATGAACATAAGCAAGATAATTCATCCAAAGAAGTTAGACATGAGTTCAGAGGTAGATGCTTCATACGATATAAAGTTGGACATATGAAGAGAGATTGCATAGGTAAGTCTTTTAAACCTATTACTAATTTCTATTGTTATAATTGTCATGGTTATGGATATAAAACAATAGAATATAAGAAACCTAAATTTGATGGTAATAATGAGAATAGTAGAATGTTTAGGAATACTAACCCTATAGGTAATAAAAGAGGTGGATCCCAAAGTAGATCCATTAATGGTGAGAAACCTAATGGTGAAAGAATGCAGATTGTGTGGTACAAGTGTAACAACCCTAGACACATTGCAAGGAATTGCAAAGCACCTGAGAATCAAAATGGAACCAACTAGAGGAGAAATGTACATGTATGTTAGTTATGTAATAACTATGGACACACAACAAGATTCTATAGAATGGACAAAAGGAACTTCAATAGGAATAATAGGAGGAATAATAACAAGAATGGTAGAAGAAGTGAAAATGGAAGTGACAACAATCAAAAGAAAGCAGTTAAGGTTCATGTTGATGAATTCAACGAAGCATTTGTGAAATCTTGTAATCCAAAAAGCTATATACAATTTTTGAAGAATAGTTCTTTGATGCACTTGAAGGGAAGTTGAAGTCATATATTATTTGTGACTCAACCTATCTGAATTAAGTTATTTTAGCAATAGTAGAGTATTAGTTGGTCAAAATTGATGTTAGAGAGAAAGCTAGAGATTGTGTAGTTAGAAAAAGGTAAAGGACATAGAGAGGAAGCTATGGTCAAGTTCACAAGTCTAGATATGATTTTAGTAAGCAAAAATTGAGAAAACAAGCTTAATAGTAAATAGAGACAATATTTGAATCTATGGTAGTTGCATATTTAATGTGCAGTGTGATTTAAAATGATTTAAGGATCACAAGTAATATTATGTGTACCATTTTTTCATGCAAAGTGTCTTGAGAAAATTGAAGAGCAATTTGACAATGAATTGAAGTGTGAAGTGAAGTTTGAGAAATGAAAAATTGTAGAAGCCCTAAATCATGATTTTAAGGTATTTTACGAAGCTTGAATCCATTTTTTCAGTTACAATTCAATGGCTGGTCATATCATGTATGATGTAAGTGATAGACCACACTATGAGTTTAAGAAACATTTGTTTATTTCTCTGTTGGATGATCCATTAGGTGCACTTTTTCATGTCCCATAAAATGTGTTGCATGTTGAGGATATTAGAAGTTATATTCATTGCAAAATAGAGAGTATAGGTGATGATGAATTTTATCGATACTTAGAATTCATATACAACAATGACTTATCTTTGAAGTCTAAGTATGTAGACCTAGATGGATTCAATCTAGTGAAGTATATTTTTTATACAGATTTTGATAGTCATGATTGGACCCGAATCATTTTGAGTAGGGTACATGATGATATGTTTTGGTTAGGTGATGAGTAGATTGTTATTGATAATGACCTAATTCATAGGGCCATAGGATTGAGTAATGAAGGTTGTAATCCTATTAATGAGAAGAATGTTAGAAAGATGGTTGAAACAAACCTAAAGATGAAATTTGATGGAAGAAACATGAAGGTAGATCTCATTCAAGATAAAGGAGTAAAGTTGTTAACCAAGATATTAAGGTACAAGTTAAACCATGGATCAAGGGTTAACTCAGTACTAGCTAGATTTTTACATGCAACTTATGCAATGGAAATTGAAGGAAGAAAGGTTAATTTATGTGTGATTATCAGATTGCAATTTTTGGATAACATTGCAAAGTTGAAGAAGACAAAGAATATAGCTTTTATATTTGAGTCATTACTAACTCATTTGTTCTTCTATGCTACAAAGAAGTTTCCTAGATTGATAAATTGGGATAGAAATGAGTGCTCAATGAAATTGGTGACACAATGCTACAGATCAAAGCTAGAAAATGTCAGAGATAACAACATAGAGAGGAAAATGAAGAGTTTCCAGTCTAAAATGAAATAGAGTTATAGAATACATCCCTCTATGGTGGAGAATTAAAAAGAAGAGCTATGCTTCATGGTGGAAACAAACAACACTTGCATGGAAGTTGTAGTACCAAGAGTGAAATTTATAGTCTATGGGATATGACGTGAGCGTAGAGCTCATAGAAGGGTATGTGTAGATTGTACTTAAATCTGAGGACATAGAGTACCCTAGATGGGGAACATATGAGGAGAAAACAAGAATAATTTAGTTTTAACTACATAGCAAAGAAAGAAAAAAAAATTTAGAAAAGGAGATAGATTCCATCCTTAAGGAATCAAGCATGACTAGGAAATATTTTGATGAGATAAAAGGTATTATGTTGGAGATGAAAGCCAATGGACAGACTAAAGTGTTGGCAAAAATTCCCACTGTTGTTGCAGGGCCTTCAGAATGTGTGACAGTAGCACAAACTTATGTGCAGGCCCCTATTACACCTTATGCAATAGTTGCACATGTGCAACAAGCTAGAACAAGGAATGAATAGCCTAGGAGGCAGACAAAGGTGGAAGCACCTATTATGCAGAGAAATTTTGAGAGATTGGTAAAGGTAAAGTAAGAACCTACACCATCAATCAAGAAAAGAGTCGAGTAGACCACCAGTAGACTAGGAAAAAAGAGAAAGACAATGCAAGTAATAAATTTAGAGATTCTTGAGGATGAATATTACAATAAACCTATTGAACAAGATGTGCAAGAAGCCAAAATAATAGCTGGAAAAAGAGCTTGAAAACCAAAGGTATAGAATCTAGACAAGTAGATAATTAAAGATGATAATTTTGTACAATTAAGTAAGTATTATAGTATGTAAAGCAATATGGATAGAAGGAAATTAGAGAATTATATTATAAGGAATATGATTTTGAGGAACAAGAAGTTTGAGAATATATAGAATAAGATACCTGAAGACCTATACAATAGGTTAATTAATAGAAAGAAGAGTGTGTTAGAAGAGGATCTAGGTATGAGGATCACAACAATAAATAAATTGTGTGATGTTGACACCAAGGAGGACTCACACATAATTTTGAAGGGTATTAAGACCTTTCTAAGGAAGAAAAGAAGAGTAATTCTTTTGATGGGAGGCAATTATGAGGATGTAAGGAAAGAAATAGAGGAGGCAATTGTAAAGTATATGACTATAGTACCAAAGGTGAGTGCACAGACAAAGCCTAGCAACCTAGTATATGTGCAAGTCCATACACCTTCCAAGGAAGAGGAAGAAGAAGAGGAGACACAGTAGGAACTTTCACCAACTCACATTGTTATAGTTACTAAATCCATGCAAGCGAATAGTATGCGCATAACTTTAGACACAAAGGAAAATCATTTTACAATATTTGGCCAATCCATTGTTGGAAATACCACAACATATACTAGCTTTGATGATGATGAGGAAGAAGAAAAGAAGAAGAAACAAGAAGAAGAAAAGAAAAGAAAAGAAGAAGAGGAAAAGAAAAAGGAAGAAGAAGAAAGGAGGAAGCAAGAAGAGCAAGAACTGAAAAAGAAAGAAGAAGACAAAAAGAAAAAGAAAGTTGAAGAAGATGCAAGAAAAGAAGGTAAAGATAAGAAAAAAGTTGAGGAAGAGAAGAAAAAGGTAGTTTTACTTATTCCTATAGTAACTTCAGTAGTAATAGTAGTTGAAGCATTAGTAGCAATATCAATTCCATCAAATGATGAAGATCAAAAAGGATTGATGAGCACTTTAAGAAAGCTATTTGAGAAGAACAAATCTATGAAATCTTTGGAGAAGACTCTAGCTAAAGTCTTGGATCAAATGTAAAAGATAGTTACCGCAACTATAGTCAATCCAAACTTGCAAGTAAATGCCAAATAGTTGGTGAAGACCTTTGATGGGGAATTCATAACTCTAGCAAAAGTAGCTTTAGCACAAGCATGGGTGAAGCATGATGCATAATTGTTTCATATAGTATGCACAAATGTTTAAAATGATCTAAAAACTTTAGATGTTTTCATAAAAGAATTGAGCAGGAGCATAGATGAAAGTAAAAATGTGTATGGACAATGCACAATACCATACAGTTACCTATCAGATTTTGATAACAAGATCAAAGGCCAAATGAGTGAGCTTCATATACTCACTACAAGATTATAGCAACCAAAGGCTAGAATTGAAGATTTCAAAACTGAGATAGAAAAGATCCACAATGCTATTAGAAGCATTAAGTTTGACAATGAAAAGGTATTAAGGAGATTCTCCATTCTCAGAGAATACTTATCACCCAAAGTTGTCATTTTGCAGAGGCAGTTGGAGGAGTATCTTGCAGCTAAGACATCCTATGACAAGTTTTCCTATACTAACTTGAGTGCATTTGAAGTATCATCATATGCACTTTTTGCACTTATTAGTATATCTAATAGAGTCAAAGTGAACTAGAAGAAGGATTTTGACAAGCTAAAACATCATTCTATAGATTGCATTTTGAGAATGACTAGCTGATCAACAAAAGGTAACAAAGTTTTGTGGATATAGTTTTTCACACCTTTTCTATTAATGTCAAAGAGGGGGTATTATGTAGAGTAAAATTGTATAGATGTATATGCATATGTAAGGGGGAGAATATGTATGTATCAATGTAAAGGAGTGATAAGGAACATAATCAAAATATGAATAAAATTGTTATGTTTTGAAGGCAATTGTGTGTAGTTTCTTTAATTTGTTTTTGTAATGTATGACATCATTTTGGGACTTAGCCAATTTTCCCAAATGTGTCCATCAATGCCAAAGGGGGAGATTGTTGGAAATATGGTCAGATAGTATTCTTGATGATTTTCATTTATGGTAACATACATTTAGGATTTCATTTATGCATTTAGAGTTAGAAAATTGTCTAAGTGTTAGACAATTTATAGCAGTACAAAGAATAGATGTTAAGTGTATAAATGACTCATTGAGAGTTATCTTATGCACAGTTGAGGGAAGCTTCATGATAGTATCATGATGATGTGTGCTAGTATATAGATGTATACGGATAGTACAGTATGAGTTATGATTAAAATACCAATGCGAGTAGTCGATCAGTTTAATACCTTAGTAACAAAGGATTGGACATCCTTTCACAGTGACTCCATGATTAGATAGAATCTTGTGTTTTCCTAAGAATAACATACTAACTTCATTTTATTTTTTCAACTTGAGAGCATAAGCTTGAGAGGGTGGCTACAAAGTATATGCTCTTATTCCTCTTTAAGTCACTACAACTAAAACAAAAGGGAATGTTGAAGGAGACTTAAGCTAGGAACTGAAACAAAATCTTATCTTAGAGCTTAAAGCAATGTTGTAAAGAGTTAATCTATTTATGAACCTATGCTATAGGAACAATTCACTAATTCTATTATCAATGGTTGCAGGAATAGTAGAATTCTACCTTGGAAAGAAATAAACAAGGAAATGAAAACTATTCTAACAAAGTAGTTCACTTAGCAAGTGGGCTCCCTTGGATGAGTCAATAGAAAATACAATCAAGATAGAAGATGTAAAATTGAACTTTGTATTCTATTGATTCATGATAAGATATTAGATCTGGTTAAAAACAAGATCACATATTTTTGTTATGGAAATCAATCTATACTATCACTTTCTAAAAAATTATTTCAAAGCTATAGCGGGCATTATTTAAAGGGAAACTGCAAAAAATTTCTAACTCTACAATCACTACATCAATGAGGATCAATTACAAGTTCATAAAGTTTACAATAGAAATATCATTAACCATGATTAACTCCTCCAAGAATATAGCAGATTGAGGAAGCTCTATTCGTGTGCCTTTATAATAGAAATCACATAATAATCTGCTCATTGTAGTGATTTATTAATCTAGTCATCTTTGACTTAGTCCTAAAGTGTTGACTTTGAATACACACAGAAAGTACCTACAAAATATTGAATGCATACAACTTCTACATACATATATTAATTTCATTATCAATGTTAGAAAAGGTATAATGTTCAAATTATCACTCTTTGCAAATCCTATGGCTACAGGAAGGAATCTACCCAAACATAGCATGGATGAGAAAATATTTATCAACATGTAACATTCCTTCATTGTACAATAGAAGTCCATAGATTCAATTAATTATAGCATATCTAAACTATCTATTCTGCAACTTCATGTCTTAACATATAGATAATATATTCATAAAAACATAAGTTCATTCACTTAAAATCATAGACAAGATAATTTTCTAAAAATAAGATAAAAATGATCTCAAAATAATGGCCTTTTAGAGGCTCATCAACAGGTTGAAGAGAGAACCTATAGAGTGGCCAAAAGACTAGGTTGAGTGGAGAGAACCTAGATAGAAGAAAATGGTCACAAGAGGAGATTTATCTCATGATAACAAGATACTATTAAATGCATGGGTTTCATATTGGGACTTCTAGAAAAAGAAGAAGGAAGAGGCAAAGAAAAGAGAGGGAGAGAGAGAGAGAGAGGAAGCTAGAATGAAACAAGAGCTAGAAGACAAAATAAGATTCTTAATGATGGAACTTTAAAAAGGGGAATAAAATTTAGAGAGAATAAAAGAGGAATTGAAGAAAAATATGGACAAGGAAAATAGTAATTTGGAGAAGTCATCCACTGAGGATACAAAGGCATGTGAAGATTGAATAAAGAACTTGCCTACTAGTGAAGAGAAGAGTAGTCCATTGAAGGACTAAGTGAACAAATTGATGCTAATATAAAAATTTTGCATTAGATAATTATTTATGAGCCTTATGATGAAAAGGTTCATAAAGATGGGAAAGAAATGGATGTGATGATTGTTGATGAAGTTGATGAAACCAAGGGATGGAATTTGAAGTTAAGTAAGCAAGTGGTATGGCCTATCAAGAGGATAATAGTTTTAGCAAGGAAGAAGATTCATGATGAATCCAAGAGGATGGAGAAGGCTCAAATAGTGATGAATTTGTCTCCAAACATGGAGATATTGCAGCATAAAGATTTTGAAAAAAGGGATGCAAAGGTTCCTATATTGAACCAAATTGATGAATTGATATATGAAAAGGTCCCATTTATTTTTCCTAATCCATTTATTGTAGGTTTGCAAGTGTTCTACTTGAATTCTTATGTGGAAAAGGTTTATCAAGGTATGAAAGTGGACCTGGGTACTTGGCAAGAGTACAAACAACAAATACCAAAGAATTGGAACACAAGAAAGAGGAAGGACAATCCAAGGGACTTGGATTGTATTGTCCCCCAGAGTATGGTGTAGGAGAACCTATCAAAAAGGAACAAAAAGAGGATACATGAGGATGAAATACTTTTTTTTTTAAATTTATTTTGAATTCATTTGAGTCAATATGTAAGGGTAAGTAAAGTCATTCGTAATAGATTGTCCAAGTTGTCTAGCATGGCCAAATTATGTAAATAAACCCATAGAATGGTAAAATGTCAGAAAATATCCTGTATATTCTATTTTTATATGTTATTAGGGATTTTATAAATCTAAAAGGTCATTTATGGAAAAATGCAAAAGTTTCCAAATATGTAATTAAATATTGTCATAAAAAGTTCACAGTGTGTAAAGTTGATGTAAAGAAGAAGGTCAAGAGTCATAGGAGGTTGACAATAGGTTAAAGAAATTGAAAAGATATTAAAATTTCATGTATTGGTCATGATTTTCATAATGTAATGGCTAGAGAAGCTAGAAAAGGAGGTGAAATAAAGAGAAGTTTATTTTTGTGAGTTCTATGATAAATTTCTAAGTTATTTTTTTAGAAATCTTACTATTTTTTGTGTTGGTGTGAGAAAATATGAATAGATACAAATCTACAGCTTTTATTTTTAAAATGGTATTTATCTTTCATTTGGTTTTGGTTTGGTTGAATTTCATTGTGATTTGAAAACATTATGAGTATTTGAGTAAAGATTGGTTTGAACTTGATTTTCATGGTAGCAGTTTTAGAAAAAGTTTAATAATTTTTATTATACTTATTGGATTGAGCTATAAATTGGAGAAAAATATTTTAACTCATACATAATCAATATCATAAAAGGAAGTTGTGATATATTTTTATTTTTAAGAATTATGAGTAAATATTGGAAGTATTTTGATGTTTTCCAGCTCATTAATTTGGTTGAAAATGTCTATTATTGAAGCCTTTTGAGGTTTACTCCCAAAAGAAGTTTTAAAAAGGTGTATCTCTACATCAATTATCCTAGTGAGCAAAATTCTCTTGAAGATGGACCACCTCTTGTGCCACTTTTTTGGTTTCTACTTGAATCTACATCATGACATTATTACAAATACACGCTTTAGTATATGTTGCATTCATAATTACCCTTCTTATGCTATGCATCTCGGTTTTGTCAAGTTGAAGTGGAACTTGAACTATGCTAAGTTCAAATTCAAGTTCAAGTTGAAGTCATGTGGGAGGGCTTAAAAGCTAAAACTTCTTTTTTCTGAGCCTCTGAAAGTTAGTCCACCAATATATCAAGTAGAAGTTGAAGTTGAACTTTATAGATTCAACTTCAAGTTAAACTTTGATTTCCCATTTTCTGACAATATTTTTTCTCATTTCCTTTACAGGGACTTTTCTAAAAACATTTAAGTGCAGGGTTCTAGAAACTGTACACCATGTTAGGATCAAATGTTTAAAGCATGATAACAATGACGGTTGGAAGCCATGTGTTAAAGTACAAGTCATTATTGGATGGAGTGTAATGGCCAACTAATGTCACTCAAGTGTGAGATTATTTGTTGATTTGAAGGGAGCAATTAAAATAAAAGAATAAAATGTCTTATCAAATAAATCCTCACATGGGTATATTAATGAGTTCACATTACCATATATGTTCATGATCCTTCCCAAAACTTGCACCTTAAGTACTCATTTTCTTGCATAGTGTCTTAAACTTACTATTCTAGAGTCTAGAGTGACAAGTTGGTAAGGGCTAAGCAAGAGTAATTTAGCATTGTGAAATTGGTGAATACAAAGAAGCCTTCCTTATCTATTTCCATTTTAGGATCCTCTCTAATAATTTCAAGTAGTTGTTTTTAGTGGGTCATTCTCCTTTTTTCAAATAAACATTACCTTCTTTTAGCCAAAGCTCCCAAAACCTGAAAAGGTCTATTTATTGAGCTCCTTGCCAAAAATTTGAGATACATTTCTAGTAAATGTTAACCTAATAGTGTTGGTAGAAAGAACCATGAATTCCAAAAATGGAATCATAGCTCAAAAACTGGTGAGTAGTGGATTGTTAAAAGCCACAATGTTTTTGTACTATGGGATGTCCTTAGTTAATAATAGAATGTGTCAATCACTATGATCCTTGGACTAGGTGCATAAATAAGGTTTTAGGACAATTCTTGGTAAGAATTGATAAGGTAACTATGGTGTCAGCTCTCATAATTTCCCACAAGGAGGCTTATGAGCCTTGGACTTTTGAAGAAGTAGAATAGTTGTATGGAAAGAATAAGAAAGATTACAACTCGGTGGTGGTGCAAAGTTGGTTCTTAAAGCCAGCATTAGGAGGATCAAGGTTGCCCAAAGCACTAACTATTGAGAATTTCATTAAAGAAATTTCTGATATAGTTTTCCTATTGAATAAAGTAAAACGGAACAAACATGCTTTCACTGAAAGGACTACATGGATTTCTTCATCTAGAAAATTTTAGGAGGTGAGAAATTTGTTGATTGGGTTGATTTGATAGTAGAAAGGTTGCATAAAGGGATTTTGGGTTTAGCTAACTTTTCCCTCTTCTTCATGCCATCTTTCCTTATTTACATTATAGTTTTTTCAAAAGAGTGGGAAGGTCTTCCTCATGAACCATGGATAGAGGATATGACAATATATCAATACTATAAACACATACAGGCTAGAAAGCCCTCTCAAGAATTTAGCAGGATCAATGATGTATTTTTGGGAAGGTTAGTATTTGAATTTAGGGGAAAGGGAAATTGAAAACTTTCAGAAGATTCCATGCAAGCAACTAAAACCTATGGTTTATATTACATCCATTTTCCTAGGTTTTCCTATCTTAGAGTTGGTGTCTTTAATGGCAAACCCCTCAAGCTTGCTTGTTATTGTTTAGACAATGTTATTCTATTAAAGATATGTAGGAAACATATCATTGTTGAAATTTTGTTTGAGAGCACTAAGAAAACATCTAGGATGCTCTTCCTTATAGAATTGGGTCATTACATATGCCCAAACCTCAAACCCCCTATGATGGTAAAGGTGGAAATGTCTAACCTCTATCTCAAATCTTATGTCTCCAAGAAAGGTTTTGACTATGCAGGATTTGCTAAAGAGAATCTCAAGGTTGCATCCACTTTCAAGCATATCCTTCATTTAGAGGACTATTGGGCCAACTACTCTAATGAGTTAGAGGTTAGAAAAAGGTGGTGATCAAGAATGACCCTAGGTCATGTGAAAACCTTCAAAATTGACCTAGACACTAGTGGAGTGAAAGATGATGAAAAAGAAGAGGTAGTAGACCCCTAGAATATTGAACAAAATGAATGTTTCACAATTCCTAAATTAGACTGGAGCAAGAGGGAGGGATATGAACTACTTTCTTAAATAGTGACTATGCTTAGAAGAATAGAGGAATGGCTTATGAAAAATAAAGAATAGGAAACTATCATCAAATCATCAAAGAAATGTTCAATATCTAAAGAAAAGAAGTCTCCTCAAAAACTAATTGTTTCCTCTAACCATGGTGTAAATGATTCCATTGTAGGTAAACATGAATTTGAAGTTGAATTGACCATTCCCAAGGTTAAATTTTAGCCTAAGGTGGAAGCTATCAAAAGAATAACTTGTTTAAGCACTAGAAAGAAAAAGGGAGGACATAGCCTTAAAGGAGGAGAAGCCTTGATAGAATTGGATTCCCCATAAGCCAAACCCAAAGTAGAGAAGATCCCTAACAACAATATTTCACACATGGTAGAAAGTTAGCAAATTCCATTTGAAGATGGGTGTGTCCCCATGGATGCCCTTTCCCTTACCAATACTTTCACTACACCTAGAAATAATCCCATAGAACCAAAGTGGCTATAGACATTAGTTGTGAAGAAGCAAAGTATAATGCCATTATCCTTTCCCATTGATGACTTGGTGAGAAAATGTCTAGGTAAAGCTAAGAAAGAAAAAGTTGAATCTAGGCTTGATTTCGATAAAGATACATGGCATTGGTTGGTAGAGATCACCAAACCATCTAAAGAAAAAGACAAGGATGAGATAACTACTTAGGATTACTAAGTATCAAAGGTGGACCTTGGAAAAGGGAGAAGAGCATTGGATATGAAGATATTTGAAGTCTCCATCAAGAAAATTGTTGATCAAGTCTAAAAGGATGCTAAAGACAAGAAAGATATGAAAGAAACAATGAAAGTATGGCCCAAGACATCAATGTTATCATACATATAGAACCAAATTGTCTCAATGAGATGTCTGGCATAAATTATCTTGAGTCTTTGGTTAACTAGAAATTTTTAGACAATCTACAAAGAAGCAAGGTAGTTTCCAAAACATGTGAAGAATGGATTCAGTTTTTCTAGGATGAGATAGTAAAGTAGATAAATCTTCCAAATGAAGCCCAAAAGGAAACTGCTAACATGATTAGAAAGATAGAATTGAATGTTGATGTTTATGAAAAAGAAAGGGCTAACTGGGTCAAAGAGGTTTTGTGGATGAAAAAAGTGCAAGAATATGGTTTACAGAATTTCCTTGCAGAATGGTCTATGACATTGTTGGATGACAAAACCCTCAATGTGATCAAATATTGTATCGAATGGAGGAATGAAGCGCTATCACACAAGGGATTTTTTAAATCAAAGAGTTTCTTAGTGGGCTTGATGACATTGATGACATCATCCATGGTGATCTAAAATGGTTCCATAAATAATGGGCTAAAGAGGGAAAAAATCTAATCGCTCCCAGTGAGGAGATTATTAGAGAGCTACAAAAAAAGTTCCTAGAGGTTAAAGAAAAGAAAATACCAACAAAGAAGGATTCTCCAACATAGCTCACATGGAATCCATGTTGATAATTAATCAAAAACACCTAGAAATGCATGAAGAAAAGATTGGAAAACTTTGTAAGGAAAAAAAGGTCTGGAAATAAAGGATCACATATCTTGGTCTGTCACTTTAGTTGGTTATTTTTGCCTTCACTACTACATACAAGAGCTAGAAATCAGCCAAACTTGCCACTACTAATATGGATAAATCTTAGAATATTATGACATTTAGAGCCACCTAGTTGGAAATGATTGCTATATTTTAGTTTCTTTACTTTATCGTGCTTTAGCAGTTAACATAGTCAAGTAACTAAAAACTATTAACTCTTGGTGGGGTAATTTTGGATCATGGTTTGTCTAGCCCTAAAAATGATATATATGAAATAACTAGCTACTAAAAAGGGTCGACTATCATTAGATACAAGATATAAAATTATCCTTTTGAACTCTAAGTAATGTTTTCATGATAAGTATTATAAAATTCTACTAGTTTTATGTTTGGAGCTTTTTCATATAGATATTATTGTCTATTCAAACTATGATTTATTTTCTTGTGGAAATGGGTTATATGTGAAAGTGATCTTTACTTATCGCAAAATAAAATCTTATTTTGAAGTAAGAAGAAACTAAGGGAAGAAAGTGAAAGTCATAGTTAGATTTTATTTTAATAAATAATCATGTAGATGATTGTTGTTATTAAATTTGAATGGTTTTTCAAACTGCACAATTTCTTCATATTGATGAATTTATTTCTCTTCATCTTGATGAATTTATTATAACCTTTTAAGTATTTTCTAGTAAAAATAATCATGGGAAGTTATTCCCTCATAAAGAGAAGTTAACAAATATCTTTCATATGGTAGCTACACCTAATAATATTAGAAAGCAATATTAAACAAAGAGTCCCATTTTTTTTGTGGGAACTCAAATAGTTGGTGTTACTTTGGTATTTCCTCTATAAATTTCAACTCACTTATGTCAGGGAAAAATTGTTCACCAATAGTGTACATAGCAACATTTATATCAAGAAAGCTGTGAGAGAATAAACTACATTGTGATCTTTCTAGATAGTAAACAAAATCTCCATTCTGAAAGCATGCCAGTTCTAGGAATACTTAAAAGTGAGTCTAGTTGAATCTCCCACAATAGCCATAGGCCAAGAAAAGGCCTCTAGGAAAAAGGGTTTGAAGAAATCATGAATCCAATGCTACTAATTTTGGGCATACCTCAAGAACCAAAAAATTTGTAGGAAGCATTCTGGCTATCCACAAAAAGGACATTTGGGACACCCAAATGTTCAAGCCAAGGGCCCCAAATACAAGCTTTGGAAGAGAATACACTAGGAAAATTGAGCTATCTTTGGCTCCATAATATCTTACCAAACCATTGAAAATCTAAGACTCCAAGTCTTGTGAGATCACTGTAAATACCAACTCTAGTTGAAGGTCTCAACATAGGAAGGTTGGGAACTAGCCATTGATAACTAGGATTAGGTTTATAACTACACAAAGGAGTGGCAAGATACCACTTCCAAACCTTCCACTATGGGTGAAATAAATGAATACCAATCTTGTATAGAATATTGGGAGGCACTGTAAAAACTAGAAGATCTATCTGGACAATTAAGCTAAAACGACACCTGCAGGTCCTCCCATGAGTGAAGACTCATAATAACCCTAGAAAAGAGATCTTTGGATGTCTTGACTCCCTATCTAAATAAGCATAGAGTTTTATCTCCTTGAATTTTGGCAAGGGGCAGACCTTGGATAGAAAATAAAGGTGACAACCACAAATTTTGATGGTTCATGGAGAGCCCATCTCTAAACCCATCGCCTGCCCAGCGAAACCAAAAATTAATGGCTTCCCAGCTTTCCAAATGCTCTTAGCAATAAAAGTGCCCTAAATTTGTACTATTTTAGTGGTCACAAGAAGGATTTTAAATCCAATCCCCTTCCATGCTGGTCAGTTAACCAAAAAGCCTAAAGAAATGTAGTGACGCAATACAATTTTCTAGGTCTCATCACTAGTGAGAGCCCAAATGACACATTTTTAATAAGGGGAAATGCCTTACTTTCAATAGAAAGCATTCCAAGATCACTAGAGACTTTAGGAAGACAACAAAAATCCTAGGCCACTTTATGGAAGCCATGATTTGATGCAACAGAGGCCTAGAGGAGTCCCTCAAAAGGCGTTCAAGCTTGAGGTATGAAGTTTTTGATGGGGCCCAGCAAGAGGAATAATAAACATGCATAGCAAACAACACTTTAGAGTAGATTTGAAATTTACTAGTAAGAGAAAGATGTTTGGTGATCCAATTATCCTTTGTTTCTTCTTCCTTGTCTAATTCTTCTGGTTCAATCATCTGTAAAGTTTTTGTTCTCTTGCCTAGTCCACTAGCCATCTATTTTGGTCTCTTCTTGGGTTGTGACTTGGCTTGTTCTTGATTCACCTCTATCAACCTTGTTGATCTTCTAGTGTTGGTAGGATTTTCTAACTCACTTTTCTCCTTTTGTACTGGTAATACAACTATGGGTTGTATCTACGAAACTATAGTGTATGGTATGGCTAATGCTACTACTTGTGGTTCTGCAAGTGTTATGACTTCATATGTTTCTCCCACTTTTAGTGGTTGTACATACATGATTCCTTCTTGACCAATCTACCTCATTCCAATAATAGTTTTTCTTACTATTGCTACTTCTTCTAGTGTCATATATGCTTTCTACATGATTTTCTTCATTATGGCCTCAACCATGTTCTTTGAAGATTTCTCAAGCTGAGCTTGAGATGTCAACTTCATTATCTCTTCATAGGTTACAAATCTATTAAATTCTTCATCTCTGGCTGATTTTAGGATTTCTTTCACATATACTTCTATTTGTTCCTCAGTAACTTCATAACCAAGTGGTTCAACATAGATCATTCTTAGTTCAACTAGTTCTATATATGTGAAATTTGTGTTAGCCATAAAACATATATCATCTTTGAACTTCTTCAAAAGTGAAGGTAGAATTTTGTGTCCTTGCCTCATCTCTACTTGCAATGATTTTATAATCAGATCTGCACTACTATCAATCTTACATGTTAGATGTCTTATAATATATATATATAGGTTATCTTCTCAAATGTGCAATTAGTAGTATCAATTAGTTCATCCATAGATAGAAATGGAAATCTCTTAAGAAAATGGAAAAGCATAAAGATAATCAATGATCTAAATCTAAGTTGACTATTTTTTACTCTCTTTACCCTTTCCAAGTTCTCTACTAACTTCACTCTCAAGATTTCATACATATTGACCTTTACTCTTTCTACACACATTATTTAGATGACATGAATGAATCTTGCTACCATGTTATCCTCTCTGGAGTTGGAACATATCTTTGATGCCATAATTTTGCATATGCATCTTACATCATGTTTTTTTATCTTTCTTATTACAATGCCTCTCACATTATACTCAAACTTGGTATTTTCTAGCACTGGTTTCTTAACATTCTTTTAGGTTACTAGGATTGATCCTTCATTGCATAGACCAATGACCTAGTTAGTTGATATTTCTACCACATTATCTCCTAACCAGAATTTCCCATCACGAATCCTACTCGCTATGATCTTTTCCCAATCCTCACTATCAAGTCATGTGAAAATAAAATCTTAATCATTTCATTATGTTCTAGGTATTCATAATCACTCTTAAATCTCACTTCCTTTTTGTAGATGTGATCAAATTCCTTTGATATGTTATCTTCACCTATAGTTTCAAAGTTTCTCCTAAGATAGCTTCCTACATTCTCCAAATATCATACTCTATCTGGAATAACAAAAAATGCTACTGTAGGTTCTTCCTCCAAACATTGAATGAGGTTTATCTTCATTTTTCCTTTAACCTTATCCTTAACATTATGAATCAAGCTCCTATCCATGATTATCAAAAATTCTAATCTCAAATTCATAGATGAACACTTGAAATTTGATAAGTCCCTTGATTTCATAGAATGTAGCATTTATGATGATTTCTCTTCAATGGTACATAGATTGCCTTAGATTTGCACTCAATTTCTCCTTAACTTGTCACACTCTCAAATGGTACACAAGATCTCATTTGCATCCTTTAAATCTCACCAAATCTATATCTGCATTAATTGTGCAAGTACATAAATTTTTGAAAAGTTGTTTTTGATTACTAGTAGACTTGTTTTCTTTTGTGCACAAACATATGATCTCCCAATCATATGTGCTCTTAACCATAGCTTCAACTTATCATGAAATACCTCATACTAATTGTGCAAGTCATAATTTTCTCTCTATCATCACCTTTTATCTTTCCGATACTTGATCTCTTATGAAAAGTACTTAATTCAAGTAAAATGAATCACATATAATTGTTGACTGTATCACCTAGTTTAGTAGTGTAACATGAATACTAGCTATTAAGGAAAGTATTAACAATACTAAAATGAGTAAACACTTAAGATAGGACTGATTTTTTATCATCACAAATGGAGGCAAACCAAGAATGGTAAGCTCCAAATGGTATAACACAATGATACAATATATTTGTCCCTGATTTAAGGTATGTATGCTCACAAGTATAGCTCAAGCTTCAAATGGATGGATGGGGTGAGTGAGATAAGGTTGCAACAATGGAGTCACGAAGTGATTTTGCCGTTATAATGGTATTTTGGTAGTGTTTGTGCTCTCAAAATATCATTATAACTTTGCATGGAGGATGGATTCATTTTGTGAAGGGAGGAGGTTCAATTTATAGGCCAAGGGGTAGAGGTATGGATGGCCAAGATCTCAAGATGATGAGATGGTGAGGGAGGGTCAGGATGCACTCAAAAAGGAGCACAAGGATTGTGCTAGTTTAGCACCAATGGGGAGGTGACACTTGTCACAAGGAGGATGAGTGTGAGAGGATAGGATAAGGGTTGGTCAAAGGCTTGATGAGGGTGGTTGAGTATGCAAGACTCATAAATGAAGGTGTAAGAGCCATTAAGAGGAGTGTAAGAGATATTTGAGGGTCATTTATGTTGGAGGGTGAGGGGAAGATATTTGTTGACTTTAGCTTGGGTTAGCAAGTCTTAACCCATGTTTATGGTTGTCACATGTTTAGGAGGGGGATTAGGATTAACTTAGAAGGGGGGTTAGGGGGGTAAGTGATTTAGCTTTGATGGGATGGGTTAGTTAGGTGGCTAAGTGAGTTTAGTATGGGTGAATGGGTTGGATTAGGGGTTAGGATAAGGTTTAGGAAGGCTTTTGGATTTTAGATATTTTATTAAATGTTTTATTCAATAAAATGGGAGTATGGAATTAAATTGAATAGATTTTATGATTTATCCAATTTAATAGAGAAATAGGGATTTAATTGATAAATTAATTTTGGGTGATCATTTGATTTTATCAAGTGGACTATAGTTAGTTAAATTAATTAATTAACTAGGGGATGACAATTAATTAATTAATTAGTAAATATTTAATCAATAATGTCCTAGGAGATGACTAAATATGATTACTTATTGATGTAATCAGATTTAGGTGTCTACATTGACTTCAAACTTCTTTTGGGTGCATTAAATTATTGTTCTTCTAGTACTACATGTGAAATGGATGGATCTTTGGTTTTAATAAACACTTCTTTAAATTCTTATAACTGCACTCTCAACTAATATTTTTTATTTCTATTGCTCTTGCCATTCCATTTGACATTTATGTTGGTGTTCCTTCTGAAATTTGGGTTCCTATTGATGTTGACCAAAGTTATTGTAAAACTAACATACTGGTGCTATTGAAAATAGATTGATACAAGTATGATAAATGTATTTCAAAAATTTTGTTGTCACTAATGTCAAACCTGCTATTTTCTAGTAAGACAACTACTTATATGATTTAAGTACTATCACTCATTTGATTGATGAAGAGGATTTGATCAAAATGATGTAATAATAGCACCTAGAGGAAAGGTTGATTTATGATATGGAAAAGGAGTACAAGAATCAGCTAAGACAGTGATATTATAATGCATTGAGAATCTACTTAAGGTTGCAAAAATTACTTACAATGATTAAGTTTAGAAGAACAAGTTAAATGGACTTTATCTGCCAAGCTTGATCGAGTGGATAGTAGGTGCCAAGAAAAGTTAGTGCAAGCTGAGAAAAAAATCATTTGGAGTTGAGAAAAATCAATTTTAGTGTAAGCCGAGTGAAACAGTTGATGCTGAGTAAAGTTCAGTAAAGGCCAAGCACCAATAAACTTTAGTTCATATCAAGTGATTTTACAATGGATTTCGAGCAATGTAGTATGTGTTGAGCATCAAAAGCTAATTAATGTTGAGTGTTAGCATTATGAGAGAGATTGAGAATTTTATGAATCTGAGCTGACAAGTTTGATTTCTTAGATTATGTGAATTGTGTGGAAGATGAGATTGATGAGCTAGTGGCACAGAATTCATGCTAAACCATTTTAGGAGAATTCAAAGAAGATTGAAGGAGAAGTTTCTAGAATGGAATGAAATGAAATAAGGGGTAGATTCATTGAATCCTGCCTAATATGTCCTAACCCTAAATTGGACGATGGAGGATGAATGGAAAAATATCTTAATTCTCTATTTATAGAGATGTCTAGTCAAAAACAAGGCTGGTGATATGCGAGAACCTAAGGAAGAAAAGGAATTTAGGGTATTACTTTATTCAATGACCTAAGAGAAGAGTTTGCATTGGCAAGAAAAGAAAGAAGGCTTAAGGGTATGGATGCTTGAAGAGTGAACAAGCTATCAAGGCTGAAGTGTGTGAAAACCAAGCAGAATGGAGAATTGAAATAGAAATCTATAATTTGCAAATGGAGTCGTAAGTTATTATTAGATCAAGCCTTATTGTTACTCTCTAATGATTGTATCAATCTAGGGTAAATCCTTTGTATTAAGATTGACCTAACAATCATTTGCAAATCCTTTAACTAGGTGACATTCCAATTGAATGATCTAAAGTCTTCTAACAAGGCTCACTCCTAACAGGGTGATTGAAATCCTTTAACTAGGTAACATTTAACAATGTGCTTGGAACCTTCAATAGGATTGGCCTTTCATAGGGAATCACTTTAGAAGAGTGAGAATGAGTAGCATGTTACTAGTGGTTTCTCCCAAATTAGGTTTCCATATTAAATCATCATGTCAAATGTGTTATTGAATCTATTATATTTCATGTTTACATTTCTACAAATTGATTTGATAGTAACCTACAAGTTAGAGTGATTGCATAATCTAATGGATGCATTCATGATAAAAAAAATTTATGGATATGGGCTCACTAAGCTGTGAAAAGTTTTAGTTATACATCTAGACCTTGGATAACTAATTCACTACCCCCCAACCCCCCCAATTATTCTAAAGAACTCCAACAATTGGTATCAAAGCCATCTACTTAAGAGGACTAGTTTGAAGGTACTAGAAGCACAAATATCAAGATATCAAAAAGAGAAGTACCCAAGCTTAATCAAGATAAATTTCCTACGTGGAAAAGTCGAATGAAGCTACACCTTGGAGGACTTGGAGATCATGCACAATCTACCATTATTGTTGAGCATACTAATCTTGTTGGAGCCCTAACTACTAAAGATCTAAAAAAGAAGAAAGAACACAACTAGGCAATGTTGGAGATTGACTCTTCCCTAAACTATGATAAGTTTGATGATATCAAAAGTCTTGATAGTGCAAAAAAAATGTGGGATGCTCTACACACTATCTATGGAGGTGACAAGAATGTTCTAAGAGCCAAATCTAAGAGTCTTAGAGGTAAGTTCAATTATATGAGAATGCAAGAAGCTGAAAATATTGATTAATATTGCTTGAGGATAAAAAATGTTGTTAATGCAATAAGAGGAGCTATTGGTACAATAGATGATGATACAGTACTAAGCAAATTTTTGAAAACATTGATGTCTATATATGCTATTAGAGTTTATGCAATATAAGAACTAAGATGTATAAAAGGGAATACTACTATAAGTCTTGAAGGTTTAGTGGGTAGGCTCACTACTTTTGAGCTATCTAACTTTGATAATTATAAACCTAAAAATATGGAATTTTCTTTCAAAGCTATGCTATCATTGAAGGAACCTAGTGAGAAGAAGAAGAAGGAAAAAGTGTATCCAGTGATAGTGATATAGATGAGGAAGATGTAGATCAACTAGAAGCACTACTGGCAAGGAAATTTCATAGAGGTAAACTAGTTGTCATTTTTTTCAATTGCAATGAGGTTGGTCATATTGCTGCTCGATGTCCAAAGAAGAAGAACTACATAGGTGGTGGCAAGTACAAAAGTAGAAGAGATGAAGATAGAAAATATTACAAAGACAAAGGCAAGAAGTCTTGCTACATTGCTGAAGAGGAAACAAAAGATGGATTTAAAGATCATGATGATAAAGTGGTGTATGTTGCTATGAAGGAAGAATCTAATGAAGATGAGGCAACTACACTTGTACCTTGTGTGGACAAGAATGACAAATGGATCATTGACAGTGGGTGTTCACATCACATGACTAGAGATGAAAGTAAGTTCATTACCTTGAATTCTTATGATGGAAATAGTGTAAGATTTGGTAATGATGCACCATGTTTGATAAAATGAAAATGTTCTATCAAGCTCATAGAAAAGATTTTATGCGACAATGCCTACTATGTTGAAGGACTTAACTATAATTTGTTGAGTGTGTCACAACTAAATAATTCAAGATGTAAGGTTGAGTTTGAAAACAAGATTACTAAGATATATGACACTGATGGAAAACTAATTGGAAAGGGTGATCAAACTAGAAGTAATCTATTCTACCTTGATATAGAGGATGCTCCTTGTTTAGTTGTAGAATTTGATGATATGTGGCTATGGAACAAGATGTTATGTCATGTTAATTTTGATAACCTGGTTAGTATTAGTGACATGAGAAAATTTAGAGGTTTGCCTAAGTTGAAGAAGCCTAGCAATATAATGTACAAACAATGTCAATTAGGCAAGATGACAAAGTCCAATTTTAAAAGTAAAACTCATACCTCTAAAGGAATACTAGAGATTGTTCATACTGACTTGTATGAACCAATTGAAGTACAAAGCTACAAAGGAAATAAGTACATTATGTTTCTTGTTGACGATTATTCTAGAATGATGACAGTTATGTTTATGAAATAGAAATATAATGCTTTCCAAATGTTTAAGTGGTACTTAGCAAGAGTTGAAAAGGAAACAGGTAAAAGTCTAAAATATTTGAGATTTGATAAAGGAGGATAATTTACATCATATTAGTTTGAGATGTTTTGTAATGACAAAGGAATCAAAAGACAAACATCTACTCCTAGACCCACTCCACAAAATAGAATTGCTAAAAGGAGGAACAGGTATGTAATGGACTATGCTAAGACACTCATGATGGAGAAGAATGTTGCTTTGAAATACTAGAGAGAAGCTATAAGTATAGTTGGTTATACCTTGAACTATGTACAAGTCAAGAAAGGTACTCATTCAACACCTTTTGAACTATGGTATGGATACTCACCCAATGTAAAATGTTTTAAGGTATTTGGGAGAAAGTGTTACATTCTCAAAGATTTCAAGAATGGTAAATTAGATGCAAAAAGTGAAGAAGCTATATTTCTAGGTTATTCCACAAGAAGTAAAGATTATAAGTGTTTAAATACTAACACTAAAAAAGTTGTGAAAAGTGCAAATGTGAAATTTGATGAATATACAAAAGTATATGAGGTTGAGCCTATGAAGGAACTAGAAGAATACAATTCATTTGTATACCTTTATGAAGTTATGACTACTGAAGAAGATGATGTAAATCAAGTTGCAAACTAATAGAAATTTTAAGTGACTTATGAATGTCAAGTTACATTCATGCGTCGAGTTATAGAATGAAGTTAAGGCACATTTTGACTCTGAGATTGGTGCACATGAAAGAGATGTTTACCTACCTAATAGAGAGGTACATAGTGATTCATAAGTTGAGAGACCAAATGTAGAAGCTAGAGCTAAACCAAAATTGTCTAAGTATGTCAAGAGACATCACCTTGTTATACAAATCATTGGAGATAAAGATGTTAGACAAATGACAAGGAAAAAGTTGAGAAATGATACATGTTTTCTGAGCATGAAAGAACTCAAACTAGTGAAAGATGCATTAGAATATGTGAACTAAAGTAAATCCATGGAAGAAGAGATTGAACAAATTGAGAAAAATAAGACATGGACTCTATTTCGTAGACCAAAAGAGAAAAATGTGATTGGCACCAAGTGGGTATATAGAAACAAGCTAGATGAAAATGGTGAAGTCACAAGGAATGAGGCAAGATTGGTTTGTAAAGGATATGCACAAGAAGAAGGCATTTACTATGGAGAAATATTTTTCCCTATTGCTAGATTGGAAAGAGTAAGAACTCTGCTTGCTTACTCTACATACAAAGGTTTCAAAGTTTATCAAATGGATGTTAAGTCTACATTTTTGAATGGTATATTAGAGGAAGAAGTTTATATTGAATAGCCTGAAAGATTTTTTGATGCCAACAAAAAAAACATGGTATGAAAATTATACAAATATTTATATGTTTTGAATCAAGCATCAAGAGCATGGTATGAGAGACTTCATAATTATCTTGTGAAGATTGGATTTGAGAGGACTGGTGATAACAACAATTTGTACTTGAAGATGGAGAAAGGAAAAGGTATTTTGTTATCTAAAATTTTTGTTGATGATATCATATTTGGAGGTCAAGATACTTTATGTAACAATCTTGCAAATGAAATGAAGCAAGAATTTGAGATGTCTATATTTGGAGAGATCAAGTTCTTTGTGGGTTTACAAGCACATCAGATGAAATATGGTATATACAACACTTAGTCAAAGTATGTTAAGGAGATACTAAAAAAATTTGGATTGGAGGATTCTAAGCCAGTAAATACACCTATGGTGACAAGATATAAATTTTCAAAGAATGATGATTCAACTGAGGTGAATCAAACATTATATATGTATATGATTGGCAAATTACAATATGTAGTACATAGAAGACCTGATATTGCATTATTTGTAGGGATAGTTGCAAGGTTCTCTACTAATCCCATTAGAAGCATGAATGTTGATGATATTCCTATGGGGGAGTATCATAGATATGTTACTATGATGATATGTTACATTCATGATTGAGTTTTTAATTGATGTCAACATAGCAGTTTTCTATGGTATCTAACAGAAGAACAACAAAAAGATCAAGTTGGTATGGATGGCTAATTGAGTATTCTAATTATCTAAGGCTATGGGAGATACATTTTAGTATCTAGTATATGTAGTTAATGTCAAATGAAGAAATGATAATTCTAGAAGAAGTTATGTAAGTTTTGGTGATGTTTGTTCTCGGATAGAGTTTACATAGGGATGTTCTAGTAAACTTGTTATATCTCTTAGCAAAATTGTTATTCTAAGAATCAAGGTTGAGGATATGAAGAATACATGTTGATGATAATGTCTCTAATTTTTCTTGTCATAATGTTATGTGTACAAAAATATATTCAAGTTGCAAGGCGAGAGTTTAATGTTATCACTAAGTGTAATGTGTTCTTAATATGGTCTTATAATTATTAATTGAGAAGGTCTAATAGCCAATTCAAGGAATTATTTTATGGACACAATATAAAGGAAGGAAATTTTTCTTTACCAAATATGACATGAAGAAGTTATTGTAAGTAGCAAAGAAAGTGGAATGCAAAGTTGAACAGAGCAAAATGGAAGTGAAGGAAACTTCATTGCCGAAGTTTTATTATGTGATCTGAGTTTTGATATTTGGATTTGAAGCTCCTGACCTAGTCTACAAGGTTTGATAATGATTGGTTCAATTTACAAAATAAATGAAAGAAGAACATAATAGTAAATTGCATGTTTGAGAAGTTATCTCTTCCTATAGTTGAAATTGCATGTTTGGGCAGTGGGCTTTTCTTGCATGCATTGTACTACAACTCCTAACAAGGTTGGAATCTCCTAATAGGGATTCAAAGTCTCCTAATAGGGACTCATATGTACAAATGTTGTAATAGACTCCCAATAGGGTCCATCCTCTAACAAGGAATATTTATATTATTACATCATCTTGTGGGCATCATTCCCATTAGGGTTTTCCCTCTGATCAAGGGTTTCCCTAGTTAACATATATGGTGTAATTGTCTATGTGCATCTTATTATGGTTGTTGTTTACTTTGGTTGAATGGTTTTTTTTTTTTAAAGAAGATGAATGTTTTAATTTTTGGATAACTGATTCAACACCCCCCCCCCCCCCCCCCCCCCCGCCCCCAAGTTATCTTGGTGGACTATTGTTTCTAACAATTGGTATCAGAGCATCAAGTCCTTGAAGACAAAGTTTAATAACTTTGGAAGATCCATGCCAAGCATGTTTAGGAAAAATAGTCTAAAGTTTGATGGAACAAATTATGACAACTAGAAGGAAAATATGAAGATAGATCTACTGTGTATGGGTCTAGGATATTGGATCTTGACAAAATCAGCAAAGATAATCATTCCTGAAAATGATTTGGAAAATTGTGTTGAGGATGAAAGAGATCTTTTAATGTGTGACATGAGAGCTAGAGAAGAACTATTGACTGCACTTCCTAAAATTGAATACAATCAAGTAAAATCACTTATTACTTCACATTTGATTAGGAAAGCTTTCGAATCTAGTTTTGAAGGTGATGCACATTTTAAGAAGTTGAGGCTACAAAGTTGGATTTATGAAATTAAAGATGCTAAAATGATAGAAGAAGAATCTATAAGAACATATATAGGAAGGATATTAGAAATTACTACTTGTATTAAATCTCAAGGAGGAACCAAAGAAGATGATGAGGTTATAAGGAAGATATTAAAGACTCTAACACCACTATTTAAGCCAACAATTCAAATGATATAGTTGTTGATATCTTGTACCAAAGATTTTACAAAGGAGACATTACTTGGAAGACTTTAAGCTATTGAGAATGAGCTTAGAGAGTTTGGAGAATTGACCATAACAAAGATAGCTTTCAATGCCTTGAATATTTGACCTAGTTTATCAAGGAGCATAAGTGTTAGAGGAGATTTTGCTAGCAGGAGCAGATCTGAGGAGGAGAAAAAGATTGAAGTAGCTGCCCTTCTAGTAAGAAGATAAAAAGGTGGTAAGAAAATTTTAAATGTTGGACTTGTTATGAATATGGTCATTATGCATCTAAGTGTCTTAAAAGAGAGAAAAAGTATAAAGGAAATTACAAACCTAGAAGAGATAGAGAGTGTTTGTATGCAAATGAAGAAAATGATTCTGATGAACAAGCATTAAGTGCTAGTGATGGTGAAATTGGCATTGTGGAAATTAAAGAAGAAAGTCCAAAGAAAGTAGTTTTGGTGTCACAAGTTGAAAAAAAATCTAATTGGATAATTGACAGTGGTTGTTCACATCATATGACTGGTGATATGAACATTTTTGTTGACTTCAAAAATCAGGATGGAGGCATTGTCAGAGTTGGAAACAATGTAGCATGTCATGTTAAAGGTATTGGGTCTATAACTCTTAATGGTAAAACTAATACTTAGGATGTATATTTTGTTGATGGTTTGAAGCACAATCTTCTAAGTGTTGGAAAACTAGTGGACAAAGGTTGTCAGTTGTAGTTCACAAAGAAGACATGCATGAGCAAAGACAAAGATGGAAAGGTAATTGGAATAGGAACTAGATCTAGAGGTAATCTATTTCAATTGAATCCTACTAAAATGACATGTTTAGTTGCAAACATAGATGACAGATGGTTTTAGGATAAGAGATTTTCTCATATAAACTTTGATAGTATTGTGAAGACTAGTAGTGTGTTTACAATTAAAGATTTGCCTAAGATTGTAAAACCTACTAACATAATTTGCAAGGAGTGTGTTTTGGAAAAGCATAACAAAACTTCTTTTCCCAACAAGAAGTTTACTACTACAACAAAATTTGAGATTGTACACATAGATCTTAGCAGTCCTATGAAGACTAAAGGATTCTATGGTTAAAGGCATTTAATGATTCTAGTTGATGACTTTTCTAGAATGATGTGGGTTGCATTTCCTAAAGAGAAATCTGAGACATTTGATAAGTTCAAGATATTCAAGAATAGAGTTGAAAATGAATCTGGTATGAAGATTAAATGTTTAAGATTAGATAGAAGAGGGGAATTTACTTCAAATGAGTTTAACATATTTTGTGAAGAAAATGGAATCAAAAGATAGTTATCAGCTCTAAGAACCCTTGAATAGAATGGCATCACAAAGAGAAGAAATAGGTTAGTTATAGAAGCAGCAAGATCTATGTTAGCTAAGAATGATGTATCCAAGATGTTTTGAAAATAAATTATGAATACATCAATCTACACTATGAACAAAGTGCAAGGCAGGAAAGACACAAACAGGACCCCTTATGAACTGTGGTCTGGTCACTCACCTACAATTAAGTATTTTAGAATTTTTGGTAGCAAGTCTTATATCAAAAGAGATGATGATATTGGTAAGCTTGATGGTAGAAGTGATGAAGGTATTTTTCTTGGTTATTCATTTAAAACCAAGGCTTATAGATGCTATAATCTAAGAACTAAGACTATTAAAGAAATTGCAAATGTGAGAGTTGATGAGAAATTTAGGATAGAAAAGAGAATAGTTGATTACAATTCAGATGATAATGTTGTTACTAAGCCAAGGAATGATGAAGTATTTCTTGAGACTAACAATGATTTATAAAATAAAAGAGAGCCAAGGAAGGAACAAAGCTTAGAACCTTCAATAGAGCCAAGAGTTGAGATAGTAACTCCTACTTCAAGAAATAATATGATAAAGAATCACTCATCCGAACAAATCATTCAAAACAGAGATAAAGGTGTGATGACAAGAAGTAGAGTCAATGAAGAACTATGTTCGATATCTCAAGTTAAACCTAAGAATGCAGATGAAACATGTAAAGATGATTATTAGAAACTAGCTATGAAAGAGGAATTAGATCAGATAGTAAAGAATGGGACATGGGAATTGGTCCCTAGACTAGCAAATAAGAATGTGATAGGAACTAAATGGGTATTTAGGAACAAGATGAATGAACAAGGAGAAGTTCTAAGGAACAAGACAAAATTGGTATGTAAAGGTTGCTCACAACAAGAAGGAATAGACTATGATGAGACATATTCTTATGTGGCTAGAATAGAAGTAGTAAGATTATACTTAGCTTATGCAACACAAAAGGAATTCAAAGTATATCAGATGGATGTCAAGTCAGCATTTCTAAATGGAGAACTTGAGGAAGAGGTGTACATTGAGAAGCCTAAAGGTTGTCCCTTGATAGATGACAAGGACATAGTACACAGATTGAAGAAAGCATTGTATGGCTTGAAGCAAGCACCTAGAACCTGGTACAAAAGTTTGGACAAGCATTTGACAAAGCTTGGATATAGCAACGGTATGGTAGATAGTAGTCTCTATAACAAAGAAATTGATGATGGTTTGATGATTTTGTTAATATTTGTTGACGATAACATATTTGGAGGAAATGATGATGAAAGTGAAAAAATTTCTAAAGAGATGAAGAATGAATTTGAGATGAGTATGATAGGAGAGATGAAATGTTTCTTAGGGTTACAAATTGTGCAGGATAAAGAAGGAATCTTTATTTCTCAAACTAAGTATTTGAAAATTTTACTAAAAAGGTTTGGTTTGGAAACATGTAAACCTGTTTGAACGCCCATGGTAATTGGACACAAGATATCTAAAAAGGATGAAATATCTATTTTTGTGATGCAAAACCATCCTAGGTTGCACTATTATCCTACCTGTTTTTCAGTTTTTACCTTACTGCTAAAATTATGTTATGCTAAAACTATGCTTTTTGGTTTCTGGGTGCTTGTTGCAAACTGTGTAACTAATTTTTCATAATGAATGACAAGATACACATTTTTGGGATTAAAGAGGGCCTCTATTACTTCTTTTTATCAAAGGTGAAATTTTTAATTCCTCATAAGTTGGGAGTTATGGCAATTATCCTGGAGTATCAATTTTTGGCAGTTTTGCATAACAATTTTTTGTGCTTAACTTTTGAGATGGATGCACACTTATCCTTGGTGAATCAACCCTTTCACACTTAATTAGTTATAGAGGACCTAAAATACTACTGACATTTTGAAGCACAAGTTCTAATTCAATCAGAGCTAGGAGATATCGCAATTTTTCTCAGACATCAATTTCTAGACATTTAATTACTGATGCAGGCTGACTTGTGGTTCTTCAAGTATTTAACGTTAGGATTATTTTCACAATGGGTATTTAATATTTTTTGAGAGTAAACTTGTGGCTTCTCTATATTCTAGAATGATCTGTAAGCCATTTTGGCTAGTATAAATAGAGTGTTTAGGCTTAGAGCTAGAGCAGTTTTAGAGAGGATTGGAGAGCAGAACTAGAGAGTGTAAATTTGAAGTTGGATCTTAGATCATGAAGGTATTTTTTATCTGGTCATAACCTAGAAGGCCTTATATCTAGGCATGTATGATGATATTTTCATGAATCAATAAAGAATATTGTTCTCTCCCTTTATGGTGTTGTTCTCTTTTATGTTTACTTCCACTATGTTAATTATTGCATTGTGGTTTGGGTTGTTGAGTGTGCCTATTGGCCTTAGTTACTCCTGACCTACCCTGTGTCATGTTGAGAAAAAGATGTATAGATCTATGACTAGAGGTCTACAATATCTAACTCACACAAGGTTGAATATAGAAAATGTATTTGGATTTTTTGCAAGATTTCAAGTTGATCCTAGAGAAGCACATTATGTAGCATTCAAAGGGATATTTAGATATTTGAAAGGAACATCTGAGTTCAGATTATGGAATGACAAATCTAATGATTTCACTTTTTGTGCCTATATTGTTGCCGATTGGGTAGGCAATATGGATGATAGAAAGATCACCACTAGTGGAGCCTTCTTTCTTGGAGGAAGATTAGTTTCTTGGCTAAGAAACAAGTAGGATTGTACATCACAAAGTATAGCGGAGGCAGAATATGTTGTAGTAGCAAAAAATTGCAATCAAGTTGTTTGGATGAAGCAGATGCTAAAGGATATAAGGATAGAAATTAGTGAAATTGTTGTCATGCATTTTGACAACACAAGCACAATAAATATGTCTAAGAATCCAGTGTTGCATTTGAAGACCAAGAAGATTTCTATTAAGTATCACATGTTGAGAGAGAGAGAGAGAGAGAGAGAGAGTTGCAAAAAAGGAAATTAGATTAGAGTATGTGAGTACTAAAGAGTAGATTGTAGATATATTCACTAAGCCTCTTGCCAAAGAGACTTTTGAGTATTTGCGAAGTATGTTAGGGGTTATGCCCCTTCCTACATTAGAGTAGATAATGCAAGAGTTCATTAGCCCAGTGTAATAGAGCACCATTGTTTGTCTAGATTGAATGTTGATGCTTCCTATATGGGGGAGTATTTGTGATGGGAAAAGTCCTCTAGGACTCCTATTGGATGTTGGTTTGAATAGTGTCTTTCGACACTTGAGCTAGTAAGAATCAATTGTTGTAGAGTTTGATGGTTTCTAAAACATTTGACATTGATGTCAATGGGGGAGAAGTTCGGCATGAAAAAAATCATGAGAAGATCATGTGGAAGAACATCATGGAGAAAGAAAAGACAAGCAAGAATAAATATAGCATGGAATGATAGTTTTATGGAAAGCACATTGAGGTATATCAATGGAGGAGAATGATTGATGAAGAGAATTTTAAAAGAAAGATTAATAGTCATGTTCTTGGAACTAGATGTTTTTCATCTATTTTGCCATCAATGCCAAAGGGGGAAATTGTTGCAAGCATGAATGTTGATAATATTCCTATGGGGGAGTATTGTAGATATATTACTATGATGATATGTTACATTCATGATTGAGTTTGTCATTGATGTCAACATAGTAGTTTTCTATTATGTCTGACAGAAGAACAGTGGAAAGATCAAGTTGGTATGGATAGCTAGTTGAGTATTCTAATTATCTGAGGTCATGGGAGATACATTTAAGTATTTGGTGTATGGAGTTAATGTTGGATGATGAAATGATAAGTTTGGAAGAAGTTATGTAATTTTTGGTGATGTTTGTTCTGAGATAAAGTTTACAAAAGCATGTTCTAGTAAACTTGTTATATCTCTTAGCAAAATTGTTATTCTAAGAAACAAGGTTGAGGATGTGAAGAAGACATGTTGGTGATGATGTGGCTAAGTTCACTCGTCATAATACTACATGTATGTAAATATATTCAAGTTGCAAGGTGGAAGATTAATGTTATCACTAAGTGTAACATCAAACATATTCTTAATATGGTCCTATAATGATTAATTGTGTTCTAATAGCTGACTCAAGGTGTTGTTTTATGGACTCAGTATAAAAGAAGGATATTTTCCTTTATTAAGTATGACATGAAGAATTTATTGTAAGTGGAAAAGAGAGTAGAATGTGAAGTTGAGTAGAGCAGAGTGGAAGTGACAAAAACTTCACTGCCAAGGTTTTATATTTGGATATGAGGTTCGTGACCTAGTCTACAAAGTCTGATAGTGATTGGTCCAATTAATAGAACAAAGGAAAGAAGAACATAACAGTAAATTGCATGTTTGAGTAGTGAGCTCTTCTTGTAGTTGAAATTGCATGTTTGGGCAATGGGTTCTTCTTGCATACATTGTACTATAACTCCTAACAAGGTTAGCACAATTACTAATAAGGTTGGAATCACTTAACAGGGATTCGAAGTCTCCTAACAAGGACTCGTATGTAATGAATTTTATAATAGACTCCTAACAATGTCCATCCTCTAACAAGGAATATTTATATTAGTACATCATCTTGTGGGCATCATTCCTGCTAGGGTTTGCCCTCTGATCAAGGGTTTCCCTAGTTAACATATCTAGTGTAATTGTCTATGTGTATCTTATTATGGTTGTTGTTTACTTTGGTTGAATGGTTAAGTTTTTTAAAAGAAGATAAATGTTTTAATTTTTGGATAACTGATTCAACCCCCCACCCCCAGTTATCTTGGTGGAGTATTGTTTCTAACAAATCCCAAGGAGAATCATTTGATGGCTATAAAAAGAATAATGATATATCTAAAAGGAACATAGGAGTATGGTCTATACTACAAGAAAAATGAGGAATTTTAATTAAGAGCCTACACTGATGTCAATTAGGCTAGAAATATTACTAACAGAAAGAGCACTAGTGGAGGAGCATTTTTCTTAGGCAAAAGGCTAGTTACATGGACTAGCAAGAAACAGAACTACACTTTTCAATCAACTACTAAAGCTGAATATATTGTTGCTAAAGTAAATTGTACAAACAATGTATGGATCAAATAACTACTCAAAGGTATGAAGGAGGAAATCACTGAACCTATGATACATTATTGTGATAATACAAGTGCTATAAATATATCAAAGAATATTGTGATGCATACCAACACTAAGCACATTGCAATCATTTATCATTACTTAAGAGAATTAGTTCAAGATAAAGAGGTGAAGATGGAATATGTCAACACCAAGGAACAAATTGTTGATATCCTCACAAAATCTTTACCTAAGGATGCTCATGAGTATCTAAGAGTTAAACTAGGGGTGATACCCCTATCAAAGGCTATCTAAGAAGCATGAGGTGTACCCTGCATCAAACAAACTAATTGACACATGTTATACATTGATGCAGTGGATCTTACTTTAGGAGATACCTAAAGTAATCAAAGAGCTAGATTTACAAATTAGTCACAAGAAAGGTGATCAAGGGAGAAACTAAAACTATTCATATCTTCATATTTTAGATGATGAATCTTTTCCATTATTGTCAAAGAGGGAGATATACAAGGAAACTAAATAGAAACCTAAGAGATTATTATCAAAGAGGGAGAAATCCTAACACACACTATGAGGGATAAATTCTGACTACTAAGACAAAAAATGTATTTTCTGATTACATCTACCTAGTAAGAGGGAGACAATGTAGAGGGAGATATAAGAAGCAATTCAAAGGGAGTCATAAGGATGAGTTGATTGTTTGTTGATCAAAACATAATAGAATTTTGTAACCTATTCAGAAGATAAAATTTGTTCATAGAGGGAGAGATTTCAATACAAGTAATTATTTTATTTTTGGTATTTTGTTGGTCGTACCGCTTAAACCTGGTTAGTTTGGTTGATCGATTTAGTTTTTCATTAAATGCCAAAGAGGAAAACAGATTGATACAAGTATGATAAATGTGTTTCAATCATTATTTTTTTACTAATGTCAAACTTGCTATTTTTTGGTAAGATAACTACTTATATGACTTAAGTACTATCATTTATTTGATTGATGAAGAGGATTTGATCAAAATGATGTAACAATAGCACCTAGAAGAAAGGTTGAGTTGCCATATGGAAAAGAAGTACAAGAATTAGCTAAGACAGTGATATTATAGTGCATTGATAATCTACTTACGATTGCAAAGGTTGGTTACACTGATTAAGTTTAGAAGAACAAGTTAAATAGAGTTTATCTTCCTCTATCGAGCTTGACTGAGTGGATAGTAGGTGTCGAGAAAAGTTAGTACAAGATGAGAAAAAAATTAGTTGGAGCCAAGCAAAGTCAATTTTAGTGTAAGTTGAGTGAAACAGTTGATATTGAGTAAAGTTTAGTTAGTGTGAAGCACCAATAAACTTTAGTTTGTGCCAAGTGATTTTACAATGGATGTCAAGCAACGTAGTATGTGTCAAGCATCAGAAGCTAGTTAATGTTGAGTGTAATCATTATAAGTGTTATCAATTAACATGCCTCCTAAATTGCCATGTTATATGTTGAACTAAGTATGTTATAGTTGCTGAGAATACATATTATAGAATGAAAAGAATGCAGAAAGTAAAGTACAAGAATTAGTAAACAAGAAAATTGATCACTTTTATTCAAAATACAAGTACCAAAATAGTACATTTTTATGGAAATATTCAAAACTATTTTGATAAGGTACAAAGTGTTCAAGTTTCATACAGTACTTAAATACAATGCATTTAGATATCACACAAGCATTCTCAGCTCCTAACATATTATTTGAATAAACACATTGTATAAATACAAAAGTATTGAAGAAGATAAGAGGAAAGGCATCCATTGCCTGAACAAAAGATTGGTTGTGCTAAATGTTGAAGGGTTGAGCTTACATCTCCATCTAGGAATTAACCTGCAAAAATAAAAGAAGAGAAGGGTCAGTTCATATGAACTAAGCAATGGAGATCTTTCCAGTCATCTATACTCTACTGTTCCTACAACATGGTTATTCAGATAACTATATTAAAAGACAAGAAGGCAAGAGAGAAATCTGAAAAGTAAAACATGTTTATGCTAATGAGTTTATTCCATGTGCAAATATTGGTATGAAGTTTGAGGTTGTTGAAGGCTCTTGCATAAATTACATGCTTGAAGCCTTTAGATTGAATCATGTAGGGGCAAAGACTAAAGATGTAGAGAGACTGCTGAGGGGACATATGTAAATTACAAGTATGGGACCTTCTAGTTGAACCATAGTAGGAGATTGAAGACATGAGGAGATTGTTAAAGGGATGTACATGTGTTACAAGTATGAAACCTTTCAGTCAAATCATGGAGGGCATGTAGAATTCTGACTCTACAAGCTAAAGGAATTAGATCTTTACAAGTATACATCAGTTATTTTCATAAAGAAGTTTAAATCAGAAAATAAATTGTAAGCAAGCATCAAAGGTTAAAGCATGATGGATAGCTACAACAAAGATATGGTGTATAAAAATGCAAATATAAGTAATATGTATTTAGAATGAAGTATAATGTAGCCTAGAATAAAATGATACAAGAAACAAATGAAAAGATAAACATAATAGATGTGAGATGATAAATGAAGCAAAATGACAAGTAACTTTAATGTTGAAACAAAGGGAGGAGTAGCATTTCATGTATATTATAATGTCAAAGAAATCAGCAAGTCAAGGACAATCTATAATTATTCAAATGTTTTCTAGTCACAAATGTAAGTACATATATGTATATCTAAATGAGCAACATGAAATTCTCTAACAATGAGTATTTATCCACAAGGAGAATGTATTAAGGGTTTATACAAGGAAAGGAACTCCCAATAGAATAAGTTGTGAACTTGCAAAAATAAAGATTCAACTATGGAGCAAAGTCAGCTGACAATATAGAAGACAAACTTATTTAGTTTTAGGTTATCCAAAAATGAATAAAATGCTCTTAACATAGTGATAAATTGTAACTCATAAGTGAAACATTGCACTCAAGAAAAATCTATCTTTGGGGAAGTAAAACAATCATTTAAATATGATAATGCACTAAACATAGAAATATGAACCTTCACAAACTAAATATCAATGATCTCAATGTAGAAGATATCAATCCTTGCACAGAAACACTTTTGTGGTTACATGTTTGTCTGAGTATTGTGAATCAATTATGTCTTTCATAATTCATGTTGAATTGATTAAAGTTACATTCAAAACCATCGGTGTATCACCTCATTTAGGTTAGTATTTAGTAGTTGTCATTCACTTCTCATCCCTTATCTCGCATATAATTTAGGATTAGGTGATCACTATTTAGGAACTAGCCTAGCTTTTGGAGATTTATCTCTCATTTTAAGACAACCCACCACCCAAGAGAGTTTCCATGTTTCAATAGGATGGCTAGA
Source organism: Cupressus sempervirens (assembly GCA_028749045.1). Taxonomy (NCBI): domain Eukaryota; kingdom Viridiplantae; phylum Streptophyta; class Pinopsida; order Cupressales; family Cupressaceae; genus Cupressus; species Cupressus sempervirens. The sequence goes on from CM053787.1 coordinate 600,268,790, forward strand.
TACTACATCTTGATATAGACATAATCTTGATTGACAACAATAAGAAAGATCAAGAATTTGATGAATCTGAACCAACAAGTTTAATTTATTAGATTATGTGAACCATGTGGAAGGTAAGATTGATGAGTTGATGGCACAAAATTTATGGTAAGCCATTTTAGGAAAATTCAAAGAGGATTGAAGGAAAATTTTCTAAAAGGGAATGAAATTAAATGAGGGGTAGATTTATTGAATCCTACCTAATCTATCCTACCCCTGAATTGGATGATGGAGGATGAATGGAAAAATATCTTAATTCTCTATTTATAGAGATGGCTGGTTAGAAGTAAGGTTGGTGATGTGGGAGAAACTAAGGAAGACAAGGAGTCTAGGGTATTGCTTCATTTAGTAACCTAAGAGAAGAGTCTACATTGGAAATAAAATCAAGAAGGCTTAGGGGTATGGATGCGTGAAGAGTGAAAAAGCTATCAGAGCTTAAGTGTGTGAAAGCCAAGCAAAATGGAGGACTGAAACAGAAATCTGTAATCTACAAATGGAGTTGTAAGTTGTTATCAAATCAAGCCTTACTATTACTCTCTCATAATTGTATCAATCTAGGTTAAATCCTTTGGATTAAGGTTAACCTAGCATTCATTTGTAAATCCTTTAACTAGGTGACATTCCAAGTGAATGATCTAAAGTCTTGTAACAAGGCTCACTCCTAATAGGGTGATTGAAATCCTTTAACCAAGTCACATTTAATAGTGTGCATCATAACCTTTAATGGGGTTGGCCTTTTATAGGACATCATTTCAAAAGAGTAAGAATGAGTAGCATGTTACTAGTGGTTTTTCCCAAATTGATTTCTAAATTAAATCATTATGTCAAATGTGTTATTGAATATGTTATGTTTCATGTTTACATTTTTGAAAATTGATTTGATAGTAAACTACAAGTTTGAGTGATTGCATAATCTAATGGATGCATGAAAAATGAAATTGTTTTATGGATATGGGTTCACTAAGCTATGAAAGGTTTTATTTATACATCTAGATACTGGATAATTGATTCACCCCCCCTCTCAGTTATTCTAAAGAATTCCAATAGGTGCATTGATTATGTAATTAGGTCCAAGCTAGTTAATAGATGCTCTTCAATTTCTTCCAATTTGTCCAAAATTGTTGCATTTGTATAACACAATGTTATTCCTTGCTCCATTAGTTCCTTCATTTGATCTTCTTCTTTCTCCTACATGGTTCGTACCTCTAAATTTTCTACTATTGCTACTATTACTATCAAAGTTAGGTTTTTAAACAATCAACTTCTCTATAACCAAAACCATGACAATTATAACAATAAAAATTAGTAATATGTTTAAATGGCTTGCATGTACATTCCCTTTTCATATGACCAATTTCATTATGTGCAAAGCATCTACCTTTAAATTCATACCTTGCTTGGTGATTCAGTCTTCTCAAGTTGCTTATGTTCATTAGTTTGTTTATGTTCATCAATTTTTCTAGGTTGGTCAACTTGTTCAATATCCTTAGGTGAATTATTAGATTGATTTGCCTCAACTTTGTTTATTAATTCTTTCTCTTGTGTAGGCTAATCAATCTCTAAATTAATTTCCTTTCTAGCGTTGGATTTCTTGGCTGACTTTTCTCCAATAAAATATCCAAGACCAGTCTTATCATAGTAAGGTCTTTAAAAATATAATTGCTTGTCAATTTTCTTACTAAAGGAATATAACTTCTCTACTTGTTGCTTAGTCTAGGTTAACTCTCCTATCACAATAGTGTTGCATTTCTCAAATTTTGCATATTCTAACTTGTTGGATTCAAGTTTAGATTGTAACTTTTGCAAAGTGGGATCTTAGTGTTGGATACAATAGACTAATTATGTGTTGTCTTTGATGTTATACAAATATCATAATCATTATTAGTTAGTATATGTCAAGCTCACTCAGGCAGTAAAGATAGTTCTTAGTGTCTACCAATCATTCTTTTGTTTGCTTAGCTTAGAAGGCAGTGTCTACTGAGTTCACTCAAGTGTCAAAAGAGAAGTTACAGCTTTCCATGTGTTTATTGAGCTTCAGTAGTATTTAGTTATTTGTTTGAATTTTTTATTGATAGCAAAAGGGATTTGGGATTTATTTTTGTATTAATTGATTAACCCCTCCCCTCTTAGTTACTCATCTTATATTTCCAAAAATTGGTATCAAATATTTTGGTGCTTGCAGAGAAGGTTTGAAGGACCTAAGCTAAAAATTAGGATGTCTTACTAAAGAGAGATTCCCAAGCTAAATAGAGACAATTTTGCAGCATGGCAAGGACTTATGAGATTTCATCTGGTTACCATCAGTGATTCAAGTTGCAAGTATCTTGATAATAAATACAAGACTCCCACTAGAACATTATCAATTGAAGATATTGTTGAAAAGAAGAATCATAATATCATAATGATTGATATTGCATCTGCTCTCAGTTATGTTGAATTTGATGAGGTAAAAGATTTTTTAAAATGCCTTGCAATGTGGAACAAACTAAAAGATATCTATGAGGAGATGACAATGTAAGAAGAGCCAAAGCAAAAAGCCTTAGAGGATAATTTGATCAAATGAGAATGAGAGAAGATGAAAACATTGAAAAATATGTGGAAAGAATCAAGGCTAGTGTAAGTGCAATCAAAGAATCTAGAGGAGACATCAAGGAGGAAACTGTTGTAACTAAAGTGCTCAGAACTCTTCTTCCATTTTATGCAATTAGAGTATCAACTATTCAAGAAATAAGATGTGATCCAACTAATAAGATAGGGTTGGATGTTCTAGTTGGAAAATTAATAGCTTTTGAGTTAGAAAATTATGATAACTATGTTCCTACTTTAAAGAATATTGAATCTGCATTTAAAGCTAAAATCTCACTCAAAGAAAAGGGTAAAAAGTCAAAATCCTGTCAATCAAGAAGTGATGAAGATGGATCATCAAAAGAAATTTTAGATAGCCATCTTGAAGTTGTTCAAGCCCTACTTACAAGGAAGTATTCTAAAGGAAGAGGGATGTATAAAAGTAAAGTTTCTATGATCTACTTTTCTTGTGAAGAAATTGGTCACATTGCTGCTAGGTGTCCAAACAAGGAAATGAAGGATGAAAAGAAAAGCAACAAGCATAAAGGCAAGAAGGACTCCAAGAACTACATGAACTTTAAGGAAAAGGTAAGAAAACTTGTTTCATAGCTAAAGATTCTAATAATAATGAAGATGAAATGGTTTATATTGCTATGAAAGTTGACTCTGATAATGAAGGAGATAAGATGGCACTTATTTCTCATGTTTAAAAAAATGATATATGGATTATTGACAGTGGTTTCTCACATCGTATGACTGGTGACAAAACAAAAATTTGAGCATATGGAATATTATGATGGAGGTAGTGTAAGATTTGGAAACAATGAACCTTGTAATATGAAAGGAAAAGGATGTATCTTGTTAACTAAAGAACTTGTGTGTTATAATTCTTATTGGGTTGAAGGACTAAAGTATAATCTACTAAGTGTGGCATAGCAAAATAACATTGGATTCAAGGTAGAATTCATGAATGGACAGGCCAAGCTACTAGATGGGAAAGGAAATCCGATTGGTTCTGGCAAGCAAACAAAAGGTAATCTATTTTATCTTGATCTTAATGATTGTTCATGTTTTATTGCTCAAGTAGAAGAATGTTGTTTATGGCACAAAAGACTATGTCATGTGAACTTTGATAATCTGGTTAAGATAAGTAGACATAAAAGAGTAAGAGGTATTCACAAACTCATCTTTATTGATGACTACTCTAAAATCACAAATTCAAGTGGTATTTGGCAAGAGTAGAAAAAGAAATTGGAAAGAAGTTGAAATTCCTAAGATTAGACAGAGGTAGTGAATTCATTTCCCATGAATTCAAAAATAAAATTCATTGAAAGAGGAATCAAAAGACAAGTATCTTCTCTTGTACACCACACCTGAATGGTATAGCAAAAAGAAGAAATAGATCTATCATGGATTGTGCAAGAACCCTAATGATTGAAAAGAATGTTGCTCTCAAATACTAGAAGGAAGCTATCAGCATTGTAGTTCATACCTTGAACAAAGTTTAGTTGAAGAAAGATTCAAACAGGACACCTTATTGGCTATGGTATGTCTACAAGCCTAATGTAAGTTACCTGATGGTATTTGGTAGCAAATGTTACATATTGAAAGAATCTAGAAAAGGAAAATTTGATGTAAAAGGTGATGAAGGCATATTTCTAGGATACTCCTACAAAAGAAAAGCATACAGATTTTTGAATTTATCTACTCAAAAAATTATAGAAAGTACACATGTCAGAATTGATGAATATGTTGAAAGGAGTGAACAAGAAAGCATCAAGGAACCTAAGACTACAAAAGATTCATTTACTATAAACCTAATACCCTTCCTAATCTATCTAAAAGAAAAGATGCTTCAACTCCCAAGTCCCTAGAAACTCCAATAGCTATTGTGTTGTTGATAGTGCAACCCGAGCTGCAAGGACCGGAGTCACAAATAGAGGCTACCAAGCTAGTTCAAACTCAGCCTGATGGAACTAAGTCACAGACAAAAGGACCTGAGCTTGAAACTGAAATTCAAGAAGAAGATGATGGAACTCATTCAAAGACCAAGGAGCCTGTATTAGCAAGATATGTTAGAAGACATCATGCACCTGATCAAATCATTGGAGATAAATCAGATGGAACAATGACAAGAAGTAAATTGAAAGGTACATATTTACTTGTTGAATTTGAACCTAGAAGCATTAAAGATGCTCTAGAAAATGAAAGTTGGATTGAAGTAATGAATGAAGAGATAGAACAGATAGAGAAGAATAAAACTTGGACTCTTTTTCCTAGACCCAAGGATAAAAATGTAATTGGTACAAAAGGGGTATTTAGAAATAAGCTAAATGAAGATGGAAAGGTATCAAGAAAAAAAACAAGATTGGTATGCAAAGGTTACTCTCAAGAAGAATTTATTGACTATGGTGAAACTTTTTCTTCTGTAGCAAGACTTGAAGGTGTTAGAACTTTACTAGCATATGCAGCACATAGAGCATTTAAAGCGTATCAAATGGATGTTAAATCTACATTCTTGAATGGAATCCTTGATAAGGAAGTTTACATTGAGCAACTAGAAGGTTTTGTAGATCCTAGCAAAGGAGCCATGGTTTGCAAACTACACAAAGCTTTATATGGTCTCAAGCAAGCTCCTAGAGCTTGGTATGAAAGACTCCATAATTACTTGGTATAGATTGGTTTTCAAAGGACTAATGATAACAATAGTCTATATATAAAGGAAGGACCAGATAAGAAGATTGTGTTAGTAGAAATATTTTTTGATGATAATTTATTTACAGGAAATGATGATCTATGCAAATCATTCTGAGAAGAAATGAGCAAAGAATTTGAGATGTCCATGTTTGTTGAAATAAAATTCTTTGTTGGATTGCAAATACAACAAAATAAGAATGGTATCTACATCACTCAATCTAAGTATATCAAGGAGATAAAGAAGAAATTTGGAATGGAAGATTCAAGACTAGTTGAAACACCTATGTCTACTAGACATAAGTTGTCCAAAAATGATGATTTCAAAGAAGTTTATAAGATTGCTTATAGATCAATGATTTAAAAATTGCAATATGTAGTTCACGTAAGGCCTGATATTGCTCTAGCAATTGGAATAGTGGCAAGATTCTCAGCAAATCCCAAAGAAAATCACATGATGGCAATCAATAGAATCATGAGGTATATGAAAGGTGCTGAAGACTGTGGTTTATGGTACAAACTTGGAGGCAATTTGGACTTAAAAGTATTTACTAATGCTAATTGGGCAGGAAGTCTTGATGACAAAAAAAGCACTAGTGGTGGAGCATTCTTTCTTGGTAAAAGACTAGTATCTTGGACAAGCAAGAAGCAAAATTGTACTTCTCAACCCATAACAAAGGTAGAATATGTAGTAGCAGTAGTCAATTGCTCTAACATTGTTTGGTTCAAACAACTATTGGAAGGAATGAAGGTAGAAATCAAAGATCCAGCTGTTATATATTGTGATAACACCAATGCAATCAAAATATCAAAATATCTAGTAATGCATTCCAAAACAAAGCATGCTGCTATAAAATATCACTTCTTAAGAGGATTGGTGCAAGACAAAGAAGTTAGATTGGAATATGTGAATACAAAGGAATAGATTGCAAACATATTCACCATGCCATTACCTAAGGATGCATTTCTATATCTAAGAGGTAAGCTAGGGGTCATTCCCCTATTTAATTTCACTAAATGAAGTTTAGTGAGTGCATCAACCAGAACCTATTGAAGATCAATCAATTGATGCAGAATTGGCAAGGGCATATTGCAGATGAATTAGTACTTAAGATACATCAGAATTTATAGAGTTATTGTCTTTGGCATGTGTTTTCAAAGAGGGAGAAGTTTATTTTCATATCTCTAAGAAATTTTTAGAACCAAAATAAAGTCAAAAACCAAAGAGGGAGAAGTCTTCTAAAAGATGACGTATACTGAAAAAGGGAGAATGTTCTGAATGAACTTGGTAACAGCTGTTGTAGATAGAATTTAGTAAAAATGATGGGCTCATACTAATAGAGGGAGTTCTCAAAATTTTCATTGCTCTATAACATGTTGTGTTGGCATCAATGCCAAAGAGGGAGATTGTTGAATACAATTGACTAATTTTGTGTTGTCTATAATGTTTTTGATTAGGAAAACAGGTTTTACAGGGATCCTGAAACCCAAAGTTTTACAGCAAAAAACAACATAAAGCAGAAAAAATAGAAAAAAGCTGCCTCAAAAAGCCAAAAACAAAAAGGCCCGAAGCCTAAGAAATAAAGGCCAGGAACAGAGCCTAGCGGGTAGACTAGTGTCCCTTCTTTTCCATTGCCTATAGGGTTTCTACAACATCACTTTCCTTCTGGTTAGCCTCTTCCTCCTAGATCGTGGGGAGGAAATGCATCTAGTCCCCCTGACTTTCCTAAATTCTAGTCTCTTTCTGAGGATCTTCCCGACTGGTTCTGTGCTTTGTACTCTACTCCACGTTCCCCACAAGATCGACATTGGTCAGATAGTCCCCTAGATTAACAATGTTTTCATTCAAGGTATGGAGGGTATCCACAATCTGTTTAGTCACAACCTAGTGGACTGAATCTAGCCTTTGGACCTTTTGCTCAAGCCAGGTGATTCTATCCTCCTGATTGTCTCTGGGGTCCTGGCTTTTGTCTTTTTCTTGGCTGCCCACCTGGTCTTTACTACCTCTAGCCTCATGATCCTTGACATCCCCCCTATTGTTGGTCTATTTGGACCTGTCCTTTAGAGTCTCAATTTCTTAAAAAAGCCACTTAATGTTACACAAATGTCATGATCATTATTAGTCAATATATGTCAAGCTTACTTAGGTTGTAAAGATAGTTCTCAGTGTCTACCAAGTATTTTTATATTTTCCTAGTTTAGAAGGTAGTATCTATCAAGTTCACTCAGGCGTCAAAGGAAAAGTTACATCACTTTGTTTGTTTACTGAGCTTCAGCAGTATTTAGTTATTTGTTTGCATTTTGTACTGACATCGAAAGGGATCTAGGATTTATTTTTTTAGTAAATTATTCACCCCTCCCCTCTCATTTACTCCGCTTATATTTCCAACACTTAGATCTGCATTTTTTAATTTTAGATCTGACTCAATTTTTTTATCATATTTCTTGAAACTTAACTTCAATTCAATGATCTTCAATTCATGTTTTAGGATCTTATTTTCTTTAATCAATCTTGAAACTTCATCACTATCCTTAATTTGATCTATAGGTTCCTTTCTAGATTTGATAATATCAATCTTATCTTTTAAGCTTTCCAATGTAGTCTTTTTCATCTTCATGTCTCTCTTTCAAGTTATCTCTTTCTTCAGTGAGAATGTCGATTTGCTCAAGACATTCCTATAGTTTCTTCTATAATTGTTCCATATCAATTTGGATCTTACTCAACTTTTTAATCCTCTTCTAACTAATTTATCTCTTATACCAATTGTTAGAAATAGGGAATGCCAAGAGGGGGTGAACCAGTATTCTATAAACTTTAGCCCAAAACTAGATATTGTTAATTGCCTTATAACTTGTATATGAAAGAAAACTAATTATATTGAACATTAAACATAACCATGCAATAATAGAACTCACAACACCATTTTTTTATCTATGGAAACCCTAGCTAAGGGAAAACCTTGGTGGGGATGGTAGCCACAAAATGATCCACTAATCAAAAGTATCTAGTTAAAGATATTGACTTTGTAAGGAGTCTATTACATGCATGTAGTGTCTTAGTCCTTATTAGAGGACTTGAGCCTTGTTAGAAGCCTCGACCCTTTTAGGATTTTTTTTCTACAAATATAAAATGTATGTAAGAAGAGCCCACTGCCAAAACATGCAATATATAATGTAATTCCTTGATATAAAAAGATAGATACAAAAACCTATTTGCTTGTTCTTGATATCGTCAATATCTGATATAACTCTTGTTTCTCTTCACAAAACTCACAATGCTCTAATCATACATCAAAATTCACATTATAGTCTTAACTCACATTCAAAAACTTAACTTACATTTTTATAGCTGTCCAAAGAAGTACACTTAACTTCACATTCAGAAACTTTCCTTTATACCTTTTTAATTCTCAAAATACTATCCATTCGGCCTTTAAGCTTTCACACGCTTGACAAAATATATTATTACAATTCGTTGTCTTAGGTTTAACATCTAGGATTTCATACCTAATTAATTAAGCAATTATTTTGTAAACAAAATAATTCCTTAATCTGTAACTATCCATTTCTTGTCATACTTTTTTCTGTCTATATATTGTCACAGTTGGTAAAACTATTATATCTTCTTCCATACAGATCATACAGACTTGTGCACTTGAATACATCATCCTAATACTTCTTATGTCCATACCTAACTAATAATTTTCTAATAATTCCTATATCAACTACACATATCAAAACTATATATGGTCTGCTAGATAAGCAAACTGATACTTAGACAATTTTCTAAGTGTGAATACCATAACTTGATCTTCAAGATCTTTCTTCTTCATATCGAAGATATGTTGCCATAAATGACAAAATTCAATATCTACCTTAGTGATATTACTAAAAAAGGTATATAATCTAGTGGAATTGATTGAAATCTTTAGGATCCAAAGATCAAGAATTCTCTCTAAAGTGTCATTTGCTTCATGATTTGTCGATTAGTTAGATATAATATCTTGTGACTATAGTTTATCTAGACATATGGGGCAAGGGAAATGAGGGATGAAGTGGCCAATGTCAAGCATAAGAGATATCTTCATTTTTCCTCCTAGTTATAGGGCTTAGTACTCCATCAATCATTAACAATAAACATTCAAATGCAGATGACTGACCACTAGGATTCTATTGAATTAATGGTTTATTATCTATGTCTCTATATGGATTAATAGTTGAGGGTGATTCCCTAAAGAAATAATAGGAAAGCTAGCATAGAATAGTAGGGGCCCCTTGCACCACAATATTAGTTGGCATATTACCCCTATGGGGAATCAAAATGCTTGCAAAGGTCTCAATACTTGCCTCCATCACTCATGTTATGTACTAGACCAATGCCTATGCTACCTCTATATTTCTAAAGTGACACCTTCATTTGCATAAAAAATGAAGTCTTGTTTCCCTACTATTCTAAGGGATATTTGATCTCTATGTAGACTTATGGCACCCTTTTTTTCAATCTAATATTGGTTTTTTTGCATGCTAGTAGGAAAGGATAGATAAAATTCCCCACTAATGGTGAAGAATGGTTACCAAGTAACTATGGGAGCACATTACTTCTTTGATAAGGATAGGGTGATGGTGTGCTTGGATTTCTTGTGTCTCTCTTACTAGGGTAAGGTTGTCAAATGATTGTATAATTTGGTTCTACCACAAAACCTATTGCAAGTAGTTGGTTAATATATGACTTATTAGCTTAGTTATACCTTAGGATTAATCTGATATCATGTGGTTAGGGGAGTTTCTTGATCACATTATTTACACCCTAGTTTGGATTGATACAAAAGTTCCTAGAATGATTTGAGTTTTTTTTATTGAGATTTAATCCTTAAGAATAGATAAGATCTTTGTCTACATGCAAAATTTCTCTATATATTCTATGGGGGTGGCCTGACTTTTCATGGAAAGCAATTGCATTGATACTAATGTAGGGATGGGCAAATTCAAGAGGAATAACTCCAACTTAAATCTACAAACATACCCCACCTAGAGTTATGCATGGAAAAAACATATAACTTAAATTTAAAAAGAGAAAAAGGGACTATATTTTAGGCAACCACATTGATTCAATTATTCAACTCTACATATAAAGAAAATCAAACATGCCCAATTGTGAGGCCTTCCAAGTTGCAGCCATATACAAAGAATTATGAAATCAAGTCCAAGCTCACATCCTACCTTCTTATATAGTATCTTCTAATGATATATCCTTATAATTATCTCCAATTATTTTTCTACATCAGTCCAAGCTCCTTATATAGCCAACTAAGCCACAAGTCAACTAGTCAAGCATTCAATTACATTATAGGTCCACCTTGGAAGAGTAAACCAAAACTATAGAAACTATAAATAAAACTCAATACCAAGTTATGTTTAGGTCCACATATGACCCAATATAATTTCCATAAATTAAAAATATCTCATTTAAGCATACAAAACCGAGCAAGATGAAAAACTCCATATTTTACGCAAAATTGGCTGAAAATTGATACCTGGGAAAACAATGATATCTCCCAACTCTAAATGAATTAGGACTTTATTTCTTAACTAAAGGTATTACTTTAGGTCCTCTTTAATCCCCTAAGTGTCAAAATTTTGATTCATTAAGGATCAATGACTACATGATGCACAAATAGCACGCAAAAAATAGAAAATACAGCTCCAACAGCAAGGCAAAATGGCTCTAACTTCAACATGATCCATCCAATCCTTATGCGCTCATAGGAGAAGGTTAAAAAACATGTCTCAAACACATACCCAACCTCAAAAACCATATGGTTCATGAAATATTTTATTTTATTTTATTTGGATGCAAGATGGCTTAAAGCCCCAAGATGCTCCTACATTAGACACCCAAGGTTAATAAGAACTGTTGTCCTCGTCAAGAATTTCTTATCACCCCAGTGGGATCAAACATGTCCAATTTAGCTTGAGTTATCCATGAATTATCTTCAACTAGTTTATGCTACCACTGAATAAGTTATTCCAAATAATCATTTCCTCTAGTGCTTTTTCTTAACCTGGTATCCAAAATTCTTCCAATGCCTTCAGCTTGCTTCTTAGGATAATCTAGTTTATCAGCTACTTCATGATTTGATTCATGGTACTCATGTATGTTTGAAATGTTTTAATATGAGTAAAATATTCATATTCTCTAGTAATTCAATCTTAAAAGCATTACCACTTTCAAACTTTTTTTAGAATTTTACAATGCCCAAACTTATTCATTTTCAGCTTACTCTAAGTTCCAACTGGAAATATGTTCTTTTTCAAGTAAACCATTACTTCATCACCAAATTCAAAAGATTTATGTCTTATTTTTTGATCCACTCATTCCTTATATACTAAATTACTATTTTTCAAGTAATCTTTAACTTCTTGATGAAATTTCTTTCTAAAATCAGTAAATTCTTTAGCCTCAGTACTCCTATTTGTTTCCATGCTCAAGTCTCTCAATTTTGTAATTCCCTTAGGAATAAATCTAGTAACAATCTCAAATGGTGTTTTCTTAGTACTTATATTCATATAATTATTATAGTTAAACTCTTCTTGTGCTAAAACTAAATCCCAATCATCATGCTTTTCTCCAACCAAACATCTCAATAACCTACCCAAACTTTTGTTCACAACTTTAGTTTTTCTATTTCTTTGAGGGTGAAATGTAGAAAAAAAATTCAATTCTGTATTTAGCTTCTTCCAAAGTGTCTTCCAAAAATAACTAGTACTTAGTATCTCTGTTTGAAATAATTGATTTAGGTAAACCATGCAATCTTACCACTTCCTTGAATAATAACTTAGCTACATGTAATGCATCAAATGTATTCTTGCAAGGTATGAAATGAGTCATCTTTGAAAATATATCAACTACAACAATGATAGAATCATTATCCCTTTGAGTTCTAGGTAAACCAAGAACAAATTCCATGTTGATATTTTCCCAAGGCTTATTAGGTACAAGCAAAGGTGAATATGATCCCAAATTATGACTAGTTCCTTTTGTTGTTTGACAAAATCTACAACTTCTTACCATTTTTTGCACATCCTTATAAATCTATGGCAAAAATTACCTGTGTAAAATCAATTTCATTTTTTGATCAATCCCAAAATGTCCAGCAAGTCCACCACTATGTTTCTCCTTCATTATGTTTTCTCTCATAGATCCTCTAGGTATGCATAATTTAATTCCTTTAAACAACATGTCTTGTTGAATGAAATAATCAGCCCACTTATCACTTACTATTTGTTCTTTACAAGCTTTCCAAGTTTCTACAAAATCAAGATCAGTCTCATATAAATGCTTCAGATCATCAAAACCAAGTACCTCAAATCTCATGTCTAACAGCAAATTTCTTTTTCAGCTCAAGGCATCAACAACTTTATTCAAATTTCCACTTTCAATGAAAAGGAAAAAATTTACAAAAACTCAACCCACTTTATATGTCTCTGATTCAACTTATGTTGACTTCCTAAATATTTAAAGCTTTATGGTTAGTATACAACACAAAATTTTTAGGCATCAAATAATGTCTCCATTTCTTCAAAGCTTGAAAAATAGTATAGAATTCTTGATCATAAACTGAATATTTTCTCTTGGCATCATTCAACTTCTCACTAAGGAAAGCTATAGGTATTCCTTCTTGACTCAAAATAGCTCCAGTTCCACTTCCACTAGCATCACTTTCAACTTGAAAAACTCTACTAAAATGAAGCAAAGAAAGTGTAGGTAATCCATTAATCTTTTGTTTCAATGTTTCAAAACTTCTTTGTGCCTCATGTGTCCATTTGAACTCCATTTTATCTCCTCTCATAGTTTCAGTCATAGCATTACAAATAGAACTAAAATTTCTGATAAATTTTCTATAAAAACTTGCCAATCCATGAAACAATCTTACCTCTCCAACATTCTTTAGTGTAGGCCAATCAAGAATAACTCTCACCTTTTTAGGGTCCATCTTTAATTCATCAACTAAAATTACAAAACCAAGGTATAAAATTTCTTCCTTCAATTTCTGCAATATTTGTCTGATATACTCAAGATTTTCTTCCTTACTCTTACTAAATATCAAAATGTCATCAAGATATACAATCACAAATTTATCCAAAATTTTATTCAAAATATCATTCATCATCCTCATGAAAGTATATGTGTATTAATCAAACCAAAAGGCATAACCAACCATTCATATAATCCTTTATTAGTCTCAAAATTAGTTTTTCATTCATCTCCTTCCCTAATTCTAATCTGATAATAACCACTTCTCAAATCAATCTTTGTAAAATACTTTTCTCCACTCAAAATATCCATTATTTCATCCATCCTAGGCAATGGAAATATGTACTTCATTGTTATCTTATTTATAGCTCTGGAATGGGTGCATGTTCTCCATTTTTTTTTTAGGTGCTAACATAGCAAGTACTACACAAGGACTCAAACTTTCTCTAATTAGACCTTTCTCCAAAAATTCTTGCACTTGTCTATTCAACTCAATATTTTCATTTGGTGTCATCCTGTGTGGTGCTTTATTAGATAAACTAGCTCCAGGTATCAAATCCATACAAAAACATATACTTCTCATAGGAGGCAAACCATTAGGTACATTATCAAAAATGATGTCATGAAATTCAGTCAACAAAGGTTCAATCTCAAGTGCATGTTCCAATTCATCTTGTTTCTTGATCTTTCTAGGAAACAAAGTATAACAAACATTATGTTCTTTCATTTTCTTTGCAAACTTATTACCCTCTACCAAACATACTCTAACTATAGTACATTGGCTTTCATCAAACTTTTCCACCAAAGACAACAATATTTGTTTCTTTCCTTCCACCCAAATAGTATATTGATTCAATCTACCATCATGCAAATTTTTTCTATCATACTGCCAAGGCCTTCCCAAAATAATATGACAACAATCCATAGCCATAATATCACACAAGACTTCATCATGATAATTCCCAATTTTAGATTTTACAAGGCATTGTTCACTAACAAGTAAGTTATGCTCCTTCTGGATCCAAGAAAGTTAGAATATATAGTCCACCAATATAATAAAGAAGGGGGGGAGGGGGGGTGAATCAATTATCCAACTATTACAACAATTATCAACCTTAATAAATCTTAACCAGATGAGCAATATAATCAAAAACCATAACAAGATACTCATGCACAATAACACTAGATCTATTAACTAGGGAAACCCTCGATTAGAGGGAAAACCCTAGTGGGGATGGTACCCACAAGATGATGTATTAATATAAATATTCCTTGTTAGAGGATGGACCTTGTTTGGAGTCTATGAATAAATCCAGTATATATCAATCCATGTTATGATACTTTGAATCCATGTTAGGAGTTGTGCCAACCTTATTAGGAGTTGTGGAAGAGAGATGGACCCATTGTCCAAACAGCTTCAGGTCAAGACCAATGAACCCATTATCAAAATAATCTCTATAGTATTCCTTACAAAATGATAGAATTGAAATGTACTTCCTTCCTCTTACTTTTTCTTGTCAACCAGACTTTGTCTACTTTACATCTTGTACCTAGATCACCAATCTCACATCCAATAATCCCTTGGATCACTTACACACATTTGCCAAGAACTCTGGTCCAATTCTCACTTAATAATTCACCAATGATCACACACCCTATTAAAAATAAGGAAAACAACTTTCCTTTATACCATATCTTCAAAATAATTCCTTGAGTCAGCTTGAGGCTTTTCCAATTAATTATAATAAGATAATTAATTAAGTTGCAATTACAATAGCATTGTCATCTCACAGTCTATACAAAAAATTACACATGTGATACTAGGGCTTGTACACTCATTGATGTCACCATTAGATTGTCGTCTATCACTAGCTACCCACCCATCTCTTCATTACATATCAAATGAAAGATATCATACAAACATTAGAAACCACTTAATAGTTACTTTGTTTCTTCACTGCTCTTTGTAAGTCAAATATATCTTCCATACATCATTGACTCTCTTCATGTACATTGAACCATGTAATCAAGATACAGTGTAGAACATGTCCATAACCATGCATCACCAGATAATTAAAACATTGTCCATACCACAAATAGCTCTATCTACTACTATGTCAATCTTCATAGGCTTACTACCATGTTGACATCAATGACAAAAATAGTCATGAATGTAACATGTCAATACTCTCAATACTTAGGATACTCCCCCAAAGTAGTATCATCAACATTCATGCTAACAATCTCACCCTTTGGCATTGATGGAAACATAGATGAAAAACATCTAAGTTCCAAGAATACCAAACAATACTCTGTTGTTTTTTTTTGTTCTCATCTTCTCAAATCCTCTTCATCAATCAAATCTAAAAACCTGTAGAACACTGCTCTATTCTTCTCCTTCTTCTTTATGATCGGCAATTGTTGTTCACACTGAACAACTCCTAATACATCAAGTGCATATCTCCTAGAGATATTCCCACTTTCCTTACATGATGTTTCTAAATCTCCCTAATAAGATATCTCTCCTCCATTCAAGTACAAATCTCTCCCACTCATACTTACAAGATGTTTTTCATGCATATTCTCCCCCATTGGCATCAATGTCAAAGGTCTTAATATGTCAAATTACTACTCCAACTCTTCAACCAATTCAAGTGTCTAAAGACACTATTCAAGACCAATTACCTATAGTCCTTAATGACTTTGTCCATCATAGATACTCCCCCATTCAAGAAGCATTAGTATTTAGTCTAGTCTAACAATAGTGCTCTGTACCACTAGACTAATGCACTTATTATATCATCTACTCTAAAGTAGGCAAGGGCATAACCCCTAGCATAACTCTCAAGTACTCAAATGTATCTTTAAGTAAGGGCTTAGTAAAGATATCTACAATCTTATCTTTAGTAGTCACACACTCCAATGTGATCTCTTTTTCTATTTCCTTCTCTCTCAAAACATGATATTTAATAAATATATGCTTAGTCTTAGAATTCAATAGAGGATTCTTAGACATACTCATTGTACTTGTGTTATCGCACTAAATGATAATAGGTTCTGTAAACTCAATCCCAATATCCTTCAACATTTTATTCATCCACATAACTTGATTACAATTATTTGTTGCTGCTACATACGCTACCTCAATTATACTCTGAGTAATACAATCTTGTTTCTTGTCTAGCCAAGAAACCAATCTTCCTCCAACAAAGATTTTGGGTAAAGTTGAGGTCTAACTTGATGGACTATTTATGGATATTATTGAACCAAAATACCCTAAGAGGGTCAATCTGAGGTTCATAAACTAGTGAGAGATATAATGGCTATTTTATCAAGGGATGAAGATAATAAATCAAGTGGTTTTGAATGCAAGTTATTGCATGCTAAGAAATTAAACCAAGAAGCTTTTAATCATCCAAATTAGAATCTACACATTTAAGAATGCAACTAAAAATGAATTTGTATGCAATATATCTTCACATTTAATCTAAAGCATACATTCACACTAATTAAGTAATGATCATAATAACACATTTAACAAAAATAAATAAAATACCATGATTTATGAATACTGCTATTACAAATCAATTTAATTAAGATTTAAGATATACTCAATTTGGTACAAGAAGTTTGATTGTGGCAAGAAGTTTATTACAATAGTCTAGAGTCTAGGTAACAAAGTATCACAGGAAGTTTGATTGTGGTAGGAAGTTTATTACAATAGTCTAGAGTCTAGGTAACAAAGTACAATAGGAAGTATAATGGGAATTGCAGATGGTGACAAGGAGAATTGTAGTGGGAAATATAATATAATGGATAATGGTTTAAGAGTGGATGGTCTAATTTTTACCAAAATAGAGGTATGGATAAGGGAATGATGATTGGCAAAATGGACAAATAGAAATGGCCAGAAACCAATAACTCAATAAATTTTTAAGTCTTCAAATAACCAGAATGTAATTAAATGCATGGTGTAAATTATACAGATTTTATTTGTCTAAGGATGTTTACTCATACACTTAATTCAATCTAAAACTAACCCAAAATGAACACAAATGAAATAATTAATAATGCATACATGCTCATAATGCAACTAAAGTGATCTCACCAGGTTTCCCAAGAGGGGGGCCTTCCTCCAGTCGATGTGGTGAGAGATGACTTAATACCAAATGCTATAGGAATTCCACTTTGCTGATGCAATAAACTCAAAAAATTATTTTTAATAGAGCTTTTTAATATATCAACATATTGTCTTGCAATTAAACACTTGCTTATATAAGTTCAAAATATCTAACTAACTAATAACTAAGTTGTGACGGTCAATGGCCTTCAACCTAAACATAGATAAATCCATATTTCAGTTTGGCCACTAGCCACAAATATTTTATTACAAAACAAACATGGCCAAAATAACATAAGGCCTTAATTGATCTGTTCAAACATTTTCAAAACTAGTTTCCCAAAATAAGATAGCAAGACAACAACCTCCAAGCTACTTATCCATCTGGGTGGTCAGCTCCATGTCAATTCATTCACCTATAGTTCTTGTAGCTGAATTAATCACAACATGTCATTTTTCACATAATTCACAACTTTTAGGAATTATTCTTCCATCTTTAAAGAGGTGCCAAATATTCTATTTCTCTATCAATAATTTGGCAAAAAGAGAATTTTATGGCAAAGAAGTGAAAGATATATGAGGGAAATGGCTAATGAAAACAAATCACTTCTAGGACTTATCATTTCCCCCTAACTAAGGGTTTTACATGCCCTCATGCAAACAATGTATACAAACCAAGTGGATTACTATCTTTTGTCTATCCCCTAGAATCTCTGAAGAAAGTAACTATATTGATTGGACTTTTGATGTTGTTCTATAGTCTTAACCTAACCCTTAGTTGTTGAAGTTTCTATTGAAGCTTAAAAAAGGTGTAAAGGAATTCATTGCCAGTAATACTAGGTGTACCTAGTGGTTCTATTGTCAATAGAATAGCATTAAGAAGAGAACTAGAAGCACCCAAAAGATCCTTTGAAGGTGGTTTAGAAATGGCCAAAGGCTATAATGACATGGCCTTATCAATCTTGATGCAACAATAACTTTCCTTGTTATTTGTAGCTTTTCCTGGAAGGTCTTCCTTTTGGAATGTTCCAACAATATCCTTCACATCCTTTTCTTGATGATGTTCACCTTGTTCATAGGCCTTCTAGATATTACTTTGTATCGTATCATCTTTCCACACAACACCAAGGTCAAGTTCTTTTCCTAGATCAAATATATGTTGATCAATGTTCCCAACTTCCCCGCCATTATTGTCCTCCAGAAATGCGGCATATTTGTGAGGGCTTACTTGGCCTTCAAGTTGGAACTCAGACTCCTTATTGGGATTCATGGTTTCTTCTTTAAGGGTTTCCACTTCCTCAATAGCATTTTTTGCTTCTATATTTTCCATTCAGCAATTCGATCTCTATGTTCTTCAATAGTATTGTATTCTTTAGGATTTTCCATTTCATCAATAGGGTCTCTCTTTTCTTCAATAGTATTCCATTCTTTAGCATTTTTCATTGCTGAAGTAATGTTTGATAGACCTTCTTGAGATTGTGTATCCTTCTATTTCTTTATGCATCTAGTTTCATGACGGCATTCTCTATTTTCTTTTTCTCTCTATTTCTTATTGGGGCTACTAGCCAGGAATTCAAATTGTGTATTTATAGCAGCTTGGGTGGCATTGGCTAGATTATCTAAGTGCCTGGTAGACTATAGAGGGTTTTGATGTACTAAAGATTAATGAGGTGTTTTTGTGCTAGAGGGTACACCTAAACATTTTTTTGGTGTTTGAAAGGATGTATAAGTAGGGCTTTTCTTCATATTTTTGTTTTTAGAGGGTTGTTCCTTGTCCATAATTTATGCCTCCTCTAGCTAAATATTTTTAGTATTTAAGTCAGGTTCTATAAATACATCCCCTGTAATGGGGGATTCCTAAAGTTAAAGGCCATGTAGAACTAGCAATTTGATCAAACCATGATGTGCCAAAGAGTTGTCATGTCCTTCCCTAAATTGATTGCATGCTCATTTTAAAGAATGATAAATGTAATAAGGGAGATTAATGAGGTTCCCTAACCATAAATGAAGCAAGAGTCATAGATGGTGTACATTAATGAAATTGAAATGACCTTCATAGATAATATGATGACCTATAAATTGGGCTACCTCATCCCATGGTGGAGGCAGAGACTTCTATTAGGCCCCTTGTCCTTTTACAATTTCCACATACTTGTTGCATTGCAAGAAGTTTGCTTTTCAATTTTTCAACTTTGTAACCCTGGTGTTGGTGGTAGGAAAGTAAAGTTCTCCAATTTGGGAAAAAATGGTTACTGCAACTACTATCTGTATTGTCACTGGAAATGTGATGCCCCTAATTGTCAAATTGTCCTAGAAAAACACCTATGAAAATTCTTCAGTGATGGCATGGTCATAACCCTAAAATCTTATGAAGTAATGATTCCTTTTTACTTGAAAAAAATTTTTGTAGGCTTTACACTTGCCAGTAACTTGTCCATAGAGTCATGTTCAAATCACTTGTGTTTTCCACCCATTGCCAGAGAGAAGGAATTTAGAGGAAAAAAATGTTTGAACCAAGCGAGAAAGGATATGAAAATAGATGAAAAATGAAGTGTATATTTGAAACAATCATAAATGACGTGGGCAAGGACAATAATTATGAATGAGATAGAACTTCAAATTATGATTATATGTGAAATGATCATAAATAGAAAGTGGTAAGGACAAGAATAATTAAATGGAGAGGGAACTTAAATTAGTATTAAAATAGAAGTATGACACCCCCAACTTTAGCATGAAAATATCCCAATTTTTTTAAAAGTAGAAATAGAGAATAATAGAAATAGAAAGCACAACTAAAAAGAAGGTAAGAAAAACTCCTTGAAAAGAAAGACAGAGATTGATGAATGATGTGTGCCAGTGATGTCACAAAATTTGAAAAAGATTGTCCACAAAAGATGACAAATGATGATGTGGTGAGTGAAGTACACAAAGGAGATGCATGTGGAGAAAAAGAAAAAAATGTAGCAAGTAGCACTACTGGAAAAGGAAAAAGAGGAGCAATGGTAAGAGCCACCATGGAAAAAGGTAGGCAACAGGAATGGGGAGAAGTGAACAACACAATAGAGAGAAGCGACAATAAGATGAAGAAGCTCCTGCCACAAAAACAAAGGAAAATATAGAAATCTTCCTCATGGTTATTTTTTCTTTTTTTTTGTCTTTTGTTTTTTTTTGTTTTTTTTTCTTATTTTTTTTATAATTCTTTTTTTTTTTTAAGATTTAAGAATCTTACACATGAAGAAGCCCAAAAGGCACCATGGTGAAGTCCTTGGTGATAGCAATAGAGAATGCTTCCTTTGATAAAAGCTTCTAGTATAACGTAAGCTAATACTCATTAACAAGAAGTGTGTAGTGTTCTAAGTCCACAATGCATAGTTGTATGGCACCACTATCAAAGACATGAGCAATTTCATAGGGACCTAGCCATTGAGTATGAAATTTACCTTGAAACCCTGAAATCAAGAATTATAAAAAAGTGCCCAATTACCTGGCTGGAAGGAACATTGATGAATGTTTTTTTCATGCTGAAGTTCTCACTAATTTTGGACAAGTTTAGTATGGAGAATTCCTAATGGAGTTCATCCAAAGAGTGGGGTTGTGTTATGCATTTCCATTGAGCATCGGAGA
The DNA here is from genome assembly GCA_028749045.1 of Cupressus sempervirens. Taxonomy (NCBI): domain Eukaryota; kingdom Viridiplantae; phylum Streptophyta; class Pinopsida; order Cupressales; family Cupressaceae; genus Cupressus; species Cupressus sempervirens. The sequence continues at coordinate 600,289,870 of CM053787.1, forward strand.
AACTCAAACTGAGTTGAAGTGTAGTTCAAAGAGTCTTAATCTTGAAGTCAATAGAAAGAAAAATCTTCTTACCATAGACCATTTCATAAGGGGTCAAACCAATGGTGGTCTTCAACATGGTATGATAGGCCCACATGGCTTCCAATCACACTCATGAAGTGGAACAATCTTGCTAATAATATTCTTTGATTCTTGATTTGTGACCTCTACTTGTCCATTTTCTTAAGGGTGATAGGGTGATTATTTTTTGTGGTGGATTTTAAATTCTTTGACTAATGTAGCAATAAGATATAGAGTGAATTGGGATCCTTGATTTGTATTAATCTCTCATGGAACACCAAAGTAGGTAAAAATCTCAGAGCACAGAAAGGCAACAACTTTGGTATCACAAGCATGCTTGAGGGAAACCACTTCAACCCACTTGGAAACATAATAGGTACAAACAAGAATGCATTCCTTGTTGTTAGAAGGTGGATTGATAGGGCCCACAAATTTGAGACCCCACTTCTCAAAAGGTTCAATGGAGAACTGAGGATGGAGTAGAATTTCATCAGATCATGTAGGATGACTGATTCACTAACATTGATCACAATGATGAACATAACACTTTCAATCCTTATGGGGTATGGGTTAGTAATATCCTACAGTAAGAATCTTTCAAAAATTTCATTGAGCAGAAAAGTTTCCTCCACAAGGTTCAATATGGCAGACACAAAGAATATCAAACACATTCTCCTCAAGAATATACCGATGCATGATGGTATGGAATAGGAGACCATTGATCCACATATATTGTCCACTAAGGCCTACCAACTTATGGCACTCTTAAGGAGAGAAATGTAGAAGAAACTTACATGTAACCAAATAGTTGGTGATATCATCATACCATGAACTTTTGGCAAAAATGACAAAGAGGTATTCATCAAGGAACAAATAGGTTCATTATTTGATTGTTGTAACCAAGACAAGAAATATGCAGCCACATTTTCTTGACTAGGCTTATCAAGTATAGTGACATCAAATTCTTATAATAAAAGAAACCATCTGATAACACTACTAGTTACTACTAGTTTATTCTTTAGAAATCGAATCGCTGAGTGATCAATATGAATGAACACTTTATAACCTATAATGTAGTAGCAAAAATTTTTAATAGCATAAACAACAACTAAAAATTATTTTTTTAGTGACTATATAATTTACCTTAGTACTAGTGAAGTTCTTGCTAATGTAGTAAATTGAATAGAAGAGGTTATCTTCCTTTTGGCTGATTATTGCTCCCATTGAAAAATTAGAAGCATCGGTGTGAACATGGAATGGTAATTCTCAATTAGGACCTCTAAGAATAGGAGTAGTCACAAGCTTAGTCTTGATAGTGTATATAAGAAAACCTAACCAGTCAGAAGCATGCATAAACAAGAAAATGTTAGTTGCACATGTATATCAAAGATTCAAATAATATTGAAATACAACTAATTCTACTTGAGTTTTAAAACTTAGTGCAACTGAAAAGAAAAGTCCTCGTGCAATCTCAAAGAAGCTCAACAAGGGCGCCCACAGGAGGCCTTGTTGGTGTGCTCAAGATGAGGGATGTGTATGTGCTCTCCTCAAACACAACTATGGATGAATCTCATGATTTGATGAATGATCAATGATATAAAACTATGCTAAGATGAATGGAGAACACTTCAAGCAATGCCTATGGAAGTAACCATGCTTGAAAGAATTCAAATGATGTGAAGATGGATGCAAGTAATCAAACTAACAACGCAAATCTAGAATGAGAATGTAATATCTAAGACTAGAATGCAAAGAATTACCAAAGGTTAGGTCTAAGCATAAAACTCTCTAAAAGCTCTAAAATTAAACTAGTATGATAACAATGCAATGAAGGAGATGAGAAAGGCTAGAAGAAATGGCTCTATTTATAGGCTTGGGAGAGGCCTTTAGGAATTGGCATCTATGTGGCATCCACATAAGTTCCACAAAGGAGACACATGGGCTAAGGAGACAAGCCATGCAAAAGTCAACATAAGCCTTTTTGGTGATAGAGATGGCTCATGGTTTGCTCACACATGTGTGAGCAACCTTGGAGAAAGGAAAGGGGGACAAGTGTGTAAGAGTGTAAGAGGATTTTTAGATAAAATCATAAAAGGGAGGCTTTCTTGGATTTTGAGTTGTTCACACATGTGATAAAACACTTAGGAGCTAAAGGGTGTTTAGAAAGGTGTCTGGGACAATTAAGTGGGATTAACTAGTGGATAGACTTAGAAGGATGAGAGTGATGGGCAGTAGACTAAGTTTTAAGTGGGATTAGGATTTAACTTAATCACAGGATTATACAATTTAATAAAGTGGAGGTAATTAAATAAATGGAAATTTATTTAAAAGGGGATTTATGAAGCACTGTGTATTAAATAAATTTAACACATTAGAAGGGATGCATTTAAATTTAAATACATTAAGGAAGTGAAGCTATTTGATTAAATAAATTTAATTAATAAGTAGAAGAATATGAAAAACATAATTAATTAGTAAATAATTAATTATAATGTCAAGAGAAATATTAAATAAATTAATATAGTGTTTGAGATGATTTTAAACATCTACATTTTGCCCCTCTTTGATGTGATGTTGGGACGACATTATATCAAAGAAAAGAAAACATAGGTTGCCCCAGAGAGAAGAGGAGTTCTAGGAGTTATGTCATAGTGATGACATGGGAGTAGGGTGACCCCTTGCATAAATAGAGCAAAAAATAAATTTTGTACAATTTTTGCAAAAAAAGACCTAAGAAGAAAGAAAGGGTAGAAAAAAGACATGGATGACCATTTTGTATGATGTATGGATAAACAAGGGTATACAAGGCCAAGAATTGGTATGGGCTCAAAAGCGGACCTCAAAGAGCCTATATAAGCCTCCAAGGGGCTCTTGGAAGAGTCATTTGCACACCTAAAGAGTAGAGAACCAAAGCAAAGGATGGATCCTATCAAGAGATTACAGCTTGGGAGTGCATTCGAGTACACCAAAGATCGGTCAACATGGGACTGCTAGTAAGTCAACTATCCCGACTTGTCAATTTTTTTATTACACTTTTCAAATACTCATTTTTAGGATACTAAATTGGGTAAAAAAAGGGTCAGGGTAGAGATGATGGTTCTCTGCTCCATCATCTACAAAGATGAAAAAAAATAGAAATAAGCTCTGTAGAGATGACAGGATACATCCTATCATCTTTGAACATGATAGGGTACATCCTATCGTAAATTGGGGAAAAAATGGGTTAGGGTAGAGATGATGGTTCTCTGCTCCATCATCTAGAAAGATGACAAAATATAGAAATAAGCTCTGTAGAGATGACAGGATACATCCTATCATCTTTGAACATGATAGGGTACATCTTGTCATCTACATAGATGAAAGAAGAGGATCAAGATTGGGTCACAAATGATGATCTTCATGTCATTTTCTTCAAAGACAACCAAACAATAGTCGTGGATGTGAAAACTAGCATCTACAAAGTTGTCAAAGATGCCTAATCAGTGTCTCCACATTTTTCCATCTCCACTAGTCTATGTTTGTGTGGATTGGTGTCTTTGTTGATTTGGACAAATCAGTGGGTTCAGGTGATAGGAATGATGGAGGGGATGGATAGAGCAAGATGCCACATGCATAGATAAAGAATGAGAGCATGGAAAAAAAGTTAGATTGACTATTGCATATCTATATTACAGGGGCCTACAATGACATTTCGGTCATGGGATCTCTATCCAGCAATGATGCTGCTAGGGAAGAGACTCGTCAAGGTGGAGTGGGGACATGTATCACTTTGTGCACTTGAGTATGTCCATGAGTGGCCAGACCTCAGGGTGCACTCAATGCAAGTTTTAGCATTGGTGGAGCAATGGAATACACCAATGTTGAGCTTTCATCTACCTATAGGAGAGGTGAAGGTGATCTTACTAGACGTGTGGTGGATACTACGATTGTTGATCTATGAGATATACCTAGAGTATGTTCTAGAGGGAGCAGATCCATAACTATGGTAGTGCTTCAAATGGAGGAGACAATGACTATTGATTTAGTGGTCATGGCTAACATGGAGGGAGGTTACTCTAGAGACTATCCCAGCTAGCCCTCTACTTGGTGTCATTTATATGGAGGCTAGTACCAGACCATGTTGGGCATGGAATTCTGATTGGATGAGTGTGAGTGCTTAGCACTCTCCTACAGGATGATGGTATATTTTTTTATTGGCACCACACCATCTTGGCCTAGCTACATTATGATTTACACATGTGTGCCACATATAGGACCATAGGTTCAGGGTTGACTCTATTAATGGAATAGTCAAGGGAGCATATAGGCATGACATAGAATATTACTCGATGAGAGATATGGCAGCCCAAAGAGCCATACACATGTCAATACAGACCATCGATCTAGTACACATCTACTAAGTTGATAAGATTTTGGAGATGGTGTCTAGATTAGATTGTCATGTCTAATTGGATGCCATATGCAAACTATGAGAATTGGGGATCTATACTACCTACAAGTGGAGAGGATAATGTTGAGCATTAGCTCTACTTGAATTATGCTCAGTTAGACTATTCATTGATTAGTTGGAATTTGTACATCATTGTGCATTATATGCCCTCTTGCATACAGAGACAGTTTGGTTAGGTACAGGATACTATGCCAAAAAAGGTTCCTTTATCCAGTGGTGTCTTGGGAGTACAGAAGATTATGGGGTTTTGGGACAACTATTAGACTAGCAAGGGCTTCATGGCATGGCATGCAACCAATGTCATGGGTGCATGTGAAGGACTAGGGAGATGCTGGGATGACACCATTATACACATAGTGGTGGGTGGCTCATTAGCTATTAAGGCTAACAATACCAAGGGCACATTTCCCAATAGAGCAAGCATGAGGTGGGGGAGATGGGAGATAGCTACTAAAAGGGCCACCACTAGTGTAGTGACTGTAACAAGGTCCACCAGGATGGAAAGTTTCGCAATAGAGAGTGCAGGCACCAATAGGGCCACTACTAGTGTAGGGATTGTAATAGGGTCCATAGATGCAGGGGTCGGAGCTACAGGTACCATAGGGGCCACCTCCATCATAGTAGGGGGGTGTAGAGATAGTTAGAGCTGAATGGGATAGTCTTTAGACTAAGGTTTCTTGACTACATGGGGAGGTGGCAGCTGAGAGTACCAAGGCCACGAGCACATAGGAAAAGATTGACAGATTGTAAGCAGAGTTATAGGTAGAGCAGGCCGAGGAAGATAGTGCATAAGAGGCCCTTGCAGGACTATAGGTGAGTATAGACACTAGCAAGTTTAGTGATCTTACCATGTAGGCCAAGATAGATGAGCTGGCAAAGATAGACACTCTGTGACAGCATGTGGCCTCCCTTCGAGCAAACAAAGAGACCCTACAGCACTGGGCGGATGAGTATCGCAGGTAGTGAGACATCACTAGACAGATGGTTTAGGATGGGGGTATAATCACTATTATATAGGATCCCCTAACTACACACCAACATGAGGTATGAGTCATGCAAGAGGCAAGCTACTATAGGATGTTGTATCTTGAGGTCATGCCAACAGAGTAGTGATAGCCAAATTACTAGGAGGCATCTAGCTCATGGGTCATATGTGGCCAACAGAGATTAGAGTCATTAGTTGGATAGGGAAAGCCTCCACGAGGAGGAGCTACAAGAGAGGTAGGGCCCACATAGCTAGGCACATGATCCCCAGAGTGATCAATTTTGACATAGTGATGCAGATGCAGTGAGTTGTTTGATGATGTAGTACATGATTCTTTTTGTATAAGGACTATAAATGGACACTTATTTTTGATATATATGACAAGATGATTTGATGATCCTAAATGTGTATGCATGATGATGTTTTATGGATATTTATGATGTTAATGTTTATGAGGTTTTATGAGTGTTATATGTGATGCATGATGTTATGATACTGCTATTGACAGTGGTGATGTAGGATGTGTGTGATGTGATGTAATACTTCCTATGATGCATATATGATGACTAATGCATGGATGATGTAGGTCCTATATGATGGCAATGTATGAGATGTATGAATTGTGTTGTTTTATATGTATGGACGCACTATATGATTTAAGTTGAATGTATCATGATGTATAAGTGACTAAAATGCAATGAATGGAATGATGATATCTAATGAATTTAATGGAATGAACAAATAATGTAACCTAATGAAAAATAATTAATGATATCTATAATTGAGATGTAATGAATGTAATAGATGAAAAAAAAATGAATATACCCTAAATGAAAATGTCATTAACATACTAATCATGAATGAGCTAAAAATTCAAAATGAAATGATGTAAATGCAAAGTGTGAATGTCAAACATGAAGATGTAATATGAAGGAGACCTAATGGATGGACTTGTGTCAAATTTTAGTTCATAGGAATCAATACCCTAGCTTAGGAGGGGGTGGGATAAATAGAACCCTTGTCTCAAGTAGAGCATAATGAAATCCTATACTACATGATAGGGATTTAGTTGTGTTTATATGGGAGAGCACACTCTAGTTTGGTTTTGCAAAAGGAGTTATGCACCTAATGCTATAGAAGCATAGATGACAAGATTCCTTTGCATGGACTAGATTCTCAACAAAATAGAGATTTTAGGAAAATAGATGTAATTTTCATAGTCATGATGGAACAAAGTGACATATACGCATCAAAGAGGTTTAGGCACACCCAAAGTCTTTTCAAGAATATTGGAGGAAAGTGTGCTAACCCATTGCCCCCAGTGAGAAATGCATAACCATAACTTGAAACTAACATAGATGTATTAAAGTATCAAAAATAGATCATATCACAAATGACACATGTAGTCAGTTGGAACCATTTAGTTGATACTAAGATATGGAAGATCAAGGCATACCGTAAAAGACTACAACTAACACAAAAAGATGAAATCAACCAAAAGATACTACATGACCAAGTAGTCATTTAGTCCATAGTTCTTGCTAGGAATGTTAGTTCAAGAGTGAAGGTTATAGTGCCACGTGTAGGAAGGAGTCATCCCGTGAAAGTTTGTTTGTCTAAGTTGGTGTCACAAGTGTTCATTGGCAAAAGTTGTGAAAAGAATAAGTTTCTTGAATCATTAATTATCAATAGTGATTTATTTAAGTCCCATTACTGTCACTATTGTGGTAAAAGCTCAAGATAATGGGAATAGGGTGAACATTCAATGGGAAAGTGCCTCACAGACTAGAGGTCTTTGGAAAGATAAAAGTGGGTGGATACCTAGCAGAAAAGAGGTCATTTATTGGAAGTATGAAAAATGCAAGCTAGATAGGACATCTGCACAAAGATGGGATGAAATGGGGGAAATGTGGTGAAGTAAGATGAGCTTTATAAATAATGGACCGTATTGATAACAAACTTTTTTCAGGAACTTTTTTCTCATTTTATTCTTTTCTTGAGGAACATTTTACAAATGTTTTTGGAGTTTTGTGATTTTCTTATTTATTTATTTTTGGATTTTTGGGGTTTTGTGGAACTTTAACAACATTGTATAGGACTGCGGAACTCAAGCATAGAGCTACTTGAGATGCTAGATATTTACAGGCTCAGGGAGAGGATCTCACTCTAAAGTGGCAATCTAATATGCCCTAGAACCATATTTAGTTTCAATGATAAATGAACCAAGCCAATTATCTTCAAAATTTCCTTCCTTTTCATGGTTCTAGAGGTTTTTCATGTTAGGTTGCAACATTAGGTCACCCACCTCAAATTCCAAAGGTCTAACCTTTTTTTGAACCTAGAGTTGAAGGAAATTTTGATACATGCATAAGTGATTTAGGGCACTAAGGCATCTCTCATCAAGGAGATGCAACTCTTGCAAGAAAGAAACTCATTATTCTTCTTCAGACATCAGATTCTTAAGAGAGATTCTGAGGGAACGAAGCTCAATTTTGATGGGTAATATAGCCTCATAACCATAAAAAGGGGAAAATGGAGTGGCTCCTATTGGGGTATAGATGGAGGTGCGATAGGCCCAAAGGGTGCGAGAAATTTGGAGGTGGCAGTCATGGCCAATTGCATCAACAGTATTCTATAGGATTTTCAAAATGGTTTTATTAGTGGCTTTAGCTTGGCCATTGCCTTAGGGAAGTATTTGGTGGAGAAATGCTAGATGATTCCAAATTTCCTACATAATGTGGCAACCTCTTGAATTTTGAAAGGATCCCATTATCAATTATTATGTCTTGAGGGATACCAAAATGACAAATAATGTAGTTCAAGATGAACTTCGAAACCTATTTTTCGGTGGTGTAGGTTAAAGGGATAGCCTCGACCCACTTTGTGAAATACTCAATGGAAACAATAATATACTTGTGGCAATTTGCAAAATTTGGATATATTTGACCGACAAGATTGAAACCTCAATAGAAATATGGCCATGTAATGTTGGGTTAAAGGTATTGGGTGGGAGTGTGAATTAAATCTCCATGTTGCTAACAAGGAACGTATCATTTCACAAAATGATAGGCATTAACTTCCATAGTAGGCCAATAATAACCCATTTGGAGGAGCTTTTTTTCTAATGTAAAGCCACTATAATGGGCACCACAACTTCCTTCATGAACCCCTTCTAACATTATTATAGCTTCATCTGAACTAAGACATCAGATGAGGGTTCCATCAAAGTGTTTTTGGAAAAGTGTGTCACCTAGGATAATGTATCAGACAGTGCAACAAATGAAGGTTTTTAATTTTTTGTGGAAACGACTATGGGGATTGTTTTGTGATGAAGGTAGGCAAAAATGTTAGAGTACCATGGATACTTAGGACTGATAATTTCACACACCAGCTCTAATTCAGGTTGCTCATAAGTAGGAAGAAAAACATTCTCAACAAGAAATTCACACTTAGGATAGTATTTAGGCATGGAAATCATGGAGGCTATGGTAGCCATGGCATCTGTTGCTTTTTTATTTACCCTTGGTATCTATTGAAATACTATCTCAGTGAAGTGTTTTTTAAGATCTCCTACTATTCGGTGATATGGAAACAACTTTTCATCCTTTGTTTGATATTCATCTATAACTCGTCTAATGACCAATTAGGAGTCTCCCAAGATAGTTAGGCTCTTAATATTCTATCAGATATCTTGATGTAGCCATGTTACTAATCCTTCATACTCAACTATGTTGTTTGTGTAAGGGAATGAAATTTTATAAGACTTAGGAATAAGGTCTCCTTGTGGTGCAACAAAAAAAATTCATGTCCCCAATTCTTTTTGTGTGAAAGAACCATCAAAGTATATTTACTATTATGTACTATGGGTAACATTCATAATTGTGTCATCTAGAAAATCTACTATGATGAGATGGTCTCCTTGAAGAGGAGCTTCTGCAAGTTGGTTGGCAATGACTTGTCCCTAAATGGCCTTAAGATCTTTATAGAAAATGTTGAATTCACTTAAAATCAAGACCCATTTTGCAGCATAACCATTGAGGTAAGATTTTGATAGCAAATACTTGAGGGGATCTATCTTAGAAATGAGGTGTGTAGTATGATTAAGCATGTAATGGTGTAGTTTCTATGTGCAAAAGACTATAGCCAAACAAGATCACTCTATAGCAGTGTAGTGCAACTCATAGCCAACTAATATTCGACTAAGATAGTTGATAGCTTTCTCATTACCATTTTCATCTAGTTGTGCTAAAAGAGCACCTAGGGCAACTAAAGTGGTAGAACTGTAGAGAATCAATGGGCGGTCTGAAATTGGAGGGACTACTACAAGTGGATTAGCCAAGTATACTTTGACTTGTTCAAATGTTTGTTGACATAGGAAATCCCATTGAAACTTGATGTCTTTTTGAAGCAAGTGTTGGAGGGGATAAACTTTATCTTCTAACTAGGACACAAACCATTTGATGGATTGTAACCACCCTTGAAAGTTGTAAAATTGTTTCAATATAGTAGGTGGAGGTATTTCCATGATGACTTTTACTTTAGCAAGATCTACGTCAATGCCTCTTATTGACACTATTTATCCTTCAAAAATTCTAGATTGGACCCCAAAAATACACTTCTTAGGAATAAGGAAAACTTTGTATTTCTCCAACCTTTCAAATATTGTGGTAAGAATAGCAATGTGGGAATCACGTGTCTTATATTTTCCTAGGATGTCATCAACATAGTCCTCCATTATTATATATAGAAGATTATGGAAAATTGTGGTCATTGCACATTGATAGGTGGCACTGGCATTCTTCAAGCCAAAAGGCATGACTTGGTAACAAAAGGTTCCCCATGGGGTAGTAAAAGTCATTTTGTGTTGATCTTCTTCCACAATTTTGATCTGATTGTAACTAGAGAAACCATCCATTATTTTATTTCATGTCTAGGAGTCAAATCCACTATTATGTCTATGTTGGGGAGTGGAAAATCATCCTTAGGAAATGTGAGATTTGAACCTCAAAAATGTAAACATATGTGGATGCCTCTAGAGGCTTTACCTATAGAAACAATGTTGGAAACCCACTTAGGATAATTAATAGTTCTGATGAACTTTGCCTCTAGAATTTTTTGAAATTCTACTTTGATCAAAAGAGCTACCTTAGGATGCATCTAGAGTAACTTTTTCTTAACAAGTTTAATCTTTGGATCCACTGTTGAGTGATGCACAATTAAGTCTATATCTAAACTAGGCATGTCTTTGTATGTCCATGCAAAATTGATTTTTTCCTTTCTATAGGAACTCATTCATCACTTTTTGTTCTTCTAGACTTAGGGTAGTAGCAATGTATGTGATTCATGGATTTTGTACCATACCCAAGTTAACTAGAATTGTGTCTTCATTCAAGATAGATGATTTTTCTAGTGGTAGAGATCTAAATGGAAAATCAATCTCTCCCTTTTCCAACACCTCTAGGAGGATTTCACCAAAAGATGCATCCTTTATTTTGTCTTTTTCTTCATCCAAGAGTGACCCAAAAGAGTTTTCACTAGAGGATGTTTCTTCTATTTTTATTTTTATTTGTTTTCTTTTTCACTTTTATGACTAAGAGAGTTGACATGGCTACCAAAGTAGGCTTCCTCATTGTATTGGATCTTATGCTCATAATCTTGGAGATTCTTAAGGCCAAAGAGTACCATCACTATTTCATCAGACTTATAGATATCAAGAGTTTGTGGTCTATCTTGAAGGTCCCAATCTATCATGTCAAGATTAGTGAGGGGTACGTCAGTGGATGAAAGGTTAGCTATGGTGATGGAACAGACATAGTTATCTAGGTCATCCTCAATGTATTAGAAGAGGATTTCAAAAAAATTCTCCTCCTTAGTCTTAAAATTAGGTTCAACCATACAATAGTTGTCAAAAAAGGACACCTTAGGTTTAATGGATCCCAAGCCTTGTCCTTTGGGATAGCTAGAAGCCTCAAGTGGTTGTTTGATTCCATCTTCTTTCAGTCTAAGGCCAATGTCATGATATCCCATGTTTTCAATGATGGGAGGAACCTTGACATACTTAACTTTAGGGAATTACATAGGATCATCTTTTTTGTCAAAGTATAGCCAATCTAAGATATTAGGCTCCATGTGTTCAACACTAATTGAACCTCAATGTTCAAGGGTTTTTTATTAATAGTCATAGTATCCTTATTTGTAGAAGGAGGTATTTGGGAAGGTTTTCCAAAGGATCGAGGGGAGAGTGGTAGTTGTCCAATACACAAGGCATTCTCAAACTAATACTCTATCATTCCTTGATTGGAAAAGGAAACCTTGTTCACTATAGTATTGACCTTGATATCTTCAACCCTCTCTTTTCCTTTATGGGAATTGGAATCAATATTGGATGGCTCTAGAATTATTGTGGAATGTATTTCCATTATGGTGAGAGATCTAGGTATAACCTTAGCAAACTCACTGATTGGACAAAAATTCATTGGGGCACCTTCTCATCTCTTAAAAAAAGAAAAAGGCAAAGGATCTCCTAAAAATGTGACCTCTCTTCCCTGGTAGGGAAATTTCAAGCACTGATGATAAGTAGATGGGACCACTTTCAGTGTATGTATCCAAGGTCGACTGAGCAAGATATTATATGGTAAGTCCAAATCTATGACATGGAATTTAATATAGATTATAGGTGGCCCAACCTTTAGGGTAGCATGATAACCCCTTTTGATTCATTTTCTCTTTTTTCATATGCTTTAATGGTTACCCTTTTATTGATGTCTAGGAGATCCTCTAGGAGCCCCAAGAAGTGGATCATCTTCAATGTACATAGGTTTAAACCAGATCCATTATCTATATTGACTCATTTTAATATATGTCAATGTATAACGACTTCAATGTGGAGCAAAAAATTGTGATGGTGATCAAGACCTTGGAAATCTTTGTCTGTGAAGACAAGGTGTTTTTATGTGGTAAGATTTCCAATCATGGTAGTGAATTAGGATGTATTAATTTTTTTAGGAACATGAGACTGTAAAAGAGAAGTCTCAAGAATTTATTTTTCGATAGGTGAGGTAGTGAGAAGCTCGAGAATGGATATTTGTACATGTGTCTTCCCTAACTAAGATAGGACATCATAGTGATAAGTGAGTCTTTGTGAAGTGGATGGCATAGTAGGTGTATGTGGAACTAATGGATTAGTTGGATTAGGAATGGTATCTTGAAAAGTAATTCTTCCCCACTAAGTGGTTGCACCATAATAAGTTTCTTGTAGGAGAAGGATATTCACATGAGCATCTACTTCTTCAATGTGGCCACACATGGATTCAAAACCACATATATCATTTGTTTTATTTTACCACACAAAGATTCAAACCATAATATGTGGTTAGTAGAATAGTCATAATTGAGCGCATTAGACATGGAGGCTCAGTTGACATTGTTTTAGATTAAGGTAAAAATAGGTTTTGAGGGGACCCAAAACCCCTAACAACAAAAATAATGTTCAAACATAGCATAACCAGGACACAAGATCCTAAGACCAAAAAACAAACACAAAATCAAGTTTAATAGGGACCTAAAAGTACGAAATGTATCAAGGAAACACGACCAGGTTTTACAAGGACCTCGAACCTGCAAGTTTTACAAAGTTTATCAAATAGAAAACTAAAACCAAAAATAGAAAAAACTAGACCACTACTGCAATTCCTTGATCATCTTGGTAGCCTCCTTCCCCGCATCATCTATACTAAGAGTAGTATCAGCAAGGGAAAAGCCAGTACTAGCAGTAACTTCAGCAGCCTTCTTTTGCAAGCTCAACTTGGTCCTTTTACTTGGTCCTCCAGGAGACATAATATCCTCATTGGTTTTCTTCCCCAAACTTGTTGTAGCCACACACAAACTAGAACTATTGCCACTTTCCTTGATCATATGTCAAAGACCTTGTTCATATTCCTGCATTTTTTAGGTATTTTTCCCATCTCAGTTTCCAATAGCACAAGTTTGGCTCGGTCATTCTCTTGATCCTTCTGCACTTTGCCCAATTTTTCCTTAAGTTTCATAATCTCATTGTAAGTCTAGGAATCTCTATAGAGAGAGGAGTTGGCTTTAATCTTTTTAGTTTTAAGGAAGGAGAGTGAAATCCCCAAACCTGGGTCATCCTCTTCCTTCTACCTAGGGATCTTCGTACCCTTCTCATCCTCTTTATCTAAACCTTTTTCCCTTCTTGTCTCCTTCTCCACATTCTCCTCTCCAAATCTTTGGGTTTCACCATCCTAGTTATCTTCATTACCAATATTACCTAACCCTTCATCTTTTTCCAAACTTTCCTCCACATCATTCTTCTCGATCTCATTTTTGCTGCTAGGATAACCCTCTAAATTAGAACTAATATCCCCCATCTCCATCTCTTCCTCTGTCTCTACATTTTTATCTTCATCTTTATTAGAGGACTCAGTAATATCCTCAACATTTTTTTGGGGAGTATCCTTAATCACTAATTTCTTCTTCACACTCTGTCCTTCATCTCCTTTGCTCTTTTTAGACTAGGATTCACTCATCGACCCCCTTTTCTTTTCTGAAATAGGGGAAACAACAATCGCTTTGTCTTGTAGTAATTCTCAATTAAGAGAATGAGGCCTTCATGAAGGAAAAGGTGAGTGTCTTTCTTCCTATGGGCCTAGAGGCTTTGTAATAATGAAAACCTCGGGTAGAAAGGAAAAGAAATCCTATCTTTATATTGGAAATGGTTTAGAAAAAAAAATGGAACTTGTGGGCTCTTTTCGATCTTCCATCTAAAATGAAATATTCATGAAGACAAGATAACACATCCCTCCATATTACCTTTATCTAGTTAAGTTGTAAAAGTCCCCATTCTTCTCCAACTTTTGCTCTTCCTCCTTAGTTTTCAAAACTTCTTGAAGGTGGCATTAGAGATGGTTGTTTCCTTCTTGTATTTTAATCCATCCTTTGGGAGACCAGTCACTTCAGCAATGAAGTTCTCTATGAGATGAACTGTGACACCATGCAAAGTTACCCTATCCTCGAACTAGTTCTTAAAGAAAGTTTTAGTAACATGCGATTTGAAGCCATGAAATCACTCCAGGTAAGGAGTCACATTTCCTTTCTCAAGAATTTGCCAAACAATGGCTTTTTCCTTCAAATTTTTGCAATTTTTGGGATCTTGTTTCCTCATCTCTCCCCCCATTTTCAAACAATGTGTGTCTCTAAGAATGAACAGAGTGGCTAAACCCAAAAAAAGAGACAAAATGAAGCGAGCCAAAATTCTCTCAAAATTTAACAAGGATTTCATTAATCTTCCTTTGTGCCATGCTTAGATAATAATAGCAATGAAGTACATCCTAGGGATTGTAATACACCCCTTCATAGACCCTCTTTCAATTATCGTTAAATTACTGATCTTGGAGGATCTTTCCCTCCATCACATGTGTACCATCATACTTAATGAGCAATTTTAAATCCATGATAGTCCTAAGGTCATTGTGCCATCTTAGCATTCTATGCCAAACAACAATGATGCTACCTTCCTGATAAGAATGGGAAAAGGTGACTTTTTCAAAATTAGCCATTAGTGCTCTAATTTCCATTACACTATCCTCTATAGTCCATGTACTTGGGGTTTTCTCATTGAGAATATTTATGATGTTTAGGGAATCACCTTCCATCCAAAGGTACCTACTTCTAGTGTCCACAGCCAGTCCCATGGTATAAAGGGCAACAGTGGCTTTAGCTATATGGCTAGTTGATATGCCAATAGGAATTGCAATAACATCAATAGTGTTACATGTATGATCCCTTATAATTCCTCCACACCCTACTTTTCTAGGGTTTCCCTTACTAGCCCCATCAAAATTCCCCTTAATCCATCCCCTCGGAGGAGCCTTCCATTTAACACTTGATCTTTGATCCTTTACCTTCTTTTTGGGTCTTGTATTATGCATAGGATTGTCAATCAAGAAACCATCGGGCATATTTTTCTAAGATTTGAAATTTTCCTTTATTGCTCTAATGATGTTATGACCTAGAACACATTTAGGCATTTCTTTCTCTCTGAAAATTATATTATTTGTTTCTTTCTAGATTCCCCACCACAAATGGGGAAGGGTGAT
Organism: Cupressus sempervirens; assembly: GCA_028749045.1. Taxonomy (NCBI): domain Eukaryota; kingdom Viridiplantae; phylum Streptophyta; class Pinopsida; order Cupressales; family Cupressaceae; genus Cupressus; species Cupressus sempervirens. The sequence goes on from CM053787.1 coordinate 600,305,477, forward strand.
TTTCCATAGATAGTCCACACTATTGTCCTTAGTCAGGCAAGTCCAATTCTGAAAATAGTACTCAATTTTTTTGTGATGAACCCAAGCAATATTCCAAAAAATGAAGATGTAGCTCCACACATTTTGGCTATAATTGCAATTTAAAAATAAATAATCCCTATTCTCCAATTCTTTCTTGCATAGATAGCAACAGTTGACCACATTTATCCCTCTTTTTTGCAAGTTTTCCTGAGTTAGAATTTTATTCTACAATAGAATCCAATAAAAAATATTGATTTTCGAAGTTAGATGTTTTATCCAAGCTTTAGACCATAACGGGCCAGGTGCTTTTTCTTTAGACCTAAATATAGAGGAGACTTTGAAACTCCCATTAGCATCATTCCTCCATAACATTTTGTCCTCCTTATAGGGGTATAAGTAGTAAGCATTTAGTATTATCTAGATACTATTGAAGTCTTGGCTAATGTTAGTAACCCAGCAATTATTGGCCCGATAATTTTCCAAATGAATGCCATATAATTGCTTGCATTGATCAATGTAGATCATGTCCTCAAAATCTTCTATTAGCAAATGGTCCAAAATCTAGGAGTCTTCCCAAAATCTGATCTTCTGCCCATTTCTAGCTTTCCATGAGCACCCTTCAGTTAAGATATTCTTTGCACCTTACATAGCCCCCCAAATAGTAGAAGGGGAAATAACATTGGGATACAAGAAGAAATCAGAAAGAGAAGGGGCATTATACAAATATTTATGTTTCCATATAGAGCTCCACTTCTTATCATCATGGTACACTCTCCATCTGTGCTTAGCAAGTAGAGCCTTGTTCATACTTTGGGTAGTCCTCAGTCCCAAACCTCCATCTCTAATCAATTTACAAATTTGGTCCCAAGCAATCAGAGCCATTCTCTTCTTCTCCTGAGTACTAGACCAAAGATAGTTCCTTTGGATTTTACCAAGGGAATTAGCATATTTAGAGGGAATTTTGAAAAGGCTCAAAGCATAAGTAGGTATACTTTGAAGGTAAGCTTTTAGAAGAGTGACTTTTCCAGCTTGGCTCAATAGGTTTCCCTTCCATTCAGCAAGTTTCTTAGAAAAATTTTTGATAATATCTTCCCAAAAGGAATCAGGGGCATTAAGCCCCAAGGGGAGGCCTAGGTAAGTACAAGGAAAGGATCCTATGGAGCACCCCAAGATTTTAGCAATTTTGCTTTGTCTAGACACTAGGGTGTTCACAAAGAACAAAGAACTTTTATTCCAGTTAATTAGCTATACTAAGGCCAAGGAGTAGAGGCTAGAGATTTTTTTAGATTTCTAGCTTCCCTAACATTAGCCTAGCCCATAAAAATAGTGTCATTAACAAACTAAACATCGAAGCATATTAGGGGCTAAGAAGAGGGTTGCAAGCCTTTAATATCACCATCCTAAACCAATTTCCCAATATACCTACCCAATCAATCAGCCATAATGGTGAAAAGAATAGGATATAAAGGGTCTCCCTATCTCAGACCTTTGGAGGGATTAAAGAAAGCAGATGAACACCCATTAACCAAAATAGAAATCAAAGAGGTAGACATGAGTTGAAGAACAATTTGCACAACATTATAATTAAAACCAAAAGCCAATAAAACCTTTTCAAGGAAAGCCCACTCCACTCTATCATAGACTTTAGCAATATCAACTTTCATAATGAACCCTTGATTCTTAGAACAAAATAAAGAGTGGATATTCTCTTGCATAGCTATGATAGAGTTTAGAATTTGTCTACCTGGAACGAAGCCATTCTGTTGTTCAGCAATTATTTCTAAAAGCACTAGGAGCAACCTAGAAGTGAGGACCTTAGAAACAATCTTATAAAAAGAATTACATAAACTTATAGGCCTAAATTGGTCTAGGGAATCAACACCCACCTTTTTAGGAATTAGGTAGAGAAAGGTAGAATTAATCTCTTTCAGCATTTTTTTAGCCCCAATAAATTATTTGATAGCACAACAAACATCTTTCCCAACTAGATTCCACTCTTTCTAAAAAAAGAACATAAGAAATCCATCTAGGCTAGGAGATTTATCCCCACCTAAGGAGCAAATAGCCTGATAAATTTCCTTATCATTAGGAATGGATCCTAGCATCTCATTTTGATCTCTAGTAACCAAAGGGGGAATGACACTAAGGATTTCCTCTTGGTTAAGAAGATCAATATTAGGATCAAGTGTCATTAGGAAAGCAAAGAAATAAACCAATTCTTTTAAAATATCCTTTTCCTCGATAATATTCCTGTCATCGATCATAAGATTAGAGCTGCAAGTTTTAGCCCTATGCTTCATTGTAGAAAGGTGAAAAAACCTAGTGTTTTTATCCCCTTCCTTCAACCAAACATGTCTTGACATTTTCTTCCAATAGATTTCCTCCTTAGTGACAATATCATGATACTCTGTTAGTTTACCATTTTCTTCTCTAACTAGATCAGGAGTATACCCTTCCTTCTATATTTTATCCTAGATCATTTTCAACTCTTCCCTTATTTTACGTTTGATCTCAAAATTATTCCCAAAATATCTTTTATTCTAGATTTTAGCCTCTTTTTTAACATTTCTTAGATTAGAAGCCACTTTATAAAGAGTAGTCCCTTCAACTTCAATGTTCCACCATTCCTCGAATTTACTTTTAAAATGTGGGTGCTGCATCCACATTTTTTCAAATCTGAATGGATAGTTTTTCTTAGAATAAGCCTTAACAGCAGTAAAAATCAAAGGAAAATGATCTGATCCCACATTCTGAAAAGCTTCCAGTTTGCAAACAAAATAATTAGTCCAATCTAGAGATATCAAGGCCCTATCTAGATGAGCTTGTATACATTCATTGCCAATCATTTTATTAGTCCAAGTGAACTCTATACCATGGAGATCCATATCCATAAGCCCTATATTATTAATAAATTCCATTAAATCCAACCTTCCATCAAGTTGACTAACATTTCCTCCTTTTTTCTCTTGATCATAAGGGGGAACATTAATATCGCCCATAAAGATCCATCTACCATTTTGTTCTTTGCTTTTAATACTAGATAGAGTTTTCCAAACTTTTTTCCTAGAATTCTTAGTATTAGGGGCATACATGTTGACTAAGAACCATTTAGAGTTCTAGTATAAATTAGTCATTTTAACCACCATAAAGTGCTTACTTTCATTTATAACAAGACTAGAATATAGGGATTTTTTCCAAAGTATTAAAGTTCCTCCTAAAGCCCCTTCCAAACTACTTGCCTTTAAATAGTATTCCTTGAAAGACTTGATCTTTCCAACTCTTTCCTTTGCCATCTTTGTTTCTTGAAGCAGAAAGATATCTATTTTATGCTTCCTAACAAAATTATGAACAATATCCAATTTATGATTACTATTCATCCCCCTAATATTTCAAGTGGTGATTTGCATGGTTATTTTAGGGGTAAAATCCAAAATAGTTGCCTGTCTTCCATCAGCAATATTCTATAAGCTTTCAATTTCTCTTGTTTTCCTTGAAGATTTTCTTCTTGGTTTTTTTGGTGTCCCCACATTAAGTTTAACCTTAATCTATTGTCCCCATTAGAGTTCTGTTCCATTTTAATGCTTCGGGTCTCAATTCTCTTAGGAATTGAGCAGTTTTTCTTCTCAATTCTCTTAGGAATTAAGGAGTTTTTCTTCTCAATCTTTTTTTTCTGGCTCTATTTATGTTTTAGGTCCAGATTTTCCAAGCTTTTATGCTCTTTTTTTGATTCATTCCAAAGAAGAATTAAGTCATTACACAGAGATGTTTCAAGAGACTGGGATTTGATATTCTAAATCTCAGCAGCATGGACTTCCCCATTTTGTTAAATCTCAGAAGTATGAACTTCCCCATTTTTCACTTCCTCCAACAAAAAATCTTCCCCATTTTGCATTTTCTCCAAAATTAAATTTCTTCTTCTCACTTCCAGTATTTCTCTTTCCTCTATTTCCTCTTGTTCAGAAAAATCCTCCCATTTAAAACCATTATTTTGGTATATAACAATTTGTTTCATCAAATCAGTCAAGTTGGTTTCTTGCCCAGACAAAAGATGACCATCATCTTACTTATTAGAATTCAAAGAATTCTTTTTTTCATTCACAAAACTATTTCTAGGATTAAGATTCTTTTCTTTTTCATTTTGACCATTAGATTTTGGTCTCCATACTTTCATCTAAGTCTTTTGCTCCTTCTTGTCCTCTTTAATAGCCTTAGTTTGATTTTTGCTTTTGGTAGGATAGTTCTTAACCCAATGACCCTATTTTTTACAAGAAAAACAAGTATTTGGGAGATCCTCATAGGTTACTTCTTGAGTCCTTTTCCCAAGTTTTGAAAAAAAATCCACCTTATCAGGGAGGTTATTCAGGTTAGTGACTTTCACATATAACCTAGCACTATTAAGTTTTGATTCTGTTGTCATAGCCTGATCAATAGCAATAAGTTTCCCAAAGGATCTAGTTGTTCCCTTGAAAATTTCGTCATGCCAATATTCTAAGGGGAGGCTCGACAATCTCACCCAGATTAGAGTAGTTAAGAAAAAAGCATTAGATAAATCCATATTAGGCTCCCATTTCTCAACTATGAGGGTGCTTTTACCAAACATCCATGGTCCTCCACATAGAACCATATTCATATCCTCCTTACATTTGAAAACAAAAGATAGGAATCCATTCACCATAGGGGCTATATCAACCTAACCGCAAATCACCCACTTTTGTTTCAACATATTTTTTAGGTATCAATATCTAGTCTAGCCCCCAAGAATTTGCCAACCAAAGTGTAATCCATAGATGTAATAGAAAAATTAACAATCTAATTCAAAATATAGATTTTAAACTCACCTTTTTCCCAATAGGATTTCCACATTACTGGAGGGAAAGAAGATTTTCCTTCAAGTTTCCTTCCAAACAATGAGGCCCACTCCCTTTGAACTTCCACTCCATTCTACCAATTTTTGCTTTACTATCTTGAGAAGCCTCTGCATTCAAAAAAATAGCTTGACCGAGAGCTTGAAAAACCACATGAAGTCTAGGTGAAAGACCCAAAAGAAAATTTTGGACCCCACAAGTCCCCAAATCATCCACTCTGCATACTTTTCCTAGGAATTTGTGATGTAGTCACTTGTCCCACCTGGGCCCGTTCCCCTTACAAGATTCTCCCCTTCCAGATTCTCACCCATCCATGCACCAGCCAATTCAAAAACACTGAGCTTCATCTTCTTGCTCAGTTGACATTGTTTGTATTATTCTTTTCATTGTTATTGTCATTGTTGTGGTCAGGGAATGGCTTTTGAAATATCTTCAGTTTAGCATTTTTAGAGGGTGGTTCTCCTTCAACCTCAATTTCCCCATCATCGACAAGATTTTGGATGAGGATTTTTAGCTTGATATAATTATTAATGTTATGTTCTTTGATGTGGTGGTACTTGCAATACTCATTATCCCTATACCACTTGGATTTGGGTTTATTTTTGTCAAAAGGTTGTGCATTGAGAAAAACCATCAAATAGTGATCCACCAGTATCTAGAATATGGCATCTAAGGGTTCACAAAAGCTAGTGAACTTTCCATTTTAATCATAGTCGCAATTGCAATTGTCATTGGTATTTTTATTGCAAGGAAATAATTATGTTTGATTGGGAGATTGTTGGTTGTTCTAATTTTAATTTTTATTATGATTCTTATTGTTATGATTTGAATTGTTGTTGTTTCAATTGCAATAGTTATTGTTGTTGTTATTGTTTCCACCTTAAGGTTTTTGTACACTTTTGACATTGGTGACACCATCATGGGTAAGACCTTTGTTTTTGGACCAAAATTTTGGTTTGCTATTGTTCTTTGTTGCACTAGTTGAGGATGACAAGTTATAATGTTTAATAGAACCCTTGTCTAAGATTTCATTTTCAATGTCCTTGCCTTTCTTGACTAATGTGGAAAAGTCTTTAGGACTAGCCATATTCATTTGGAAAGACAAGTCTAGGATTAAATTCTTAATAAATATGTCTACAAGGTGGGTGTCTTCAATTTTCTAGGGCATGCGATTAGAAAGGTGTTGCCACCGTTGTAGAAAATTGGCAAATGTTTCATTGTTTGTTTTTTTCTATTGCACAAATTACTCAATGAGGCATGATGTTCAATGTTGTATGAATATTGTTCTTCAAATTTCCCTATCAAGTCATTAAAGGAGGTAATGGAACCTCTAGGTAAGTTCATTAGCCATTCAAGTGCTAGGCCGCCAAGGCTTCTTGTGAAGAGCCTCTTAAGGTAATCCTTACTATAGCAACTTCTTGACATAAGATGAAAAACTCTTTGAGATGTGTAATATGACATGTTTCTCTTATGTATTTGTCAAAGTTGTGAATCCCAAAGTTTGGTAGAAATGGTATCATGTTGATAGATTTTTCAAATGGAAAAGGGAAAACTTTCTCAAAAGATAAATCTTTCACCCCTTTGTTGTTCATGTTGCGGACCAAACTCCCAACTTCATGTAATTGTTGGGCTACATCTTGTTTTGGTTGCATCTATGATGAATGGGAATTGAAGTTGTATCCACCTCCAAAGTTGTATGAGTTCCCAAATGGATTATAGGGTGGTGGTGGATTATGAGGTGGTGAAGGTGGTAGTGTACCACTTTGGCCAATGTATTGATATGCAATTGTTGGGATTGGTACAAATATGTTCATCATACTTGTTGGAATTTTTAAATAGGAGGAATATATTGGCTGTGTCAAGATTGTCATTTGTTATATAGATACTTAGCCAATGTTTAAGCATCCTACAACTGGACCTGTCAAGGTTGACTGCGAAATACTAGCATGTGTAGTTGTGTTGGGCATAACATTAATGTTTTTTTGAATGTGTTATGCACTTAATTAGAACTTGGGTTGAACTGAAGTTGATGTAGGTTTAGAACTAGTTGCCACTATTGGTTCTTTTTCCTTGCTAGATGTTTGTGCTATGGAGGGATTTGGCAATACGAGAGCACCATCTTTGGTATTTTTTCTAAATAAATTTCTCTCATCAAAACTCATAGGGACATTAACACCATCCTTGACAAGGTTTAGGAAGATCTTGGTCTTCATTTTCCCTAATAGATTTTCCAACATTTATAAGTTGTATTGGTCTACAAGAAATGTTTGAACATCACTAGTAATTTCATTGTTTTCAATGGGGTCTTCACCTTGGTATACTTCATCTTCATCATGTGTGTTACAGCCTATAGTGGTGTTTTGAAAGGGATTCTTCGGTTCCTAAGTGAGTGTTGAGATAGCCATACCCAAGTTTGTACTAAGGGGAAATGTGTTCCCCAATGAGGATGATCAAGGAAGAAAAGGATTCTCCATCTCCTTCTATCTTAGCGATTCCAATAATTGAGACATAAGGTTAAATGTGAGTCTGTCAGATCATGTTTGTACCAAAAAATGGTGACCAAATCAATGGGCGGAAGTTTGTAGAAGGATATGTGAGAGAGAAACTAAATGTTATATGATAAAAAGTCAAACAACCTAAATGTTAACAAAAGATAATTTGGCAAACCAAGTGTGATATAAGATAAAAGTATCTTTCTCCTACCAAAGATGGACAAATGATCTTTAGGCAAGAAAGGACACCGAATAGAGGACTCAATATTTGGAGATGGACTTGTGATCCCAAATGAGAGAGTGCAACTATGATAAATGTTTTCTTATGGATAGAGGTCTAATGTTGCAATCTCAAAAATTTTGTAACTAAAATGTTCTTAGGCCAAAGGATTAAGGTTCAAATGATCAAGCTCTCTAGAAGAATTCACAAATGGAAGACTAGAAACTTCAAAAATAAATTGATGTGGAAAATGAGGGTGATGTAGTCACTATGTGGATAGCTTAATCCTCTCTCACTGGAAAAAAATCTCAAGTTTACTATAGGGAACAGAGATCAATTTCAAAGTTTAGCATTGTATAAGATTCTATCATAATGGTCTTGTTCATCCTCTTCCTTTCTGATGTCTTTTATAGTGTATCAGAATTATTTATCACTATGTGCTTGGCTTTTCCTTTCCTTGTAGGTTTAGATAACTTCACCTTTTTAAGTTTGACTTTGTAGAACATGGAAGAAATAGAACAATCCCAATTATAAGACCAAGCAAAATAATTTTACAAAAAATGTTGTGAATAAAAGACCCAATCAATTTCAAATGCTAGACCAAGTAAAAGGACTTATGAAAATAACCATAGGTCAAGAGGACCCACTTACAACCACTTTGCTCACTGAATGTTTAGCTCACCATTTCACTCATTTCAGACCTATTTGATGTTTGGTATTGGTTTTGGGTTTCAAAACTCAAGCACATTGAACACATCAACAATCCTAAGGCTTCAACTAGGATATACAAAGATCATCTAGAGAGCGTCCTCAACATATGCAAGGTATGTGAGGCCCAAATCTATAGATGAAAGAAAACAGTGCCACATTTCTAGGAGGAGATAGTAACCCCAATCTCCATCTTCACTTCCCAAAGGTATAAAGTTCTTTTGGGCTTAGCCAAGAGTGACAAAAATTTACTTCCAACAGAGGTGTGTTTGGATTCACCTTCCGATATTTATACTCCTCTAGAACACTGGAGTTGAGGTCATCCCAAGGGGTGATTAAATCTCCAAGAAAACCTCCTAAAAATAAAACAAGACCACTTATTTATTGTGCTCTTAAGATCACTCAAAGGTGCAAGAGGAGAGAATACGTAAGTGACCTCAAAGTTTAAAAGACACTTGTTTTCCAATGAAGCTTTAGATTTTCTATCTACTTTTGAAGACACACATTTTTATAGCATACAATGTTCTTTCCAACTTGATAGCATCATAAACATTATAAAAGTGAGGATTCATCAATGAAAATAAATTGATTGTTTTCAACATAAGAAAATTGATAAATCTGGAATAAATTCTCTTAAGTCTTCAAGATTCAGTGTTTTCATTTTAAGTACCAAGTCCAAATGTTTCATAGCAAGCTTCTTTGCCCCTTAAACATTCAAGATTTTATGAGAGTGTTTCAAGCTCAAATAGAAATATTTCATTGCATTTTTCTTTGATCTTTAAACATTCAAGAGTGTATTTTTTGGCTAACCATTCATTCCAATGAAAAGAATGTCAATTCCATAAGGCACTCGATATTGCATGTTGTTACTCTACACATTCATTCCAATGAAAAGTTTGTTCATTCCTTTAAAGCATTCAAGAGTGTGTTTGAAAATCCATTCCAATTAAATGTGTGTAAATTCCCTTTAGGTCATGAGAGAGAGAGAGAGAGAGAGTGTGTGTGTGTGTGTGTGTGTGTGTGTGTGTGTAATGCTATCTTAAATGCATTTGAAAATTTGTTTGGATTTTGTTGTTAGTTGCAACATTCATTCCAAAGACAAGTGATTAAACTGTACAAGTTCATTTGTCCTCTAAATCTTACCAGTGATTAAAATCACTAAAAATCCTCCAAGTTTTGTCTACTACAATAAAATCAAATTAGTAATCCCTGTATGTCAAAAAAATGTGAGTTAAATATCAAGAAATTAGTCAATCTATAAAAAAAAATCTAAGATGACAAAATACAAGTGTAGACGACAAAACATTAGAGATGACAGAATGGAGACAACAAAATAAAACCAAGTATGATTTTACCTATCACTTACACTCGTGGATCACAGACCATATAGGATCACAGATGCCAAAATAGTCATAGACGATAGTCAACTACAATTAAAAACTTTTGGCCGCCCACAATAGAGACGATAGAACACTTTCGACGGATACGATAGTTTATAAAGTTACAGAATTTAGTCACTTGATATGTAGATGATAGAGCATATGAAAACTTTGAAGATGAGAGTATATGAAAATGACAAGTTTTAAGTTAACCTACAATGTAGATGATAAAGAGAATGCAAACTTCAGAGGTGATAGTTTTCAAAATGATAGTCTTTTGGCTTCCTACAATGCAAACAACAGAGAGTGGAAATTGCAGAGATGATAAAATAGGATAGATATGTAGTGTTAAATGATTTGAAATATGTCACTGGCACAAATGCCAAAACATGGAAATGATGATCTGCATAGACAATGAAGTGTCTGCATAAATGACACTGTGTCTTAATGGAGATGATAGTACGCAATTTTTTATAGAAAATGTCAAGTTTTTTTACTGAATTTGATAATGGAAAAGGGATGTGGGTCCCATCGAGTGTGCCAAAATGTATATAAAAAAACCTAACCTATTAGGAGCAAGTGTAAAAAAGAAAATGTTTATTAATCAAAGATTCAAATAAGATTGAAATATAATTAATTCTACTTTAGTTTTAAAACTTAGTGCAATTGAAAAGAAAAGTCCTCAAAAAAGATCAACAAGGGCACCCACAAGAGGCCTTGTTGGTATGCTCAAGATGAGGGATGTGGATGTGCTCTCCTTAAACACAACTATGGATGAATCTCATGATTTGATTAATGATCAATGATATGAAACTACACTAAGATGAATGGATAACACTTCAAGAAATGGTTATGGAAGCAACCATGCTTAAAAGAATTCAAAGGATGTAAATATGCAAATAATCAAACTAATAATGAAAATCTAGAATGAGAATGCAATATCTAAGAATAGAATGCAAACAACCACCAAAGATTAGCTCTAAGCATAAAAAGCTCTAAAAGCTCTAAAATTAAACTAGCATAATAACAATGTAATGGAGGAGATGAGAAATACTTGAGACAATGGCTCTATTTATAGGCTCTAGAGAGGCCTTAGGGAGGTGGCATCTATGTGGCATCCACATAGGTGTGACAAGGGAGACATGTGGGCTAAGAATACAATTCGTGCAAAGCTCAACATAAGCCTTTATGGTGATAGAGATGGATCAAGGTTTTCTCACACATGTGAGAGCAACCTTAGAAAAAGGTAAGGGGGACAAGTGTGTAAGAATCTAAGAGGTTTTTTGGATAAAATAATAAAAGGGAGGCTTTCTTAGATTTTGATTTGGTCACACATGTGTGATCAAACACTTAAGAGCTAAAGGGTGTTTAGAAAGGTGTTTAGGATAATTAAGAGACTAACTAGTGGGTAGACTTAGAAGGATGAGAGCAACGGGTGGTAGACTAGATTTTAGGGTGGTAGACTAGATTTTAGGGGGGATTAGGATTAAATTAAATAATATTTAACTTAATCACATTATAAAAGAATTTAGTAAAGTGGAGAGAATTAAATAAATTGAAACTTATTTAAAAGGGGATTTATGGAGCACTGTACATTAAATAAATTTAACACATTAGAGGGGATGCATTTAAATTTAAATACATTAGGGAAGTGAACCTATTTAATTAAATAAATTTAATTAAATAAGTAGAAGAATATGACAAATATAATTAATTATGATGTCAAGGGAAATATTAAATAAATTAATATAGTGTTTGGGATGATTTTAAGCATCTACATTTTGCCCCTCTTTGATGTGATGTCAGAATGACATTATATCAAAAAAAAAAAAATATAGGTTGCCCTAGAGAGAAGAGGAGTCTTAGGAGTTGTGTCATAATGCCAACAGGGGAGGAGGGTGCCCCCTCATGAAAATAGAGCAAAAAACAAATTTTGTACAATTTTTACAAAAAAGACCTAAGAAGAAAAGAAACGGTGGGAAAAATACATAGATGAACATTTTGCATGATTTGTGGATAAACAAGGGTATACAAAGCCAAGGAATGGGTATGGGCTCAAAAAGGGACCTTAGAGGGCCTATATAAGCCTCCAAGGGGCTCTTGGAAGACTCATTTGCACACTTAGAGAGTAAAGAACCAAAGTGAAGGATGGATCCAATCGAGAGATTACAACTTGGAGAGCACGTTCAAGTGCTCTAGAGATCGACTGACATGGGACCACCAGTAAGTTGACTATACCAACTTGTCAATTTTTTATTATGCTTTTGAAATATGCATTTTTAGGTCAGGAAATTGGAGAAAAATTGGGTCAGGGTGGAGACAATAGTTCTTAGCTCTATCATTTGCGAAGAAAACAAAATAGAGAAATGAGCTCTATGCAGACAAAGGGATATATCCTTTCATCTTCGAAGACAAAAGGGTACATCATATTGTCTATGTAGATGAAATAAGATGGTCAAGATCAGGTCGGAGATGATGATCTCCATTTCATCATCTTCAAAGAAGACCAAACAACAATCATTGTCATGAAAAACAACATCTGTAAAGCCACTAGAGATGCTTGATCAGCATCTCCACATTTTTGCATCTCTGCTAATCTGCGTCTATGTGAATTGGCATCTTCACTAATTTGGATGAATTAGTGGGTTCAGGTGATAGGAATGATTAGGGGGGTGGATAGAGCAAGATGCCCCATGTGTAGATAAAGAATGAGAGCATGGAAAAAAATGTAGAAAAATTATTGCATGTATGTGCTATAGGGGCCTACAATGACATTTTGGTTGCAAGACCACTATCTAGTGATGATGGTGCTAGGGAAGAGACTCACAGAGGTGTAGTGGGGACACATGTGACTTTGTGGACTTGAGCATGTCCAGGAGTGGCCAAACCTAAGGGTGCACTTAATGCAGCTTTCAGCATTGGTGGAGCAGTGGCATACACCGACATCAAGCTTCCATCTACCTATAGGAGAGGCAACGATGACCTTACTAGATGTGTGGTAGATATTGCGAGTTTGGATCTGTGGGATATTCCTGGAGTACATTCTAGAGGGATAAAATCTATATCTATGGGAGTGCTTTAAACAGAGGAGACAACAATTATTGTTTCAATAGTCGTGGCTAACATGAAGGGGTGTGCTAGACTAGAGACTTTTATGGCTAGCCCTCTACTTGGCATCACTTATATGGAGGCTGGTATCAAACTATATTGGGCACAGATTTTTGATTGGATGGGTGTGAGTGCTTAGCACTCTACTATAGGATGACGAAGTAGTTTTCTATTGGAGTTGCACCATCTTGTCCTTGCTATATTATGATTTACACATGTGTACCTACAAGGCATAGAGGACCATAGGTCCATGATTGACTCTACTAATGGTATGGTCATGGGAGCATATAAGCATGACATGACCTATTACTTGATGAGAGACACAACAGCCTAGAGAGTATTATGGATGTCAATATAGACCACTAATCTAGTACACATCTACTAAGTTGATAGGGCTCTGGAGATGATGTCTAGATGGGATCATTATGTTTGATTGGATGCCATACACAGACTCTAAGCATTAGGGAGTCATACTACCTGTAGGTGGAGAGGATTAGCTCTACTTGCAGTATGTTCAATCAGACTGTTGATTAATTGATCAGACTATACACATCATTATATATTATATGCCTTCTAGATTATAGAGACAATTAGGTCTGGTGCAAGATACTGTGCCAAATAAGTTCCTTTATCCAGTGGTGTCCTAGGAGTACAATAGACTATGGGGTCTTGGGACCACCATCAGACTAGTGAGGGCTTCATGGCATGGCATGCAGCCACTTTCACTGGTGCATGGGCAAGACTAGGGAGATGTTGGGATGACACTAGCATACACATAGTGGTGGTGGCTCATCAACCATTGAGGCTGACAATAACAGGGGGAGGTAGAGATGAGGCTAGAGGGGGAGATGGGGGACAGGTACTAGTAGGGCCATTGCTAGCGTAGGGACCGTAGCAAGGTATATCGGGATGGTGAGTTTGGTAGCAGAGACTGTAAGCACCAGCAGGTCCACTACCAATGTACGGATTGTAGCAAGGTCCACACATACAGTAACTAGAGCTACAAGTACCACAAGGGCCACCTTCAACACAATAAGGGGATGCAAAGACAGTTAGAGCTAAGTGGGATAGCGTCCAGACTAAGGTTGCCTCAACAAATAACTTTGAAGGATTTTTGACACTTAAGGTTCCAAGTGAAGATAACATCTTTGACTAACAAAGTAAACAAAGGAGAAGCAATCTTACTAAATTTTTGAATAAATCTCCTATAATATCCAGCATGACCAAGGAAACTCCAAATATCTTTGTGGGTCAAAGGTGTTCGAAGGTCCTAGATTATTTGTATCTTATTAGGATCAACTTGGATACCTTTTGAGGAGATTAAATGGCCTAATACAATTCCTAAAGTCATTAACATATGACACTTCTCATGGCTTAGAGATAAGTTAGTATTGATACATCTCTTAAGTACTTTCTCCAAGTTATCTCTAGTTTCTTAAAAGGTATTTCTATGGACAGTAAAATCATCCATATAAACTTCTACACAATCATTAACGAGATCAAAAAAGATTCTTAATACTGCTCGTTGGAATTTAGTAGGGGCATTACATAGCCCAAAAGGGAGAATGTTTATGTGAAAGTTCCCCATGGACATGTGAAGGTGGTCATCTTGATCTTCTAGGGCAATGCAAACTTGATTTTACCCACTAAATCCATCCAAGAAAGAGAAGAATTATTTCTCTGTAAGAGTAACTAATACTTGATCAATAAAGGGTAAGGGAAAGTGATCTTTCTTAGTAGCCTTATTTAAGGCTTGATAATCAACACAAATATGCCACTTACCATTTTTCTTTGGAACAAAATCCAAAGTGTTGAAAATAGATTGATACAAGTATGAGAATATTTTTCAATCATTATTTTGTCATTGATGTCAAACCTTCTACTTGCTAGTAAGATAACTGCCTAGTTGATTTGAGTACTATCATTTTTTGGATTGATGAGGAGGTTTTGATCAAATGAGATAACAAAAGCACCTAGAGGAAAGTTTGGGTTATGGTATGAAAAATGAGTACAAAGATTAGTTAAAATGGTGATGTTATAGTGCATTAACTATCTACTTAAGGTTGCAAAGGATGGATACACTAATTAAGTTTAGAAGGACAAGTAAGAAGAATTGAGTCTGCCAAGCTTGACTAAGTGGACAGTAGGTTCCAAGAAAAGTTAGTGCAGGCTAAGTAAAAAATTATTTGGAGTAAAGCAAATTGAAAGTTCAGTGTATGTCATGTGATACAGTGTGAGCCGATTAAAGTTTAATTGATGTCGAGCACTAGTAAACTTTAGTGTTTGCCAAGTTATCTAGTGGATGATGAGTGGAAGAAAAATTTGGAAGCTGAGTGATAGCATATTGATGATGAGTGCCAATATTCATGTTCAATCATAGATTTGACAAATCTGAGCCAACTATTTTGTTTTCTTGAATTTTGTGAAGCATGTGAAAGATAAATATGACGAGTTGGTGGCATAGAATTTATGGTAAACCATTTTGAGAAAAATTAAAAGAGGATTGAAGAAGACGTTTCTAAAAGGGACTCAAATAAAAAGATGAGTAGATTCATTAAATCCTACATAATCCTACCTAACCCCAAAAGGGATGGTAGAAGATGAATGGAAAAATATCTTAATTTTCTATTTATAGAGATGGCTAGTCAGAAGCAAGGTTGGTCAATGTTTGAGAACCTAAGTTAGACAAGAGGTTTAAGGTATTACTTCATTCAGTGACCAAACAAAAAAGACTACTATTGGAAAGCAAAGCAAGAAGGCTTAAAAGTATGAATTGAAGTGCATGAAAGCCAAGTACAATGGAGGACTAAAATAGAGATCTATAATATACAAGTGAGTTTTAATTTGTTATCAAATTAAGCCTTACTATTATTTTGTAATCATTGCACCAATCTAGGGTAAATGCTTTGGATTAAGGTTGACCTAAAAGTCATTTGTAAATCCTTTAACCAGGTGGCATTCCAATTGAATGATCTAAAGTCCTCTAACAAGGTTCACTCATAACAAGGTGATTGAAATCCTCTAACCAAGTCACATTTAATAGTGTGCATTATAACATTTAACAGTGTTGGTCTTTCATAGAACATCACTTCAGAAGAGTGAGAATGAGTAACATGTTACTATTGGTTTTTCCAAAATTGGATTTCCATGTAAAATCCTAGTGTCAAATGTGTTATTGAATCTATTATGTTTCATGTTTACATTTCTACCAAATGGTTTTGACCTAGAATAGTAATCTACAAGTTGAAGTGATTGTATGATCTAATGGATGCATGCATGAATATGTTTTATGAATATGGGTTTACTAAGTTGTGAAAAGTTTTATTTGTATATCTAGACCTTAGATAAATTATTCACCCCCCCTCCCTCTTAGTTATTCTAAAGAATTCAAACAATTGGTATCAAAGTCATCTGCTTAAGAGAACTAGTTTGAAGGTACTAGAAGCAAAAGATTAAGATGTCAAAAAGAGAGGTACCCAAGCTTAATAGGGACAACTTTCCTACACGGAAAATTCTAATGAAGCTACACCAAGAAGATCTTAGAGACCATGCACAATCTACCATCGCCACTAAGCATGTTGATCCTATTGGAGCCCTAACTGTTGAAGATCTAAAAAAGAAAAAAGAACACAATTAGGCAATGTTACAAATTGCCTCTACCCTAAGTTATGTCTAGTTCGATGACATAAAGGTTTGTGATACTCAAAGAAGATGTGGGATGCTCTTCACACCATCTATAAAGGAGATGTAAATGTTTTGAGAGAAAAATATAAAATTCTTAGACGTATGTTTGATGATATGAGGATGCAAGAACGTGAGAATGTTGCGCAATATTGCTCCACAATAAAAGATATTGTTAAATGTTATAAGATGATCTACTGGTAAGATAGATGATGATACTGTATTAAGAAAAATTTTGAGAAAATTGTTGCCCATCTATGCTATTAGAGTTTTTTTAATACAAGAATTGAGATGTATACTAGGTTCTAGTCTTACTCTTGAAGGTCTGGTGGGTAGGCTCACTACTTTTGAGCTATCTGATTTTGATAACTTCAAATATGACAATGTTGAATCTTCTTTCAAACCTAAGTTTTCATTGAAGGAGCCTGATTAGAAGAAGAAGAAAAAGGTAAAATATGTTTCCAGTGATAATGATACAAATGAGGAGGATGTAGAATAGCTTGAAGTACTACTAGAAAGGATATTTCATAGAGGTAAAGGCAAATTCAAAGGTAAGTTACCTATCATGTGTTTTAACTGCAATGAGGTTGATCATATTGCTGCTAGATATCTAGAGAAGAAGAAGAAATAGAAGTGGAGACAAATACAGAAGTAGAAAAGATGAGAACAACAAAGATTACAAAGACAATGACAAGATGTCTTGCTACATTGTAGAAGAGGAAACCAAAGATGGATCTAACGATCATGATGATGAAGTGGTGTATGTTGCAATGAAGGATGATTCTAATGAGGATGAGGCAACTACACTAGTGTCTTGTGTAAACAAGAATGATAGATGGATCATTGATAGTGGTTGTTCACATCACATGAATGGAGATAAAAGTAAGTTTATTACCTCATTTTTTTATGATGGAAATAGTGTAAAGTTTGGTAATGATGCACCCTATCTGATAAAAGGAAAAGGTTGTATCAAACTCACAAAAAAGAGTTTATGTGACAATATTTATCATGTCGAAGGACTTAACTATAATTTGTTGTGTGTCAAAACTGAATAGTTCATGTTGCAAGGTTGAGTTTGAGAACAAGATAGCTAAGATATATGATACTAACGGAAAACTAATTAGAAAAGGTGATCAAACTAAAGGTAATCTATTCTACCTTGATATCGATGATGCTACTTGTCTAGTTATAGAATTTGATGATGTTTGGCTATGGTACAAGAGTTTATGTCATGTTAATTTTGATAACAATTATTTTTTGAAATAGAAATCTTATACTTTCCAAATGTTTAAGTGTTACTTAGAAAGAGTTGAGAAGAAAATAGGTAAAAGCATGAAATTTTTGAGATCTGAAAGAGGAGGAGAATTTACATCAAATGAGTTTGAGATGTTTTGTAATGATAGAGGAATCAAAAGATAGACATATGCACCTAGGACCCCTCCACAAAATGGAATTGTTGAAAGGAGGAATACATATGTAATGGACTGTGCTAGGACACTCATGATGGAGAAGAAAGTTTCTTTGAAATACTCGATAGAGGTTGTAAGTACAGTTGTCTATACCTTGAACCATGTACAAGTCAAGAAAGATGTACATGAGGCTAAACCTATGAAGGAACTAGAGGAATACAAATCTTTTGTAAACTTTTATGAAGTTATGCCTACTGATGTACATTTTATAAATTAAGTTGCAAATCAATAGAAAGTTTCAATGACTATTGAGTCACATACAATGAATGTCAAGTTGCATTTAGGAACTGAGCTAAAGTCAGGTGCCAAGTTACAAGATGAAGTTGAGGGACATTCTAATTCTGAGATTAGTGTACATGAAAGAAATATAGAATTACTTGATACAGAAGTACATAGTGATTTAGAAGTTGATAGATCTAATGAAGAAAATAGAACAAAACCAAAATTGTCAAAGTATGTTAAAAGACATCACCCTGCTACACAAATTACTGGAGATAAAAATGCAAGACCAATGACAAGAAACAAGCTCAGGAGTGATACATGTTTTCTTAACATGCATTAACTTAAAATAGTGAAAGATGTCTTAGAAGATGAGGAGTGGAGTAAAGTCATGAAAGAATAGATTGAAAAAATTGAGAAGAACAAGACATGGACTCTAGTTAATAAGGATGAGTTAATTATCTATTAATCATAAGGATGAGTTAATTATATGTTGATCATAATAGAGTTTTGTAGCCTATACAAAAGATGAAAGTTGCTGATTGAGGGAGAGATTTCAATACAAGGAATTATTTTCTTTTTGGTATTTTTTTTATACTAGTTATCTATAAATGCCAAAGAGAGAGATAATTGAAAATAGATTGATACAAGTATGAGAATGTGTTTCAATCATTATTTTATCATTGATGTCAAACCTGCTACTTACTAGTTTGACAACTGCCTAATTGATTTGACTACTATCGTTTGTTTGATTGATGAAGAGGTTTTGATCAAATGAGATAACAAAAGCACCTAGAGGAAAGGTTGAGTTATGGTATGCAAAAGGAGTACAAAGATCAGTTAAGACAATGATGTTATAGTACATTGATTATCTACTTAAGGTTACAAAGGATGGATACACTAATTAAATCTAGAAGGTAAAGTAAGAAGAATTGAATCTGCCAAGCTTGACTGAGTGGATAGTAGGTGCTGAGAAAAGTTAGTGCAAGTTGAGCAGAAAATTAGTTGGAGCCAAGCAAAGTGAAAGTTTAGTGCATGTCGAGTGATACACTATGAGCCAAGTAAAGTTTAGTTGATGGAAAGCACTAGTAAACTTTAGTATTTGCCAAGTCATCTAGTGGATAACGAGTGGAAGAATAGTTTAGAAGCTAAGTGATAGCATATTGATGTCAACTGCCAGTATTCATGTTAAATCATAAATTTGATGAATTTCAGCTGACTATTTTATTTTCTTGAATTTTGTGAAGTGTGTGGAAGATAACTATGATGAGTTGGTGGCACAAAATTCATGGTAAACCATTTTGAGGTGAATTCAAAGAGGATTGAAGAAGAAGTTTTTAGAAGGGACTCAAATGAAAAGAAGGGTAGATTCATTGAATCCTACCTAACCCTAAAATGGATGATAGAGGATGAACGGAAAAATATCTTAATTTTCTATTTATAGAGATGGATGGTTAGAAGCAAGGTCAGTCAATGTTCAAGAACCTAAGTTAGATAAGAGATCTAAGGTATTGCTTCATTCAATGACCAAATAAAAGAGACTGCTATTGGAAAAAAAAAAAAAAAAGGCTTAAGAGTATGAATGCTTGAAGGGTGAACAAGCCATCAAAGAAAAAGTGTGTGAAAGCCAAGCAAAATGGAGGACTGAAATAGAGATTTGTAATCTACAAGTGAGTTGTAATTTGTTATTAGATCAAGCCTTACTATTACTTACTAATCATTCTACTAGTCTAGGTTAAATCCTTTGGATTAAGGTTGACCTAACAGTCATTTGTAAATCTTTTAACCAGTGACATTCCAAGTGAATGATCTAAAGTCCTCTAATAAGGCTCACTCATAATAGGGTGATTGAAATCCCCTAACTAGATCACATTTAATAATGTGTATTGTAACATTTAATAGGGTTGGCCTTTCACAGGGCATCACTTCAAAAGAGTGAGAATGAGTAGCATGTTACTGGTGGTTTTTCCCAAATTGGGTTTCCATGTAAAATCCTAGTGTCGAATATGTTATTGAATCTTTTATGTTTCCTGTTTACATTTCTACAAAGTTGTTTTGACCTAGAGCAGTAATCTACAAGTTTAAGTGATTGTATGATCTAATGGATGCATGCATGAATATGTTTTATGGATATGGGTTCACTAAGTTGTGAAAATTTTTATTTGTACATCTAGACCTTGAATAACTATTTCACCCCCACTATCAATTATTCTAAAGAATTCCAACACAAAGGAGATACCCACTTTCTACTTGAAAATAGATAAATAAAACCAACATTCAAGAGTTTTTGAAGTTCTTCCTTGACTATTTTTTGCAAAGTGAGATTGAGTCTTCTTTGTGGTTGTCAAACTAGACAACTTCCTTCTTCTATGTAAATGTGGTGGGTACAAGTGTTTGGATGAATACCTCATATATCGTGATATTCTCATGTAAATGCATCTTTATATTCTTTAAGCACATTTATGAGATCTTTAACCTGAGCAGATGTCAACTATGGATTAATATTGTGAGTATACCCTAGTAAGATATCAATAGGTTCTGACAATGTAAGAGCACTAAGAATGAGTTTTGGTGATTTTTTTGTTTTATCTAAAGATAATAATGGACTATATAGGCACTAATGTGACAAAAGCTAATGTAATGTAAGAAAGTGTTGGATAGATTGAGGATTTCCAACTAAAGAAAATTTTCAAAAAGGACAATCAACAATAGCATGAGAAGGGAAAACCATAGTTTCAAGGATATCATTAGACTCATACCTATTCTAAAGAAATTTCATCAAAATGTTGTCATTATTGGGTTCTTCAAGGTGTTTTTCCATTTCAATGGTAAGGACCATTGCAAAATCTTCCAGATCATTGTCAACCCATACAAAATCTTCTGTATCTAACAAGAGTCGAGCAGGGGGGATAAAGTGTTAATTTTTTTTTGTTCTCCATTGGAAATAACCATGTTACCTGATCGACAATTGATGTGGGTATTATTAGCTACTAACCAGGCTCTCCCAAGAATCACAAGATATCCCCTCAACTTAACCTTTGGCTACAAAATCATAAAATCAGTTGGATAATGCCAACTATCAATAGAAAGAACAACATCTTCTATAACCCTTCCGAGTTGATCTGATCAGTCATCCATGTGAAGCACTCTAGGAGTGGGTCTAAGTCCATCAAAGGATAATTTTATTTTTGTTTCATTGGTCATCACATTTATAGAAGTGCCTAGATCAACAAGTGTGTTAGGAATAACAATTGTACCAATACTTACCTAGATGACAAGGCTGCCAAGATCTACATATTTTGGAATGATAACATTTCCCAATATTAATTCTACTAATTGTCCAATAACTTGAACAATCTTTGGATCCTCCTCCTTTTTCTGTCGTTGGGTACATAACTCACGTACCATTTTAATGTATACAAGAATATCCTCAAGAGCCTGCAAAAGAGGAATTTTGATATTAACATTGCATAATTCATTTAAAATATCAAACTCTAAATGTGTTAATTCTTTAGCCTCTAGTTTATGAATGAATCAGTCGAGAAAGGGAGGCTATTTTTCTAACTCTTCTTTAGGTTCATCATGGAACTCAATGATAGTAGGTCCTTTAAGAACTTTCCCAAATCTGAGTTGTACACCATCTAACTCAACTGTATTTATGGGATAGGTAGGAAAATTGGCCATCTCATTATTATAAAGTGCTTGAGGAGGCTTATTATTAGGATTTGGATTTGGTTGAGTTGGCATGGATGTGGGTTTAGGTAGTTGTGGTGGATTTGAAGGTGAATTTGAGGAAGATGAAGGAATTGGGGGAAGAAATTGTTGAGGTTGTTGATAAGGACTTATCATTGGTGGTGGAGGGAAGATTTTTTGTGGAAGATAGGATTGTGTATAAGGTTGTGGAGGTGGATACGAAGATTGTGGCCTCCTTGCCTAATGCCATGGTTGTGTACTAGGTTGAAAAGTTTGGGGCCATTAAGGATAAGGTTGAAGTTTTTTTCCAACCTCCATACCATGGACCTTGGTTAGAAAAATATTGAGATGGATCAAAAAAATGTTCATTAGAGGACCTTCTATGTAGAAATTGGCATCATGGAGCCATATAGTAATATGGTTCTTTGGTATACTCCATAAGAACCATCCCTTCAGGAAGAGGTTGTATTGTTGAAGTCTTGCTAGCTTCCCCAAGGGATGCCACATGAGTCTAATTATAAGGGTAGTCTTCTAGTCCATGCTTCTTATGAAAAATTTGGAAATATACTACCAAGGCCTTTTCAACTTCTTCTTGTTTCCTGTGAGTGTACAAAGTGTCAATTTTCTTACCCATATGATTTAATAAATTAGTTTTAAGGTCTTCAAGTAGATCATCAATTTTTGTATTAGAAATACCTCATGCATTACCTATGGTGGAAAACATACTTGAATGTCCATGAATAGATATATGAGATCACGAATAGTTCCTGCATATAACACAAATATCATTGAAGTGCATTTTAGAAATATCACCTTTACCAATCAAATTTAAGGCATCCATGGTTTTATCATGAATCCCTCTTATAAAAAGAATTTTGATAGTGTCTGTAGTTAAATTAGGGTGCCTTGAGCACTATAAGCTAAAGGAAAAATGCTCTAAGAAATCTTCAACTGAGTCATGCAAAAGATTTCATCCCATACTTCCTTGGTCTTACAATACTCCTAATATTTTGCTAGAAAATCATATTTCATTTGGTCCCATGATCTAATGTCCCTAAGACTCATAAACCATCATAATATAACATCTTTCAATGTAGCTAGAATTAGCTTTAATTTTTGGGCATCACTTTGATAATCATAGCTATTATAAAGGACATCAAATTCAAATAGGAACATATTAGGATCCTTAGAGGTTGACCCTCTAAATATAGGAAGTGTTGAGTAAGGGGTATTTTCATAGGGGCATTATCCTCAGGAGGCCGAATAGGAATCTCAAAGGTCATATTGTGTTGAACAATTGCATTACCATTGTTTCTAGCATTGTTACCTCTTGCATTATTTCTAGTATTATCGGCCATGACTTCTTCCAAAACTTTAGTTTCCCACGGTGTATATTATGTCTTAAAAGGTTGTTATGGAGGATTTAGAGGCTTACTACACCTATCTTTGTATGAATCTTTGAATACTTGAAAATTTTTAGAAGGTATAGTAGGGGAGCTGGGTTGAGAAGATGGTTGGATACAGACTTCATTCTTTAGTGTGGTTTCAATGGTTAATGGGCTTTTCTCTTTTTGTTGTTTTTGAATTTTTCAACTACCTATTGATTCTTCTTAACAAACTTGCCTTGACTATCCCTAGGCCTATTAATGCACCTAAATGATTTACTACAGTACAAATTTGAGGTACCAAACTCAACAAGGTTAACACTTGATTAGACACTCCCACAAATGCACTGTTCCTATCTTGACTTACTATAATTTCATGCCTTTAATATCTCTCCCTGGCAATGATGCCAAAAAATATTGGGTAAATTTGAGGTCTAATTTCATGGACTATTTATGGATATAATTGAAGCAAAATACCCTAAGAGTGTCAATTTGGGGTTCATAAACTAGTAAGAGATATAATGGTTATTTTCTCAAGGGATGAATATAATAAATCAAGTGGTTTTGAATGCAAGTTACTGCATGTTAAGAAATTAAACTAAGAATATTTTAATCACCCAAATTAGAATCCACATGTTTAAGAATGCAACTAAAAATGAATCTGTATGAATATATCTTCATATTTAATCTAAAGCATACCTTCACACTTATTAAGTAATGACCATAATCACACATCTAATAGTAAAACATTAAATACCATGCTTTATAAATACTTATATTAAAGATCAGTTCAATTAAGATTTAATATGGACTTAGTTTCCTATAGGAAGTTTGGTTGTGGTAGGAAGTTTATTACAACAGTCTGGAGTCTAGGTAACAAAGTGTGATAGGAAGTATAATGGGAATAGTGGATGTTGATAGGGAGAATTGTAGGGGGAAATATAATGTAATGGATAATGGTTTAAGAGTGGATTGTCTATTTTTTATCAAAATAAGGCTATGAATAGGGGAATGATGACTGACTGAATGGACAAATAGAAATAGTCATGAACCAATAACTCAATAAATGATTAAGTCTTCAAATAACCATAATCTAATTGAACACATGGCATGAATTATACAGATTTCATTCATCTAACAATGTTTATTCATACACTATATTCAATCTACAACTAACCCACAGTGAACATAGATGAAATAATTAACAATGCATACATGCTCATGATACAACTAAAGCAATCTCAACATGTTTTCCAAGAGGGGGCCCTTCCTCCAGTTGACATGGCGAGAGATTACTTAACACCAACTGCTATAGGAATTCCACTTTGCTAATACAATGAACTCAAAAAAATAGTTTTAATAGAGCTTTTTCATATATCAACATATTTTCTTATGATTAAACACTTTCTTATATAATTTCAAAATATCTAACTAAATAATAACTAAGTTGTAATGGCTAATGGCCTTCATCCTAAACATAGATAAATCTAGATTTTAGTCTAGTCACTAGCCACAAATATTTAATTACAAAACAAACATGGCCAAAATAATGTAGGGCCTCAATTGATCTATTCAAACATTTTCAAAACTAATTGCCCAAAATAAGATAGCAAGACAACATGCTTCAAGCTACTTATCCATCTGGGTGGCCAACTCTATGTTCACTCGATCACCCATAATTCCTATAGTGGAATTAATCAAAATATGTCATTTTTCACATAATTGACAACTTTTAGGGATTATTCTTCCATCTTTAAAGAGGTACCAAATATTGTATGTCTCTATCAATAATTTGGCAAAAAGGGAGTTTTATGACAAAGAAGTGAGAGATATATGAGGAAAATGGCTAATGAAAACAAAGCACTTCTAGGACTTACCAAAAGAATGCTCCACCACTAGTGCTCTTTCTATCATCCATACTACCTACCCAATCCACATCAATATAGGTTGTAATGTTTTGAAGGCAAACTCAACCTAAAGAAATCTTGTCTCAAAGGGAATCTCTATTCAAAGGCAATCTCAATCTAAAAAGGAACTTGTTTTGAATGGATCTTGATTTGAAGGCAATTTTTTGATGTCACTACTTTGGAAATGATCTCTCTATAGTAGATACTAGAAATGTTGCTCATATGGTTCTACTATGGAGGTAGTATAGCTAAGTGGAGATGATATATGGACATTAATTGAGGAGGAAGGAAGAGTAGCAGGAATGTCATATGGTGGAAGGACAAACAATAGGAATTTTGTATGGTTATAGAGGCGTATGAAGGGATATGGAGCAATTCATACAATGGGACACAAATAGGGTCATATGGTATTGTTTGGGAGTTCATATAGATAGTACAGTGGACTGGGTGTGACTGTATAGTAATAGGTTGAAGGTAATGGGAAGGTTGTACGATAAGAAAGTAATGTCAATGAGTGGTGATAGTAATATCTATAGGGGTCATACGGTAGATAAGGAGGTTGGCTGCATGATAAGAAGAATGAAGCCAGAAGATGATTTGGTAGCTGACATATGGTTAATGTTGCATATCACTAAGGTACAGATAGAAGGCAATTTTAGTCTTTCAAACATAAACTTGTAATCATAAATTCATCAAATAAAATCCAAACAATAATGGAGATCAAACATAAATAATCCTTCAATTAACATATGCCAATATGATAGTGCTCCGACTCACCAGATCTAAGTGAAGTGTTATAGGTGATGGAATAGGGTGAGTGTTGAATCCCACCAAAACTGTACAAAACTAAATAGGGAAGGTCTTTCATTTCCTAAATGGTGAACAATAGAGAATCCCAATGAGAATTTGCAGTACAAAGAAAATAATCCAAATTGTATCCCTACCACTACCTATAAGTCGTGCTCAAATACCCGTCAGGGAAAACCTTTCTGAGGGTGTACAAAGATAGCTAATGGCAACACTAACCAACAAAAACTAAAATAAAAAATAGGTTCTAGATATATTAAATCAATCGGAATCATAACTTGGGCCCCATATTAATTAATTAAAGTAACTAATTAAAGGTCCTTTTATTATATTATTTAAATTTTGGAACCAGTTAATTAATTAATCAAATTAAATTATTTCATTTAAATCTGGGGACATGACATAGGCACATAGAGTGAAATCATTTGATCTATCATACCATATCCCATTATTAGATGTCCCTCTTTACTACTACATAATGATACTCCTTAGGATTAGCTTGAAATATAGCTACAATCCCAATTGCATTTTCTATATCTAGTCAGGTGTGAGTTAGATATTTCAAACCTCCAATAATAGATTTATTCTTCTTCTACTCAACTGCAAGTGTTTCATCCTTGCTGGATAACTTGTGACCACATATCATAGGTGTACCAATAGGGTTACAACTTTCCAATCCAAACCTTTCCAAAAAATCTTTCAAGTACTTAGCTTGTGAAATGAAAATGCCATCACTATTCTATACAATTTGCAATCCTAGGAAAAACTTTATTTCTCCTATTATGCTCATTTCAAACTCATTCTTCATCTCTTCAACAAACTTATCACTTTCTTCATCATTACCTCCAAATATTTTGACATCAACAAATATTACTATTATCATAAAACCATTCTCAATTTCTTTCAAATACAAGTTACTATTTGTCCTACCTTTAACAAATCCAAGTTTTGCCAAATGCTTATCCAACCTTGCATACCAAGTTCTAGGTGCTTGCTTCAAACCATATAGAGTTTTCTTTAGTCTACATGTCATATCCTTGTCTTTTGTCAAAGGGAACCCTTCAAACTGCTCAATGTAAACCTCTTCTTTGAGTTCTCCATTCAAGAAAGTTGATTTAACATCCATCTGATATACCTTGAACTTCTTTCTTGTTGCATAAGCCAAGAACATTCTTATTACTTCCATTCTAGCTACAAGGGCATATGTCTCCTCAATTTATATTCCTTCTTGCTATGAATATCCTTTGCATACAAGTCTAGCTTTTTTCCTCACAACTAATTCACCTTGTTCATGCATCTTATTTCTTAATACCCATTTACTTCCAATAACATTCTTGTCTTAGGTCTAGGAAATAATCCCCATGTATTATTCTTCATGATATAATCAAATTCTTCCTTTGTTTCTTGAATTCAATGATCATTCTTACATGCTTCATCTACACTCTTAGGTTCAACTTGAGAAATTAGACATAATTCCTCATTAACTCAGTTTCTTGTTATCATGCCATTGTCTTTACTTCCAATTATCTACACTAATGGATGATTCTATGTCATGTTCCTATTAGAGGTAGGAGTTGTCATCTCAACTCTTACTTCATTTCTTGGTTCATAACTATGTTCTCCTCTTTGCTCAACATCATTCTACAAATCATTGTTAGTCTCAAAGAATATCTCAACATTCTTGTTAGCAATTCTAGAATTATCTTCCTCTTCATCAAAATTGTAATTTTCCATCTTTTCCTTAGTTCCAAACTTTTTATCAACCTTTTCATTTGTGCATTCAACTATTACCTTGGTTTTATGATTAAAACATCTATATACCTTATTTTTCAATAAATAGCCAAGAAACATACCTTCATCACTTCTTGGATCAAACTTACTGATGTCAGCATCTCTCTTAATGTAACACTTGCTTCCAAATATTCTGAAATATTTAACTATGTTGGAAATCTAATTGAAAATATCATTGTTGAAGGTCAAAGAGGGAGATTTGTTGATAAAGAATGTTTTCAATCATTTTTTTTCGTTGATGTCAAACTTTCTATTTGTAGGAATGATAATTGCTTATAAGATCCAAGTATTATCACTTAGTTGATTGATGAAGAGGATTTGATCAACAAGATGTAACAAGAGTACCTAAGGGAAAGGTTGAGTTACAATTTTGTAATGAAGTGCAAGGATCAGATAAGACGATGGTTAAATGATGTATTGATAACATACTAAAAGATACAGAGGTTGGCCACACTTAGAAACATTAGAAGTATAAGTTGTAACAAGGTTAACTACAAAGCTTAAACTAAGTTCATCAGTGGGTGCCAAGCAAGCTAGTTGAAGCTGAGAAAATTTTTAGTTGAAGCCGAGAAAATGCAAAATCTAGTGTGTGTTGAGTGAACTTCGTGTGCCAAGTGAAGTTCAAGTGTCGAGCAAAGTAATAGGTGTTGAGCATCAGAAAATCTTAATAGGTGTCGAGTGAACTTTAGGTGCTTAGCATCAGTAAAATGCAGTTGATGCTGAGAAAAGTAACAAGTGTCAAGCATTAGAAAATATTAGTAGGTGCCAAGTGAACTTCAAGTGCCAAGCATCAATAAAATATAGTTGATGCTGAGTAACACAGTATGTGCTGAGCATCAGAATTTCAATAGTGTTGAGCTACTGCATTATTGGAAATGTTAAAGATTCATTGAATCTGAGCCAACAAAGTTGTTACCTTAAATTTTGTGAACCAGTTGGAGGATAAGGATGATGAGCTGGTGGCACAAAATTTTATGTAAACCATTTTTTATCAAAAACAAGAGGATTCTTCATGATATGAATAAACATAATATGGGTTAGATTCAATGAATCCTACCTAATCCATATGAATTAAGATTAAAGGAGGGAAGAATAGAGCAGGAAAGGAACTCCAAGACTTCTATTTAAGGAGTCACGGACCAAGAACTAAGAGCTACCAGTGTGCCAAATTGAGAAGTGGTTAGAAGAGTGTCAAGGAGAAGGGCATCTAGGAGAAGGAAGAATAGAGAACAAAGACTTTGCTTCGACAAGTGGTTAAGAAGAGAGGATTGTACTGGTACAGTGAGCATGAAGACTCATGGAGACAAAGCTTGAAAGGAGGGAAAGTTGTCAGAGTTGTAGAGACTGAAAGCCAAGCAATGATATGAGTTGAGAAGTGATCTAAGATCTGCAAGTTGAGTTGTAAGCTATAATCAAGTCAAAACCCCTTATTGTTACTCTCTAGAAATTGTATCAGTTATGGTAGAAGAAAATCCTATGGACTTAGGTTGGTTTAATAGCCATTTGTAAATCCTTTAATCAGGTGACATTCCAAGTGAATGTTCTAAAGTCCTCTAACTAGGCCCACTTCTAATTGGGTGGTTATATCCTTTAACTACATCACATTTAACAGTGTTTTTTAAGCCTTTAACAAGGCAGGTCTTTCACAGGGCATCACTTCAGAAGAGTGAGAATTGAGTAGTATGTTACTGGTGGTTTTTCCCAAATTGGGTTTCCACATAAATTATTGTGTTATGTGTTGATTTTCTTATATGTTATGCTTGCATGTTGATTTACAGTAACTTGCTAAACTAGAAAGTTAAAGCTTAGATGAATGAATAGTTTGATGGGCACACTTTACTTGATGAAAATTTTGAATTGGACATGTTGGACCTTGAATAATTGATTCACCCCCCTCTCATCTATTCTAAAGCATTTCTAAAAAACTGATGGTAAATGACTAAACCATAATTCATAGGGTGTCTTGTTCATACTATTTTTGATATGTACTGTTGTATTGACTGCTTCTCTCCAAAATATCTTAGAAACATCATTCTCAAAAAACATTACTCTTGCTACCTCTACTAATATATTTCTTTTTTTAGTAATCCCATTCTACTCAGGTGTTTTAGGTGAAGATAGTTGTCTTTTAATTCCATTCTCTTCACAAAACATGTTAAACTCTCTAGAGGTGAACTCTCCTCCTCTATCTAATCTCAAGCATTTTATATTAACACCAAATTGATTCTCAACTCTATTCTTAAATATCTTAAACTTCTTAGAAGATTCAAACTTCTCTTTAAGAAATGCTACCCACATCATTCTAGTGAAATTATCAACAAAAATCATGAAATACATTTCACCATAGAATCCTCTTGTTCTTGAGGGACCACTTAGATCTGTGTGAACAATCTCTAACTTCTCTGTGGTTGTGAATTTCTTGCTAGGAAATGATACTTTCTTCTGCTTAGCCAAAATACACTCTTTGCAAACAACATTAGTAGGCTTTGTTATCTTAGACAAGTCTCTAACTGCAAATGTGCTACTAACTTTCACAATATCATCAAAGTTTATATAATAGAATCTTCTATGCCATAACCAAGTTATTTTTTCCACTTTAGGTACCAAACATCTCATTTCATTAGGATTCAACTAAAATACATTTCCTCTAGATCTTGTACGTATTCCAAACAACTTATCATCTCTGTCTTTGATAATGGATGTCTTCTTAGTGAATTGCAATTGATATTCCTTGTCCACCAACTATCCAACACTTAATGAGTTATGCTTCAATCCATCAACAAAATAAAAAATTTCAATGTTAGTTTTACCATCAAGAGTAATGGATCCAATCCCTATTATATGATAGGCTACATTATTACCAACTCTAACAATATCTCCATCATGATTCCTAAACTTAACAAACTTATTAAAATCACTACTCATGTGATGTGAACATCCACTATCAATTATCTAATTAGATTTTCTTCTCAACTTGGGAAACTACAGCTCTTTCTTCTCTAATTTCTCTACCAAGATCATCTTCCTTGATAGCCACAAATCCCAATTCATCATCACCTTTGCTTTGACCTTTTTCACTAGATTCCTCGTCTTCATTTTCATACAAATGATTTCTAGATTTTCTAGGTTTGAACTTTTCCTTATACTTTTTCTCTCTTTTAAGACATTTAGATGTATAATGACCAAATTCATTACAAGTCCAACATTTAAAGATATTCTTACCATCTTTTTCTCTTCTCACAAGAAGGGCTATACCTTCCTCAATCTTCTTATCTTCATCAAATTTGATGCTACTAGCAAAATCTCCATTATGTGCTCACACTCCTTGACAGACTTCATCAAACATTAAGAGCAATGAAATTTGTCTCCACTCTTGTTAGATCTCTAGATTGTCTCAGATCTACTTCTTTTGATTCCAATATTCCAAGCAACATTTCCTTGGTAAAATCCTTAGTGCAGGGTACTAGTAATTGAATCACATGAGCCACTTGCTTGAATGGTGGTGTCAAAGTTTTCAAGACCTTCCATACAACCTCATCTTCTTCCTTGGCTCCACCACGAGTCTTGATTCCTGCAAAAATCTTTGATATCCTACCAATATAGTTTCTTATAGATTCATCTTTCATCATTTTAGCATCTTGAAATGCACGTATCCAATTTTGCAATCTTATTCAATTTTCATGTGTATCACCTTCAAAATTAGCTTCTAATGCTTTCTAAATTTTATGAGATTTTTGAAGTGACTTACCTGACTATACTCATTCTTATGAAAAGCTGATAATAATACTTCTCTAGCTCTCATATGACACATGAATATAAGATCTCTTTCCACTTCACTGCATTCTTCAAGCTTTTCTTCTTCAACAATTTTCTTCTTACCTTTCATCAAAATCTAGTATCCTAGACCCATACATAGAAAATGAGTCTTCATCTTCTCCTTCCAACTATCATAGTTGGCCCCATCAAATCTAGGACTATCCTTTCTAAAAAGATTTTCCATGGATCTCCCAAAGTTGTTAAGCTTATCCTTCAATGACCTGCTACTCTAATACTAATTGTTAGAATATATAGTCCAATAATATAACTAAGTGGGGGGGGTGAATCAGTTATTCAACTATTACCATAATTATCAACCTTAATAAATCTTAGCTATATGAGCAATATAATCATAAACCATAACAAGATACTCACGCATAATAAAATCAAATATGTTAACTAGGAAAACCCTTGATCAAAGGGAAAACTCTGGTGGGGATGGTACCTACAAGATGATGTACTAATATAAATATTCCTTGTTAGAGGATGGACCCTATTAGGAGTCTATGAATACATTTAGTACATATCAGTCCTTGTTAGGAAACTTTGAATCCATGTTAGGAGATTCCAACCCCATTAGGAGTTATGGAAGATAGATGGACCCATTGTCCAAACAACTTCAGGGCAGGACCAATGAACCCACTATCCAAATGATCTCTGTATTATTCCTTACAGAATAATAGAATTGAAATGTACTTCCTTCCTCTTACTTTGTCTTGTCAACCGGACTTTTGCTCCTTCAGATCTTGTAACTAGATCACTAATCTTGCATCCAATAATCCCTTGGATTGCTTGCAAGCATTTACCAACCACTCTCCTCCTTTTCTCCCTTTGTACTTCACCAATGATCACACACCCTATTACAAACAAGGAAAACATCTTTCCTTTATACCATATCTTCAAAATAATTCCTTGAGTCATCCTTGAGGTGAAATCCCAATTAATTATAATAAGATAATTAACTAATTCACAATTACAATAGAATTGGCAGCTCATGGTCTATAAAAAACATTACACATGTGATACTAAGGCTTGCACATTCACTGATGTCACCATTAGAATATCCACTATCACTAGTTGATCGTGCATCTCTTCATTACATTTCAAATGAAAGATATCATACAAACATCAAAAACCACTTAACAGTTACTATGTCTCTTCACTGCTCTCTATCAATCAAATTTATCTTTCGTACATTGTTGACATACTTATGTACAATGAACCATGTAATCATGACACAATGTAGAACATGACCATGACTGTGCATCACCATACAATTAAAACATTGTTCATACCACAAATATCTATGTCTACTACTCTATCAATCTTGATATGCTTACTGCTATGTTGACATTAATGACAAACACAATCATTAATGCAACATGTCAATACTCTCAATGCTTAGGATACTCCCCCAAAGTACTATCATCAACATTCATACTAACAAATATCACACAATACTTCATCATGATAATTTCCAATTTTAAATTTGACAAGGCATTGTTCACTTACAAGTAGGTTATGCTCCTTCTAGATCCAAGCAACATGGTAGGGCTTAGGATGTCTCAATATCTGTAACTGCAATTTGTTAACTAGCTCTTCAAATGCCAAATGATCTAAATTTCTACTATCAATGATTACTTTGCAACATTTTCCAGTGATCTTACATATAGTTTTGAACAAACTTCTTCTCAAAATAGGTTCCTCATTAGGTTCATTCCAAAAGATCCTTCTTAACATCAAGTTCTCACCATTTTTAAGTTCATTAGGTGTTTCAACAACTTCTTCACAAACTAAAGTATTTATGCTATTACCTCCAATCATATTTCCATCCTTTATCTTGCATTGTATCATCATATTTGCTACTTTCTCCATAAGTTCTACCTCTACTTCTTTGAAATCTACCACCTCTTCCTCTTTGCCTTTGATCGTGCCTCTTTAACAATCTTTCTTCATCTTTCAAATAAAATTAGTGTGCCTCTTCCATACTATCCATCTTAGCATAGCTGATCTCATCTTGAATTGATGCTCTTAGGACATTCAGGTATCTAGCCACTTTCTCAACTTCATCATCAACATTACTAGATCTAATATCTAATTTGTAGAATTCTTCAATATATTCCTTCACAGTCATGTTTTTTTGTCTCAAATTTTTCAACTTTCTCAATAAACTAACCTAGTAGTTTGTTGGGAGAAATTTCTTCTTCATCTTTCCAAGAATCTTCATCCATGTTTTGATCTTTTCTTTTCTTTTCTTTTCTTTGTCAGTTTGCAAACGATCCCACTAAAGAGATGCATGAATTTTCAACTTTGCGAATATAATCTTAACCTTCTTATTATCAAGAGTACCTTCATACTCAACATATTTTTTCGTCTCAGAGATCCAATCCAGTAATGCATCAGTCTCAAGTACTCCATCACAATGAGAAACTTCTATAGCAAGTATGGAATTAGCTTTAGACAAAACTCTCAAAATTCTTTCCTCCTCTTGTTCAACTTTAGGTATAGGTTCAAGATTAGGTGCATCCTCTTCTTCATCACTAACATCTTTGAGATGTACACCTCTTCTTTGGGCTATCTCTACAGCGTCAAGTTTGGTTGCAATCTATCTCAACATGTCCATTATAGCATTATGAGCATTTCCTCTACCACGAACCATCTTGACAATAGTTCCTAAAAGACTATAACCTTCTACAAGTTATTGATCAGATTTCATATCTACCACCCTTCAACCAATCCAATCCATAAGAAAGAACTCCTCTCTAATACCACTTGATGCAGGGATGGGCAAATTTAAGAGAAATTGGTCCAACTTAAATCTACTAACATTCCTTGCTTAGAGTTACACACAAAATAAACATACAACTTAAATGAACAAAGAGAACAAGAGAGTATATTCCATGCAATCATGTTGATGCAATTATTCAAATCCACATATAAATAAAATAAAACATGCTCAGTTGTGATGTCTTTTGGGTTGCAACCATATACAAAGAATTATGAAATCAAGTCCAAGCTCGCATCCTACCTTCTTCTCTAGGATATTCAAATGATCTCCAATTATGTTTTCTACATCAATCTAAGCTCCTTATATAGCCAGTTAAGCCACAAGTCAGCTAGTCAAGCATTTAATTACATTATAGATCCACCTTGGAAGAGTAAACTAAAACTATAGAAATTATAAACAAAACTTGATACCAAGTTACATTTAGGTCCACACATGTCCCTAACTTAACAATATCCCATTTCATCATACAAAACTATGCAAAATTAAAAACTCCACATTTCATGCAAAACTGGTTGAAAATTGATACCTAAGAAAAATGGCGATATCTCCCAACTCTAAATGAATTAGGGCTTGCACTTTTAAATGAATGTATTAATTTAGGTCCTCTTCAATCCCCTAAGTGCACAAAGGATGATTCATTAAGTACCAATGGCTACATGATGTGCAAATAGCACGTGGAAAACATAAAATATAGCTCCAGTAGCAAGGAAAAATGGCTCTAACTTCAACATGATCCATCCAATCCCTAGGTGTTCATAGGAGAAGGTTCAAAAACATGTCTCAAACACATCCCCAACCTAAAAAACTTTATGGTTCCTGAAAAAAAAAATTATTTTTATTTTTTTAATATAATATTACTTAAAGCAATAAGATGTTCTTGCATCAAATACCCACCATCTTCCACCATTTGAATAGGTACTCCAGCAATATTGAATAAAACAAAATATATGTGAGTTTGATTTTAAAATAGTAGCTGGATAGGTCACTAGTTGTGACTTCCATGAAGTTGGGGGGGGACAACCCCCAATCAACATGGGGCTAATGTGTTGAAATAGAATGAATTCCCTACTATGACTTGAGTATGACCTTTTACCCCTTGCATCAGAATAGGCTTTAAATGCTAACATACAAAAATATCTGGGAAGCTCCTAGGGCTATGACTCTATCAAATCCAATACCATAAAATAGAGCCCTACTATTTTATGGTGAGGCAAGAAAGATTCCACTCCATAATGCCAAGTTATATAGATATATATATAGGGAAATTACTCTGTAGTAATGAAAGAAATCCATAAATCAAGTATTCAATTTCAAGCGCACTAGTGCCAACATTGACATCACCAACATCGACATTCATATCATCCATCTAGGGTGATTTCAAATTTTTGAATGGATCAATCACAAAAAAATTCCTTATTATATAAGGACATGGTTGGAATCAATTGATTTTAAAGTAATACTCATTGATCTTGTTGCCTTAGATGGATTTAATCTTGACGGATGGAGAATTGTATAATTTTGATGTTTCACCTAGTTCTAATTCTTTTCAAAGGTAAAATGAGTGCCCCATGTTGCCCAACTAAAGAATTCTTCAATTGATCTATTGAAGGAGGAGATATTATTTTAGACAAAGATAAATTTCCCACATTGTGTTGAGTCAAGAAAAGATCTTTCTTGGCATAATAAAATTGCTAAAATCTCTTTACAAATAGATATTGTTAATGGGCAAATAATAGGGCTTATGTTGTTAGATGGATCTCAAAGTAGGAAATTCTTGATGTGGTTTATCTAGAAAAGGAGATGTGAAAATTCCCTTACCCCTACAATAATTATTTTAAGTGGGGCACCTTTACACTTACTTATATAGAGGGGGGAAGGGGGTAAGGTCTGAAAATGGATTCTTCCACATCTTTAATATAGCTACATGTAATAGATTCCATGCAATCATGCTAGTAAAAAAGAGAACAAGAGATTAGATTCCTCATATATTGTCTTTCAATAGTTTTCTGGCCCCACCCCTCTCAATCAAAAGGAACCTACTATATGTTGTGGTGGGGGATGGGGGGGTGCTGCTATACTATAGTGGGGCATGTTATGTCTAGAATCTAGGGCTTGAAATAAATTTCTCAACTTGGGAGGCCCCTACCCTGACCTCTCCCCCCTTCCCCTTACCCCTATGATGTGTAAGGTTCGGTAAGGTAAGGTAAGCACTCCCAATTGCAACCGAAAATTATATATGTAACATGCCCAATGAATAATATAGAAGGAAGGGTCTACCCAATAATATGCCCATTATCTATAATAATAAAGGGCTAGGAGGGCCCTACATGTGCATTTACATGCATACCCCTTCATACATACCCTTACTATTTTAAGGGGAAGGAAAAGGGTCAGGGAAATGGGTCGCCTAGCCTTGGAAAATAGTAAGGGCCAAGGAAGATCCTTTGCGAGTTGACTACAAATTATTGAATAATATAATAAAGGGTGGTTAATCTAGATTGTCAAGTTGGATGGGAACTATAGTTTCATCCATCTTTTGGCAGGAGTACATAGTTACATTCCCTTATAAATAGTAGGTGTAGGGGGTCAAGTCAGTATTCATCTTTTGAATCAACAAAAAGGACTAGCTCTATATATGGATATGAAACTAGTATAGGGGTTTTTGTGACTACTAATCATGTTTTCTATGCCACTGTTGCTTCTAGAACTACTTCAATGCGTAGTTATTATGCTACTGATACTAATGGTGCTTCTTACTCAATGGATTGAACTAATCTTGTAGGCTTGGTTCTTGTAAGTTGTGATCCCATGGGGTCTACTCCTAAAGGTTTTTAGTCCTTTTGTTGGTCCCCCATATAGATAAAGGTATGGATCTACTATCATTGTTGGGTGTTTGACCCCATAGGACAACCCCCTACCCTACTTCAATTATTATTGATAGTTTGTGTCCCTCTCCCCTACCCCATCCAATTATTTTTATAGGTTATAGACTACAGGTAGATATAAATACATATACATATATATATATATTATATATGTATACATACATATGTATGTATATATACATACTGTTGACCTTATGGTCAAATCATTTGTAAATTAGTGAATAAACACTTAGTCAATTGGTTACATTGCTACCAAGCTCCATATGTAGAAAGAAGAGTCTCCCAAGCTTCACAATATCTACTGAGCATCTGAGATAGAATGTAGCGTAAGTTGTGCTTAATAGCTGCTACTAAGCATCACAGGCAAAGTGCAATGTAAGTCAAGCTTCATAAAGTCTACCAAGTTCATCAATGCAAACCATATAGGATGTAATGTAATTCGAGCTCTATATTGTTACCTGAACTTATCAGTGTCTACCGAGCTAGTAGTGTTAATAAAGTAAATGAAGGAAATGTTGACCAAGCCATGCAGTGTCAACTGAGTATTTCAATATCTACTAAGTTCCTTAGTATTCAGCAAGTCATCAAGTGCTAACCGAGTTACTGCTACTCCCAAGTGATCAATATGAAATAGTACCAACATCAACTGAGTGCTAGAGCTTATCAAGTGTTTACAAGTGTTTTAGAGTGTCAAAACATCACTCGAGTAATAGTAGTGAGCTGACTTAGTGAACATTACGTGAATTTGGTATTGTAACTGACTCTAGAAGGTAATTAATTAGATTGGTATATATGTAATACATCTTATCATATCCATATCATCAAATTGTAACAAGAAAGAAGAAGTATGAGTGTGAATTAAGAAGGCTACAAGAAGTATAAGGAAAAGCAAAGTCTTATCTATCACAGTAAGGCGATCATTTTATTTCAAAGGAATCTCATTCAGTAAACCAAGTTATAGATCATAGATTAGCCACTAATTCATCCTAAGAGGTGCATCATTCAAATCCTCTAATAAGGTGGACTTAAAAATCTTTTCCAAAATCTCCTAACAAAGTGCATACTTCATTGTATACTATAAATCCTTTCACAATGTGGACCTAATAGTCCTTATTGCTCCTAACAAGGCAGATCACTAGAAGTGATCAATTGTAAGCTTTAAGAGTCTAATTTTATACTGTAGTAATAAATCTTGTGGGTATCATCCCCACCCTTGTTTTACTTTCTATTTGCAAGGTTTCTAGGTTACCAAATATTGTGTCAAGTGTTATGAATGTTTTATTTCTTTTATTCCTTCATGCATGCAATTAGATCATATTATATTGTGAAGGTTTAATTAGTGAATTAAAGTATAAGTTTTATTTGTTCCTAATTCACCCCCACACCCCCCCCCTCTTAGTCACCTAATCTATATTACATTTCCAATAATTGGTATTAGAGAATTTGGTTCTCACATTAGAAGTTTGGCAGCTTGATAAAAGATCAGAAGCAATGGAAGCATATAGATTGGAGAAAGCTATTGAATATGAAAAGTTGGATTTACAATCAGCCATGGAAAAATTCAATAAAATGAAGGAGAAGCTCTCTCAATCCCTAAAAAGAAGAAAATACCTTACAACATAGATGAATGACAATCTCTACATTGAAGAAAGAACTGGAGACATTGTCAAGATAGAAGTTCAGATGAAGCTAATGCAGCAATCAAAGATCTACCTGAAAAGAATCTTAATCTTCATGAAGAAGTTAGAAAACTAAAAAGAGAATAATAAATTCAATTATTCATAATATGTTAAGACATAGAACAAAAGTACAAAGCCAAATAAGAGAAAATATTGCTAACTAAAAAGATAGAAGAAAAGGATAATGAAATTCATCAACTATCTCTTTAGCAAGTGTATCTGATCAAATCAATGATGCAAATCAAGAGTTGATCAACCTAAGGACAGAGAATGAAATATTCTTATCATAGAGAAGCAAACTAATGAGAGGATAATGAAATATCAATAAATCATGAATCAGTTGGATAAGCAAACTCAATTTGTACACAAAGGTAAAGAAGGAGTAGGATACATAGAAGAAGGTGAATCATCTAAGCAAGGAGCTCAAAAGAACAAAAAGCCTACCTGTAATCATTGTGGAAAGATAGGGCATACATCAAACAAGTGTTAGAGAAATGGTCAAAGTTTATTCGAAAGTGTTATAGTTGCAACAAACTAGGACATAGATCAAGTGAATGCACAGAGAAATCTAATTTTGAAAGAAAGTGTTTCAATTGCAACAAACAAGGGCACAAATCTTCAAAGTGCAAGACCAAGAAATGGAACCCAATAGAACAAACTATCAAAGCTATATTTGGTTGGGATTACAACACATGGTGCAAAGGTCACTATTGTGGTGAGTTTGGGCATATTGAAGAAAATTTTATAAAACATCACATGAGGAAGAGAGACACTACAAAGAGATGTTTTGTATGTATAGAACTTGGACATCTTTCCAAGAACTATATGACCTGAGGAAGAGTTGAATATGAAAAGAAAGAAAAGGCTGATAATATCAGAAGTCAAATGAGGTAGCAATGGGTAAAGAAATCTCTAGAGAATGCAAGTCAGATTCTTGAAATTATTGACACCCAAGTCAATGATTTGGGTGACTCAACCATCTCAAACTAGTTACCTATGGAGATTACTAGAACTATGATTCAGAAGGAGATATCTAACATCAGTTCTAGATAGCAAGAAGAAGATCTATATCATCATTTTAGATGCACAAGAATCATTGGGTTAAGATGGTAGTAGAAGTGATGTCTTAGACCTTACCAAGCAATGTTAGGTCAAAAGACCTTACCGAGCATGGTTAGGTTACAAGACCTAACTAAGCTTGGATGAAAATGGCAAGATCTAATTTCTTGCCAAGTTGATGACTCTGTTGAGTTAAAGACCCTTTCGAGTTGAATATTTTGCTGAGTTAAAGATATCTTCCAAGTATTGAAGACTTAGTCAAGTTGGATAGCCTATAACCAAGCTAACTATTGTATGACACATTAATGGAAACTTGAAGACAAAAAAAAAAATTAAAAGGAGAAATCAATGGATTTGTTTCATTGTGAATTTTTAGAGCAAAGGGTGAAGAGTATTCTAGAGCCCCCAAGTGATTTAGAGAAAATTCATCAAAGTTTATTCCTACATTTGAAGTATTACTAAGTAGTATGGTATCTTCCAGTAGCAAATCAAAGAAAGGTTTAGAGATGTTGGTCAAAGGTGTCGATTGTAGAGCCCCAGCATTTAAACCGAGTCCAATGATTGTAGAGGCTTGACCCAGTTGGAGCTTAATCACAAATTCCTCTTAAGATACTTCTAATTGAAGATATTTGGTCGTATTATCACTGTTTTATCCAAGAATTAGGAACCCTATAAATGAACCAGGCATATAATGAGTTGTGTGTGGATGGAAGCTTGAAACCTAAACACAAGCATTTGGAAATGAAGGATTTGACGCATATCCTACATATGCCAAGATATTTTCAAAGGAATTGGATTAGGGTTATTCTAAGTTGAGTTCACAACATGAACTTATGGTTGGATCAACTTATTTAGATCACAAAGAAGATGATTCATAGAATCATAGGGTTTCCTATTCTCAACAAGGAAAAAACCACCAAAACCCTAGGTCAAGTTGAACTTGCAAAGAAGACTTTTTCTAAGTAGGATGGAAGAGGCATGAAATTGAATGGTGTGACTGACATGAAGATTAAATTGAGCATCCATGTTATTTTCCACAAGATCTACAACTTGAGTTGAATGAACAGTGCCCCTTGTGAAATGGTTGAACTAGCATACAAAGTTGTGAAGACCAAATTGTCTTTCAACCTTATCGAGTTGCATCTCATTCAACTACGTAAAAACATGGAGAGCATTCGATCATCAAAGAATAATTTATGTAAGTTTGGATCTCTTTTGACTTGCTTATTCTTTTATGTACAAATTTTTTTCCCTTCCAAAGGCACTGTGGCATGGAAGAATAATACACCACTTGTATATCAAATTAATGATTTTATATCTAAGATGAGTGATAATTTTGAAGGAATTATGGGTGCATACTTTGAAACTTTTAAAGAGAAAATGCAAAGTAGATTCAAAAACCCTAAGAAGCTAGTGGAAGACTATGACCAAGATATTTATTTTCTGGTGGACTGTGACAAAGTGCATATCTGAGCAATAAGGCCAAGAGTGGCATGGGTTAAGCCTCTTGGATATGAAGTTAAGATTGATGATATAAAGGATATAATTAAGGCTCTTGTGAATGAGCTAGTGGATCCCAAGGCACCATATTTTGGTACCTATGAGGAAGCCAAGGCTAGGATTTCATTGGAAATTAACCTTCCTTAGGCCATGAAGAGAGGAAGAAAATAGGTGGGAAAGATTTTGGAGGAAACCAATAAGTCTAGCTCTCCTCTTTTGATAACAAAAGGAAAAGGAGATGACATTGAGGAAGAGGAAGAATCTAAGGAACATGTAGAGGAAGAAGAATCTAAAGAAGAGGACCCACCCAAGAAGAAAGGGAAGGTTATCATAACTAGACCTACAAAGTTCTCCCCTATTTTATTCACCAAGAGACCTACAAAGTCCAAGAAGAAGTTAAAATTGGGTGAAGATGAAGAAGAGGAGGTAATCTTCAAGAGGTCTTCCCCTACCTTCCAAGAAAGACTAAAAAGGCTACAAAATGGAGGAGGCATGGCAGATTTCAAATCCATAAAGTATGAAACAAGGACAAAGGAGGAGAAGAAGAAAATTGAAGAAGCCCTAGTGGCTAAGATGGCAAAGTGGAAGTACTCCCCAAAGGAACTGACCAAGCAAGTTCCTGATGTCATTCTAAAGGAAGTTGCACCTAGGTGGGAGAATGCAGTAAAAGTTGTTTCAGACATCAGAGAACAAACCATGAGAAATTTTATGCCAATTTTGACACATAAAGAGGTGAAGGAAGCATTGACAAAGAATGAACAAAAATTTACACCAAAGTTCAATGCATTCCTAGTTTTGTCCAATGATAGAATCAGTTGTGCAATCCACCACAACCAAGTGGAAGAACATCTTTGGACTACATGAGGCCAAGCCTATAGAGGAAGTTGTAAAGATTGAAGATGATAAGGATGATGAGGAGAAAGAGGATGTTGAGAAAGAAGACGATGAGGAGATAGAAAATATAGGAGATGATGAAGAGGATAATGAAGAAGAGGTTAATGATGAAAATGATGTAGAGCATCATACTGCTAGTGGAGACCTCCCTAGCATTTAGAGTATTCAAGACTCAGACCTAGAAAAGGTAGTAGTAGAGGTAATGGCCTCCCTCCCACTCTCTTTGAGCAAAGCCTTTGTACCACCTAGCTCAGAGAAGGTCACTACCAAGTTATTTGAGGTAAACACTAATTCACCAAGCACCCAACTAATTATTGGAGCAATGCTACTAAGTGAAATAATGAGTGAAGTTTCCATCACTTCATCTACTAGGAAACAAGTTCTAGTTATTACAGTAATGGATCAAACTGAGTCATAGCCAACATCAATATTTTTCTAGTTATAACTACAATTGATATTGTTTCTACTATTGTTACTTCTACTATTGTTTCTACCACTGCAAGTACAATGAAAATTGATGTTAAGCCTCAACTAAGCACTAATTTTTTGAGCAAAGGAAAGGAAATTGTTCCTTCTGCTATTTTGAAAGAAAAGGGTAAAGAGATACAAGCCTCTACCAAAGAAATATATCTAGAGGAGGATATTGTAATACCAGATTGGGACCTTTCCAATGTAACTCCTAATCAAATGGATACCCTTGGTGAGTTGTGGAAGAAGAGGGCAAAATAGAAAAAGCTCAGAGAAGAGAAGAAAAAGAAAAATCAAGTTCTTGAAGATATTAAGATTATATTTATTGATGCACTAAACATTGAGGTTGATGAAAAACAACTAATTCTAGATCAACTTGTTGACATTGTTCACAAGTATAATGAGGAAGTGACTGGACAAGACAAACTTTTGTAGAGAGTAGAAAGGAAATTTTAAAATAAATTTTTGGAGAAAGTAGCTCAGAAAATTGTTATTGACCATGTGGATTTGTCCTCTATTCTTTCAAATTTTGAAAATTTTGTAAATAATGTTGTTACTTTATTTCTGAAGTTGAGTGACACATCAAATTTTACCAAGGAGATAAAGGAAAAATTGTCTAAAATTAATACTGACATGAAGGCAAGTGCACATCAATTGTCACTTGATCCTAGCACTAATTCTACACATTTTGTGAAGATCAAATATCTAATAGATCTACATGAAGAATTATTAAGGGAAGAAGCCATGATAAGGGCCAGACTAGCAAAAATACAAGACATGGTACTTCCCAACATGGATATAATGCAAAAACATATTGCACATGCCAAAACATTGATCCATGACAATAATTTCTCTATAGTTGATCACATGATGGAACTATCAGCTAAGGTGCAAATAGCTTTGCACACATCAAAAGTTTTGCAAGAGAATTGGGATAGGACAATGTCCATGATTTTGAAGGTACATAGTGATAGGATATCATATTTTTGTGTTACCTTGTAGTTATACAATTTTGGCATTTGTGTCAAAATCAAGGGGGAATATATATCATATGTACATCATAAATAAAATCAAGGGGAATATGTATATACAAGGAGGAAATACATGTACAGTATGAAAGATATATAAACATAGCAGAAAATATGTTTACAAAAACAATTTTGAAAAATTAAAAAAATAGAGTTAGAGGTTACCAAGTAGCAGCAGCAGTAGA
Organism: Cupressus sempervirens; assembly: GCA_028749045.1. Classification (NCBI taxonomy): domain Eukaryota; kingdom Viridiplantae; phylum Streptophyta; class Pinopsida; order Cupressales; family Cupressaceae; genus Cupressus; species Cupressus sempervirens. Next base: position 600,349,524 of record CM053787.1, read on the forward strand.
CAGCAGTCAAAACTAAGTTATAGACCTAGATTTTTTTGATTAAGTAAAAATAGGTTTTGAAGGACCCAAAACCTTTTACATAATATCAAATAGAAAATGTATGAAAGCCCATGAGGAACTATACATCAATACCAAAAAAAAAATACAACTTATGAAAATTATCCTTAATACATCAAATAGGAAAAGATAGCAAAAGTCAACAAAAAGATAGCACCAGAATAGCTACAAGATCTTCAATAAGTCAGTAGCCTGATCTACAAGGATATTCATGTTCATAGTAGAGGCCTTCAGCTCATCAATTTCTTTTTCTTCTATAAACTTTGTCTTCTTTGAATTAGTCTTAGTGTGCTTGTTAGGGCCTTGATCCTCTTTCATGTCCTTAAAACCTTGAATTCTCTCCTATTCCAATTTGTCCAGTAGAGTCTTAATGTTATCCACTACAGCCTTTAAGATGGAGCAACTCTAGTCTGCAAGTTTCTTTACCACATTCTCTATGTTGTCAACTTTGTTTCCCATGACATCCATCTTTATTTGCATATCCTTCATTTTTTCCATAGCTTTGTTCTTCACTTCCAGAGGTGGGACTTTCTTCATTAAATTCTTGACTTCTTTTTCATTTCCAATAATATCAGAGAGTCTATCCAAATGTTGACCAAGAGTCCTCTCACCTCTAGTAGTCCTTCTTAGCTGATCAAAACC